>JAPFBL010000236.1:0-556135 GCA_026182355.1 Hermatobates lingyangjiaoensis | reverse complement strand
GTTCAAATCGCGTTGTTTATACCATTAAATTTTTATATGCGGAGACCATTTCATTAGCTTTTTACCCTACAATCTATAAACTTTGTCCTTGAGTATTCAATTATTAATTGTTAATTTCATTTATCATAGGAAATAAAAGTCTGTCTTTTTGGCATAGAAACAGTACACAAGAAAAACGTCATTAATTTTATTAATAACAAAGTTTAATCAATATTCCGAATCTAAGTTTTAGTTATTATTTCCTTCTGATCTTATGAATCTTATTAGTTGAATCATTGGATTTAAATGAATGCCAATGTTGGCAATATAATTTCTTTATAAAAACTTTATTAAATTAATTAGACATTCTAAGTGCCCCCTAATTGTTTAAAGAATCATTCCGATTATATTTTCATTATAATTTGCAAATAGTATTCGATACATTAAAATCAATCAATTAATTCAATTGATTGTTCATTATTTCTTATATATTTACTTACAATAAAGTTATGAATAATTAAAGTTATAATTTAAGTTATTATTATTATTATGTAGGGTTGTTTACGGATGTTATGCAAACTTTAATACTTTATGTATAGGCAATTATTATATTATAGGCGACAATGTAATCTGGAGCAATCTGGTCTGCAGATTTAAATAACTATGAAAGGTGTAGAAAAAGGCTATGTCTCGTTCTTCAGCTGTTATTTTACACTGAATGAATCAATTGAGGCATTTAGGTAGAAGTTGGTCGACCAAGAGGACTGTTTCATTAACTTTGGTGGTAGTTTCATTATTGCAAGAGTCTGTATTCCCAAGCAAATATCTGGGGTATGACTTATACAGATACAAGGGACAGAAGAGTCTTAGAGTTGATATCCAGGATTAACATAGTGGTTTTAAAAGATAGAACGTTAATATGAATGGAGGTCGTATTTGATATTACAATTGTTAATAATGGGATAGAGAATAATGCAATAGACCTCTATTCTAAGACAAATGAGTGGACTGTTCTAAATGAGGAAGTAGGAAGTGGTGTCATCGGTACATTCTATTTAGAAGGATAAAAAAGAAGGGCGAGGGAAAAACGGGTAGCTGGAGGTCCGCCTCGATATCTATTGGATCAAATGGATGTACAGAAGTTTTCCAAGGTAATCAAATGCGACGAGAAGAACAACCCACCGGAACCCTCGACAAGAGCGAAATCATTGGCTCAAGTAGAGCACGTCATACGAATCATTCGCCGTGCTTGCAATGAAGCCATACTCCGTAAACGCAACCCAAATAACCAGAGAAATCCAGCATATCGGTGGACAGTACAAATTTCGGAAATACGTAGAGATTGTCTCAGACCAAGCAAAAAGCGCAATCAACCAGAATAACATTACTGTTTTAGAAACCTAGGATACAAATTTTTCAAAAATAAACTAAGTAATGCTATAAAAACCTGCAAAGCACGATGTTGGAAAGAGCTATATGATCAGTGGATATAAATCTCTTGGATCTTGCTATAGAATAGTTTCTGAAAGTTTATGAAAATCATGAAATGCTCGTCTAGAACTAGGAAAGAAGGAGCATATTATAAAAACCCTTTTTCCT
Source organism: Hermatobates lingyangjiaoensis (assembly GCA_026182355.1). Lineage (NCBI taxonomy): Eukaryota > Metazoa > Arthropoda > Insecta > Hemiptera > Hermatobatidae > Hermatobates > Hermatobates lingyangjiaoensis. The sequence continues at coordinate 554,557 of JAPFBL010000236.1, read as the reverse complement.
AAAGTTTCTTATTCTCGAAACTGGAAAAGGAAATCTGACAATAATAAACCAGGTAAATGCTAGTTCTTCTCCCACCTTTTACAAGAGAAGAACTAGTAGAGGCTGTGCCATCTCTAAAGAAATGAAAATGTCCAGGGCTAGACGGTGTACTTGTTGAGGATCATGTGGAAGTAGCCAAATACGTGCCTAATATGCTCCTCAACATATAGTACAGGTCTCTGAAAAATGTCTATTTACACCTAGAGTGGAAAAAAAAGCAAATTTCATGCTGATAAATAAAGTAAAGGGAGAAGAGAGAATTTCTTCAGCCTACCGCCTCCTCTGGAGGTTTTGAATAATGCTAACCTATAAAGCAGAGTCAAGTGGCAAACAACAAATTTTTTAGGAAAGAACAGAAATATCACCAAAGAAGACGACCACAGTGGTAAAAGAAAGGCCTAGTCTGGAATGTGATGAATGATTACAGGCTATGTTCTTGAAGAAAAGAGAGAGATTTAGTTTGTGGTACAGATTAGCTGGAGCCCAGTACTTCGTGCATAAATGCATTTCTCTTCCTTGCCAGAAAAAAAAATATTTTCATTAATCATATCATTATCATTATTATGATCCGGAGTTCTGGGGCATGGAATATGGTAGATGGCCTAGTTAGAACGATTTTGACTAAGAAAAAGCGATACTTGGAAGATCTAGAAGAATAATGAAGTAAGTATGCCTCACCTAAGGTAAGCTACGACCAAGCCTGAAGTAATGTGGGAAACAGTTCCAGGCTAGGTCCTAGGAGAAAATGGGCTGTTTTAGTTGGTAGTCTGGTTTATCTGGGAGCCCAGCATAAATACATTTCCCAGGGTGCATTAATCTGGGTGCGTAAATGCATTTCACCTCCTTACAAAAAAAAAATATTATTATTATCTGCAGATCCAATTTAATTAACAACTATTTTAGAAAGTAGACTAAATATCATGTGGGTATAAATATCTCAGGCATACTAAAATCGTAGAAGCACCACAATAAATGTTTTTATTTTGGAAGTTTCACATATTTTATATCAGGATTGTTCAACTGGGATATGGTCCTCTGATTTTTGTTTGCAACTCACAAAGAAAATAGGTTTTCCTAACTAAAAATCAAATAATTATATATTTGCCTCATGCCAAACTGATAAAATAAGGAAATGTCCATGTAACTGATAAATTAAAAATCATTATAAATAATTGCTGTTATTTTTCTGTTGCTTTAGACAAAAGTGTGGGTATTCTAAAAACAGATGGGCACATTGTGACCCATTGGCTGCAGTAGCAGTTTATCTGAACCCTGCCTCAACTTGTTATGAAATAACGTTACTTAAGGTCTGACTGATTGTAAATTTGTAAAAAGTGCTTCATGCCATCAAATAAATGTGTAGATTAATGTACCTAAATGAACACATTAGGCACAAAAAAAATGGTATTGGCTATCACTCGAGGGTCTTGTCAGACATGAAGACAAGACATGCCTGCTGTAAACTTATCATAAACCAACGCTTTGTAATTGTTGGCCTTCTTCTTGTTTTATGAAACTTAGCAAGAAAGTCAATAAATCAATTCTCACAGATCAAATCTTCAGTTTTAAGGTTCAGCCCAAAAAATTCACATTTCTTTAACAAACTAGTAAATAGCTGCAATCAGTCACTTTTATTGATGTTCTGATATTTAACATGGTCATTTCATTTTTCAATTTTTTTAACAATATTTTTGCACATTAGGCGATTAATTCATTTATTTTAAAAATAAAAATTATTTTAATTAATATATTATGCAGCAGTTGAAAAATTATAAATTTTGACTATCTCATCAAACAGAAAAGTTAGAACTATTAGGATATATAAACCCACATATAAAGTTAGAATATAGAACAAGCAAGCCCACCCTTGTTCTAAACAAGTCAACATTATAAATAAGAAGCACCACAATAAATGTTTTTTATTTTGAAATTTTCACAATTTTATATCAGAATTGTTTAACTGGGATATGGACCCCTAATTTATTTTTCTAAGTCACTAAGAAAATAAGTTTTCCCAAATTAAAAATTGAATAATTATATATTTACCTCATACCAAACTCAAAAATAAAAATAAGTTCCCAAATAACTAATAACTTAGAAATAATTTTAAATAATTGCTGTTATTTCTCTAAACAGTAATTATTTAATTGCTTTTTTACTTTTATTTTAAATGAAAATTTGATCATTTAGGAAAATAATTGTGTTATTCATTTTGTCAATAACGGAAAAAAATAATTATTACAATTAGGTCCATTGTAAGGGAAAAAATTTCATTTAACAAAAAGTTAAAAAAATATATTATAATATTTCATTAGTGGAAATGTAACAATCTATTAAAGAGTATTTACTCCAATACATAATTCTATTTGCCACAAGAAAATTGATATTGACAAAAAAAAAATGTTACCCAAGAATACCTTTAGATATATCTCGTTTTGTTTGTTACACATATTTGTTAGCTTTATTTTCATGTTTTTCTTTCGTTTAAATCAAAATATTTACTTTGCTATTAATATATTTTTTTTGGCTCTTAATTACTTGAAACTGATTGAATAAGAAGTGCTTTTAAATTGTATAGTAGTCCATTAATGAAAAATTCATTATGAATTAAAATGAATAATTTCTTTTCATTTTTCTTAAAATGATCAATTTGTTACATTTGGTTAACGATAATTTATTTACCCAGATTTCTGTATAATCTAAAGAAATGACTTTTACAATACTAAAATAATTTCTAGTGTCCTTTACATTTAACATTAAAGAAATAATTATATTATAATTGTAATTATAAATTTACCAAGACCAAGAAGAGAATTTTAGCTTCAAATAACCATTTATTAGAACCATTGTTTAGAAAAATTATGATGATTCAAAATTACTTCAGAAAAATGTGAATACTTAGAGTCTTGAAATATATATTATTATATATCATATTCTTTAATCACTAGGTAAGTATGCCGTGCCATGGACTACCATAGAGTCGTAGAAGTAGAAAGATGGGTGGGGGGTTAAAAATGTTGAGAGGTTTACTTTATCCTAAGTAAACGATTTGTCAAGAATTAATTGTGTAATGTATTCAATAAATTTATTTTTTCAAATTTTATTATTTGCAAACTATAAAGAAGATTTAATCAATAGTTGTACCTCTTGAAAAAAATGTCTAAAATAATTGACTGAAGCCTCTACCAGCACATTATTATATTAAAATCTGTCAGTATAACTTTAAGCAACTTGAAATTATAGAACCTTGCTTGAGGAGATAATAATACATAATTGAAAGTTTATATGAATAATTTTTTATTTATTGCTGCTTTATAAATGTTTATAATTATTTTGAACTATGCAATAAACATTCATTTGAAGTTAAAGTTATAACTCTGGATTTAAAATCTAGAAATTGTAAAAACTATTTTGAATAAAACAGTCGAAAAAAAACAGATGACAATTGAACAGTGAGAATGGATTTTTTAACTTTTGTAGTTATTCTTTCATGTTTAGATAAAAGTTTTTCTTCCCCAGAGCCAAAACTCATTAATTTGTATACATATGTTAACTTATGTGGGGCCAATAAACTTCAGCTGTTAAATCCATTTTGAAATTTTGTTCATCAAAAATTATATATTCTTTAAAAATCATTAATGTATTATTATTATTACATATAATATATTATTATAAAAATATATTATTATATATCTGCAATAATTAATGTTTTATTAAAAAAACTGTAACTAAAAATGTTCATATAATCAATAAATATAATTATAATAGTTATAATGTTCTTAAACGGCTATATAACTTCAAAGTTAGTATTACTTAGACAGGCATGAACTAAATAACTTTGTTTAACATTTGGTTTTAGGAAAAGAGAGTTCGCTTTAATTTTAAGAAATGACTATTGCAGTAGTAAAGAACATAATTTCTACTGTTCTTTACATTTAACATTAATCATTTACTTTTGAAGTATTTTTCACAATTTTCTATGAAAGGACAACAAGAGAAATAATTTTAACTTCAAATAACCATTTATTACATTGCTCAGAAAAATAATTACGATTTAAAAAACTTCACTAAAATGAGAATACTTATATTCTTCACAAAAATATATATAATATTCCTTAATAACTAATACCAATATACATTTTCACAAAATGCAATATTACAACTGAAATTACATTGCATATAATTTACATATTACTTTTCAATGTCTATTCTTTTAATGCCCCAAATATGGGAATTGAAATAAAATTAATGTAATAGTCTTAAGGATTTGTTCGTAAAATATAGAACTAGGATAGTTAATGATTAATGACAAAATAATGTTATAAAATCCAGTCGTTGTTTTTAGAAGTCCATAATATGTTATATGTTTTTTACATTCTAAAACCTAGCAGCAATTTTTTATTAAAAATTATAAATAGTTTTTTATTTACATATCCTAAATAAAAAAAAATTTTCAAATAATGGTTTGTAAATAAGATTAGTGTAGACCTCATGATTATGTAAAAATATTCTGCATCGAAAACAGTATTAAGAAGGAGGAAGAACTGAACTTTTCTTTAAAAAAATTGATATTATGAAGAGCTTCTCTCTAGCTAGTTCTTGAATCAGCCACAATGTGGTATTTATGATTTACCACGCCTATAAAGTAGAGACAATGTACTTATAAAAACAGAGTGTTATCAAGAAAACAACGCGTTTTGAACACATGTTACTCTACTTTTATTGATTTTTTCCTGTTTTCTTAATTCGTTTATTGTTTATATGGAGGTTTCTTTTATTTGTCATGTGTTGTTATGATAAATCTGAAGAACATGTTGAGTTGGCCTATAATTTTCAAATTATATCACTTAGACAAAACAGTTTATACTTTTTTTTTTTAAATACGATTATATTATACACGTAGAGTATTTATAAATGTCTATATGTACCGTAATTATGAATGAAGAAATTATTTTTAAGAAGTACATAAAATTAGAAAAATATTTGGTAAATGGTATAATAAAACAATAAACCAGTTAAAAAAACTGTATTATTATAAAATGTATCTTAAAAAAATTCATTATAATTATTATACACAACCATAAAAACTATTCTGAATATTTTACTACATATAATGAATGTTTATAATTTATTTTACAATGGAATTTATATCAGTTTAAACTAACAGAAATCATGATTATATTGACTTCTAATTTATTTTATTTCAATAATTAAATAAACAATTTTGTAATATTTACAATATGCATAAATAACATTTATTTATTTAAATTGTTGGTTTTCAAATTTGATTTCAGTGAAGATAGTAATTCTCATTACAGATATTAAACTAAATACAAAGAACGAACATATTATAATATACATTTTTGATATATATATTTATTTATGAAGTAAATCACAACAATATTGATGGCAAAATATCCAATTATCAATCTCTAATGCTTTTTGATTGCTTCTTATCAAAAGTAATAGAAATGCCTAGAACTTATTAATTTTGAATAATGTGTTTATTGTAACATTTATTTATACTCTTTTTTTATGTACTCCATCAAAGGCATTTTTGCTATTTTATTACCAACAGAATAGTACGATTTAGCAATAATTTCTTTGTTTGATGTCGACTTTTGTTTAAAGGTGGACGTCAGAGGTGCTCAGAATTCTATCATTCTACCGTTCTGGATCTGCAAACTTCCCTTTGCATCCAAGGTAACAGCTCATCCCCTTTTTTTACATAATTATGTCCTTATCTTCTCTGGATAGATTTTGCTTTGAAGCTAGTATTAATTGCCCCTTTTTGCTGTGGCAAAAGGGATTTTTAGATAAAATTGCTGACAAAACAGTCCCACATCTTGCCAAACGATATGCTTGTTCATTTCAGTATGTGTAACAATGCCCACTATTCACGACCTTCCATTATTAGTACACTTATTCTGTCTCAATAGGTTATCAGGTTTAACTGTTTGGAATATCAGTTAGGGCAAACAGAAAATATAACTACCTTGCTGAATTAGGATTTAGTTGTCTTTGCTAGGGCTTCCCTATTAGCTGCAAGCTTTCAATTGACATCACTACCACTTTTCGACGGAACTCTAGAGTTAAAAATGGAAAAATAAAATCTCTTCCATTTTCACAAATATATGGTTGACCCATCTATATATATATATATATACGAGTATATATATATATATATATATATATATATATATATATATATATTCATAGCTTCCTATTCAAGATGAATTCTGAGTCTTTAGTCGTTCATTTGCCATACTGCAATTTTCTTCAAACAGATATAGATCAAGTGTAAACAGACATCCAGTTTTTAAAAACATGCATTGAAGAAGGACTGCTCTCAGCTTTTACAAATTTATATATATATATATATATATATATATAGCAAAATCAAAAGCTTACTTTCGTCATCATCAGAAGAAGTTACCTACTTGAACTGAAAGCCAGTACAGTCCAGGTATCATTGAGGTCAAAATAATAATCTGAGCCTGTTTTTTCTTCATGTGAATTTATTTAATTCTTTAATACCATTTCAACAGGAGGCTGCATTTTCATTTATTTTCTAGTAGTTCGTATTATCTTAACCTCTATTTCCTCAATATTATATGTATCATGTCAGTTATGACATAAAACATAATTATGTATTGTCATATTAAATTTTTCTTTATAATTTCAACGATTTTGTCTTTATTTTAATACAATCTCAGTGATTTCATATAATTGATAGAAACATCTTAAATTCCAAAATGTATATTTAAAAAAAAAAACTTTAGCGAAGATGTAGAAATTATTTATAATAGGCCAATCACTTTCTGTCTCTAAATTCCTATCAAAACCTCTTTCCATCTCTTTATCCCTTACAGGTGAATTGTCTTTTAAACATAGATAATGTAATTGAGTGTACCATTGTTATTTCGCACATATCAAGTTTATAAAATATTCTTTTACTTTATTTATTAATAGATAAATTTGATATTCACCTAATCTAGGACCAAAAAAAAAACCAAAACAAAATTATTACTTTTCGAATTGAATTGAATTTTTTAGTTCATATATTTTTTTTTTGTATTTGATTATGAAATTTGCCCATAACAAAAAAAATGTAGAATGCCATATATATATATATATATATATATATTTTAAAGTCGTAAACGCAGAGGCTGCTGTGCATTTCAATGAAATTTGCTTACGTGAAGAATTGCTGCCCTCTTACACAAATATATATATATAATATATATATATATATATATAATATATATATATATATATATATATCTTAATCATTGATTATCGTTTTCATAAAAATATAAAAACATTTTTATTTCTTAATATAAATTATTTAGAAATTTGATTCACATAATACTACTTTCAATCTCATATTGGTATATATAATATAATAATATATATATATATATATATAATATATATATATATATATGGCATTCTACATTTTTTTTGTTATGGGCAAATTTCATAATCAAATACAAAAAAAAATATATGAACTAAAAAATTCAATTCAATTCGAAAAGTAATAATTTTGTTTTGGTTTTTTTTTTGGTCCTAGATTAGGTGAATATCAAATTATATATATATATAACAACTTCTGCTCCTCTGCTGATATTCTGAAATATAAAAGTTAGTTGTGTCAGTTTTTCCATGAGTTTTTTCTGTGATTAAATGTGGACCATTAATATATATATATATATATTATATATATATCCATTGAAATGCACAGCAGACTCTGCGTTAATAACTGTAAAGTTGGTGTTAAATACCATACCAATTGCCCAAGAGATATCTTAATTTAGCATGAGCAGATGTAAAAAGAAAATCATAATTTTCAGACGAAAAACATTCGCATTATAATGCGAAACAAAATTCAAGAGAAAAAACAACAAATACAGTGGATCTCTGTGTGTGATTTTCTTAAATAAATTAAATAATTTAATTAAAATTGAGATTTTCTTTTTACATCTGCTCAAGCTAAATTAAGATGGTTCTTGGGCAATTGATATGGTATTTAACACCAACCCACTGCAAAGTTGTTAGGAAATTGGAGCAAACCAGCTTTAAAGTCGTAAACGCAGAGGCTGCTGTGCATTTCAATGAAATTTGCTTACGTGAAGAATTGCTGCCCTCTTACACAAATATATATATATATATATATATATATATATATATAATATATATATCTTAATCATTGATTATCGTTTTCATAAAAATATAAAAACATTTTTATTTCTTAATATAAATTATTTAGAAATTTGATTCACATAATACTACTTTCAATCTCATATTGGTATATATATAACAAACAGAATAAACATGGAAATAATAAAAGAAACAAAAACCCAAAGACTACTAAAATTTAATATAGTCAACCTCAAAAACTGATTCATATTTAATTCATATAACTCACTTGATAGTATGAACATATAAACTTTATGAATATTTAATTAATTTTTGACAAACACCAACCCAAAGTATAATTTTTGACCCTCCAACGCATAAAGAGTCCATGAAATGGTATTTATAATTCAGTTTATGAAATGGTATTTATAATTCAGTTTATGAAATGGTATTTATAATTCTATATTGTTGTGTGTGATAACGTATCTTACTTATTTTTTTACTAAAATTCTAATTACATTTGCATAAAGTTAATAATCATATTAAACCATTAATAATCGTATTATTTAATAATTATTTATGTATCCAAAAGTAAATATATTTTTATTAAATGTATAATTAAATCTAATCAAGTCTAATTGATTATTAATATGTCTTCAATTTAATTTTTTTCTGTTGATATAACTAATATTTTATTATTAATACATGAATAATTTGATAAACAATTTAAATAATTAATTAATCAGTTAATATACAAATTCATTTTGCCTCTTTTCCTCTGGTTATTTATATTAATGAATATATTTATTGATCCATGTTACTAAATAAAAGAATCAGTCATTTAAAAACAAAAATTAAAAAACCAACAAATCTTTTTTATAATAGACTTCAATTCCATTAAACATTTGAACGAAAATGATATAATTTTATTTAAGTTAAAATTATATGATATTATTAATCATAAAATTATATAATTATTATAAGTAATTATATTTTATATTATGTAGGTTAGTAGTTTTCAAATCATTCCAGTATCTAGCTCTTGGATTTAAAACTACTAATCTTAGGTTTTTTTAAGGAAATATTTTAAGTAGATATGATTTTTAAGTAGATATAAAATTTTAAGTAGAAAATTTTACTTTTGATTATAGAGAATTTGTATATGACTGCAAATTGAAGCTTAATTTTTATATAAAATGAACATTTATTTAATTCATTCTTATTTTTATTAAAATTTCTTATACTAAAAAAAATTAATATTTTTAATAATCGCAAGATAATTTGGTATCTGTGTAATGAACTCTTTAATTCATTTAGAATTATATCAGGATGAGAGAGAGAAACTGTAATTTTGTGCCCCTTTTTTGCTTGGATGAATGACGTTGTCAAACAAACTGATTAATGGTGGGAACCATTTGGTATTTTGAATTACATATATTTGTAAAAACTTAAAAAACGATCCAAAATTCACAGCAATAGTTAAGAGTTATTATTATAACATAAATGAAAGGGAAAACATTTACTTACAATCTGCAATTTTCAAATGTCCCTGCATCGTGCCCCCTCCCCCTTTTGCTCTTCTGTAGAAGATTAAAACGAAAATTATACAATATGAGTATATGTTTTCCCTTTTAGAATGACTTTGAACTAATTATATGCATTAATACTAACACTCAGGTGAAATACAAATATATATTAGTACTTATTTGAAGTTATATATTAAAATCACACTCGGGGATAATTTTTGAGGTTGATTAATAGTTGATTAAAGGGACATTCTACATTACTGTTTCATGGTATTTATAGAGTTGTTCAGCGCTGTTATGATGTAATGAGAGAGAAATAGGCTTAAAATCATAATAAAGCATTTTCCTTATCAACCCTGATGAATCATACCAATATTGTATACCCTCGTATACCAATATGATTTTTATGTTAATTGTTTGTTATCATTCAATTTGCTACAATATATTATTTATATATAATTTTACAATATTTCATGATATCACAAAAGTAAATAAATATTATAAACAACAAACATAAATAATTTATACAAATACATTGCTTTTCTGTCGCAGTCCTTTGCAGAGTTTAATAGAGAATAATTTTCAGAAAGCTCCTCCATGTTTTTACACTTTAATAATTTCAGAAATAAATAAATATTATATAAATGAATATGTTAACATAAAATTATATACTTTTAGTGTTACTCATTAGAATGAGTTTCTTATTTTCATTAAAGTGATGAAATAAAATAAATCAGAAAATATAATCATTTAATTCAAGTTGAAATGTATTTCTGTTTACATCATACTTTTTTTAAATATTCAGTTTATTCATTTTTGCTTCCTACTTAGGAAATAAAATTATGAATAATTTAAAAAATGTTTTTTTAACATTCTTTTTCTTATAAATATCTATATAATTTTTTTTGTAATTTTTTTTTCTCTACTATTAACAGGAACATAACAATAAATGTAATAAATTTTTCTTAAACTAAATAACTCTTACGTCTGTTTTCATTCTTGTAATATAAATGATATTACATTCATTTTAAACATCTGTTTATTATACATTAGGAATTTACTTGCCACAAATTAATACTTTTGTTTTAGTCACGTAAAATCACATTTTGGTAACTTTTACCCCACAGATAACAACCAATGGGATGGAATATTATTTCAATTTTTTAAGTTAATGTTGATGTTGTGTAAAATTTATAAAGTACACAATTGACTGAGAAGTATTTGATTTTAATCAAATAATCATTTAAACTTGCTTCGTCGTTTATATGTTTAAACATAATAGAACTATGCCTATGTAGTACACCAAGATCTTAAAATCAGTTTTTAAAGAATTCTAGCAGAAAGACTTTAGTTCCTAAAACCCCTCAAGCGATAAATACTTCATATTTAACTAGACAATATTGGAGTGCCTTAAACAATATAACTGAAACACTTACAAAATTTGAAATTTGTTTAATGTTTTACTTACTTTATGCTTTACTTTTGTTTAACAATATGAAGTTCACCAAATCAGATATTGCAATTAAAATCAAATTATTAAAAGAAAACTCTTTCTGTTTAAATTCCATAAAACTTTTAGACTTCATTTTATAGAAACCTACAAAAGTAAAAGAAAATAATATATAATATAACGTAAACATTTGATAGAATTTAAAGATATTTTGTATATCAGGAACACTTTTTTATTTACATTCATAACATAGAATTTATTTTAGTAATTAGTATTTTTTTATCTTTTTAAAGGAATTGAACATTAGGTAATGACTTAAATGTTTTTAGTAGTGACATTTCCCGTCCTGTTTAATTCCATTGTATATTTATTTAACTCAGTTGAAAAAGTCATAACTTTTGGTTATTTTATTTAAGCAGGTTAAATTTAAGTAATAAAAGGCAGTTCCATTTTAATTTATCATTTAAAAACACTGATAATTTTTTACATCATTACTAGAATGTAGTAAATTTTATATAGTCTGTTTTTTCTTTTTTTCTTTTTGTTGAGTGTGGATAAAGGAGAATTTATGTCATATATTCAGGGTATATATTTCATAGAAAGCTAAAAAAAACTTTGAATATTTAAAAAAAACTTGGTTATATAAATATAGTTTTGTCTATATTTATGATAGGAAAAAATTAGTAAAATATAATGAAAACGTAATTACTAATTTTAAGCAATAATAATTAGTATTTCTCAACTTGTTTTTAATTAGTAAAATTAAAACTTAATTTTACCCATGAATATTTTTTTCAAAATATTCACGATGCCAAAGGTAAATTTTATTCTTATTTTTTTATAAAAACATGTTACTAGATTTTATAAATAACACTGTAAACAATTATAATCAACTCTTTACAAGGTTTGAAAGCTGAAATTACTTATGAGCTGTTAGATATTGCGATTGTTGTTGACAAGTAAAAACTTGAAAACAAAAACTTTTTGTTTCTCTTTCATTCAGATTATTTCTTACACTAATATTCTAAAAGTTATAATTTACTTTATAGTGCACATGGACATTATGTCCATAATACATATTCATTAATAACATAGTACAATCTGTAGTAAGTAACTTGTAAGCTCCCTACATTCTTTCATACTTCTAAATCATAATTTTCAAGGTATTTTGATTTAAGTTTCTAAAACAAAAGATACCAATAGTAAGGGCATATTTATTTTAAACTCCACTCTCCATTTACTCACTAAAGAAGTAGTTTTGTAAATGATGTTCATATCCAGTTTCCACTGGCATCCTTATAAAGGTCGTCATTGATACTGTATTTCTCCCTTGACGATGGGCAGTCAACGTTAAACCACCAATCGCACACTCTCACTGCTTGGTTGAAAACAGTTCCGTTGGGACAAAGGAAGCTGTACTGTGCTCCAGATGGAAGGCACCAATGCCAGACCTAAACACAGACAGAATAGTCCAGTGAATTTTGATTAAAATTACCTATATTTAATATTCTTATATTATTAGTTGACTATCGTCCCTCCGTCAATTCACTTCTTCTCCTGAGGACGACCACCATTACGGTCAAAATATTGAAAAGTGAGTCTTTGTTACGTTTCTGTCTATGTGTCACAGTTTATTTTAAAGTATATATATATATATACCACTCAAAATAAACAGTGACACATAGACTGAAACATAACAAAAGACTCACTTTTCAATATTTCGACCGTAATGGCGGTCGTGCCATAATATATATATATATATATATATATATATATATATATATATATATATATATACAGTACCGCCCTGTCTTCCTGCGGGACTCTTCGCTCTTCGCTCTTCGCACCTCCTGATGACGACGATTGTCGAAATATCGATGTGAGTTATGTCTGTGTCTTTCTGTGTGTTTCCTTCGTTTTTTATTTTATTGTAAAAAAGTCCGCTGGACCGTTTCTTTTAATTGGTGTATATATATATATATATATATATATATATATATATGTAAATCATGTTTTGTTTCCTTGACCCAATATTTATATGATGTAATTTTTTGAGGGTTGAGGTCCAATTATTTTAAACTAGTCCTTTTGCAGACGTTTCTAACATAAAATAACATTAATGAAAGGAATGTATATTCAAATTTTAATGATTGTTTTACAATCATATTGTAGCCCTGAAGATGACATAAATATATGTCGAAACGTCGGCAAAAGGACTAGTTTATAATCATTGGACCTCAACCCTCAAAAAATTACATCATATATATACATAAACTTAAGCAAAGGTAGTTTGCTTCTCAACGCGAGTACTTCGCACTTCTTCCCGATGACGACGGATGTCAAAATACTGTATAGTTAGTAAATAAATCATTTTATAATTTACTTGACGAGTTGTTCAAAAATAATCATGCTTTGTTGAACACGACAGAGTAGTTCTTGTCTATAAGGTTCTTCTCAAGAACTTCGACTTGCCTAAAAACAGCTTTTTCGTTTTTTAAAACGAAACACGACAACTCTTTGTTCAGATGTATATCTGAACAACTGATTTATATCTGAAGGACTGCTACCAAAATATACTAAATAATCATTAAAAAATAAGAGGAGCATGTTGTATATTCCCTGTAACAGTAAGGGTATATGAATTAAATTCATTCTTTTACACTATTGTATTCTAAGATTATTTCAATAAGAAACATTCTCATCCTTTAAAAATAGTATTGTAGGACAAAATTTCTGCAAGTCCACTAAAATCTTGCCGTAAATCTCCCATATGTGACATCTTTGGACTCCTTGTTTAGCGCTGTTTCCTAATAATATCATGTTACCTGACAGTTAGTTTGAAGATCTGCGTAGTATCCAGCCTGCATTGTTTTACATGAAAATTCTAGCCCCTTAGGAACCTCATGAAGAGTGGGGTATTCTAGTCCATTGTCAAGTAGTCCCGCCTGTAAAGAACAATCAATCATTACTTTTATTACCTAGAACAGAAACTTTTACTCATTTGTACAAACTAATATAGAAAATTATAATATTAATACACTAGACTACCCGTGACCCTTTGTGTCACTCAGAAATTATAACAATTGATATTGAAATAAATTCACTGAACATGGATTAAGAGGGATAATTGTTTGTTGTTTCTTGTTATTAAGGCACGGAAACAGATTCTTATATGGCCCAAGCTTTTGATATAGTATCCTTAACATGATTCAAGATATATAAACAGTAAGAATATGTAGCATAATAAAAAGCATTTAAAAGTAAAAAAAATCATTTACTATATTATATGAATAATAAAACATCAATACAGGTTACATAGACAATGAAATATATTTAAAACAAAAAAAACTTGTAAATTGAAATATTCATTTTATTTACCTAACATAAAATAACATTAATGAAAGGAATGTATATTTATAGTATTACATTAGAACATTCGTATTTTATCTGAAAGTTGTGTTCAACTGTCAGATAACATAATTCATTTTTAACCTCTAATGTAGTAGTTTGGTATATATTTATTACATTTATTTATAATCATTTGCAGTACTGTCATCAGGGAGCACACAAGCCTCTGGGCTACTCTTGTTCCATGCCTTTATTTTATTACCAGTGTTTATATTTCGCATATTTTATTTTATTTTTTTTTACATTTATATATAATATATTTTACTACTATCATCGGCGAACACGCAAGCGACTGGCTACACTAGATCCATACCTTTACTTCATTACCATTGTTTATATTATTCAAATTTTAAATTCAAAAAGTTTTCTGTTACATTTATTTTCAATATATTTGTGCTACTGTCATCGGCGAGCACTGAAGCCAGTGGGCTACCCTGGCTCCATGACTTTAGTTTATTGCCAGTGTTTATACTACGCAAATATTAAGTTAAAAAAAAATTTTTTTTTCATTTATGTATAATATTTCTGCACTACGCAAGAAATTTGTTACCCTGGCTCCAAT
Source organism: Hermatobates lingyangjiaoensis (assembly GCA_026182355.1). NCBI lineage: Eukaryota > Metazoa > Arthropoda > Insecta > Hemiptera > Hermatobatidae > Hermatobates > Hermatobates lingyangjiaoensis. Next base: position 539,433 of record JAPFBL010000236.1, on the reverse strand, counting down.
TTTTAGAATATAGTGATAATTTTCTCTTATTTAACATTATTCAGGTAATAATTAATGTTTATATTTAATTTCAGGTCTTTATCTCCACGGGAAATGGGTGAACAAACAAAAAACAAGCTCACAAACTTATATAGAGAGATAAAGCTAAATATAACTGATGGAAGCTCTTGGTCGTGTATACACATCTGTTCAACTGGATCCTGGACTAAGGTAATTCTGAGTACTACTTGTGTAGAATATTCTCCGGAAATTATTTTAAACCGACTAATAGAGATGTATGTTTCCTAGCTTACTACTTGTTCTCACCAGGGTAACTGCTGGAGAAAGTACTTGCTTTTCACAGTGACAAAGTAGTTCTAGGTAGCTCAAGATTAGCGGGTTCGACTGTTGGCTATTAGTGCAGTGGCTTTGTCAATAATTTACGCTGTTTTCTGCTTTTGGCCAATAAAAGTCCTTTAAACGATGATAAACAGCCGTTTTTCAGTGCTACTGGTATCAGAATGGCTTCACACGCAAATGTGTGTGGGAACATAATAGTCACCGTTATACCAAGTCATAAAGTTTATTAAGGCTCTACCAATTGGATAAGTCTAGGAAATACCTTAGCCGTACAAACCTCTGCTTTTATACAAAGAGTTCTTTACAAACCTCTCTTCTTCTTTGCCTAACTGTACATTGTGGATTAACAGTTAGGCACTTGAGAATTATGAGGTCAACCCAAATAAGCGAGGCACTCTCGAGCCCTTCGCTGTTCAACTAAACAAACTGTCGATACCTATTGTATAAACATGGTAACAGGATAATGGTAACTCACTTTGGTTGTTGAGAGTGTCAACAAGAAACTGGTCAATGCAGAAGCTGCTGCTTATTTTAATAACATATGCTTAAGGGAAGACCTGCTGCCATTGTACACGAATGAATGAATGAATGAAAATTTCTTTATTAAAGGCCTTATGCCCAAGGTATACAAGGCTGGGGTAGCCGTACGGAGAGCACTGGGTGCTCTCCACCAGGCTTTTTCCCCTTTGTACATAAACGAAACATAATAATAATAATAGTAATAATTATAATAACAATAATTATAAAGATTAATAATATAGTATTGGTAACAACTACAATAATAATAACAATAATAGTAATAATTATACTAACAATAATTATAAAGATTAATAATAGTGTAATATAGTATTAGTAACAACTACAATAATAATAGTGATAATAATAATAATAGTAAATATTATACTAACAATAATTATAAACATTAATAATATTGTAATAACAACTACAATAATAATAAAAATAATAATAATAATAATAATAGTAATAATTATACTAACAATAAGTAGCAACTACAATAATAATAGTTATAATAATAATAATAGGAATGGTAATAATAATACTAATAATAATAATGATTTTATAATAATAATAATAATAATGATAATAACAATAATATTTCTTCCCTTTGTGGAACTGTATTATCCCTCGGCTCCTGTGTAGGACAGCGTCAACATAGCCGGCCTACTACCCGTTCCTCTACTGGGTTGTTGTCCATATCAGCCGCAGCTCTGCCCATCCCAGCCTCTTCCTCCTGCATCACTTCAGTGAGTAATAAACCCTGAATGGCAGCAATCAGAGGGTTAGTTGAAGTGGCATTTCTTTTGTCCTCTTTCCTGCCCAACCTGCGGACAAACCTGGAGAGACGCTCCAGCTTGACTTCCCTATGCAGGAACTCGTTCGTCGCGTAGCGTGGTGCGCCCAGGATAAGTCGGAGGGTTTTATTCTGAAACGCATAAATGCGTTTCATTAACTTACCCGCCGGCTTAGCCCAGGCTGTGACCCCGTACGCGACGATTGGCCTTAAAAGTGCCTTGTAGAGGTTCACCCTGGTCCGAAGGGAGAGACCAGAGCCAGGCCGTAATAAAAAGTAGATGCCACTCCTGGCGCCGTAGGCCTTGCCAAGTGTGCAGCTCACATGGTTTTTTAGGGACAGTTTTTGGTCAATGGTAACGCCAAGGTACCTAAATGAATTTGTTACGGGTATGTGTTGTTCGTGGATGCGCAGTGTAGGTGTGTATCCGAGTCTCTTGCGCAGGTTGACAGTGAAGGTGCATTTGGATGGATTAATATTCATCCTCCATACCTTAGTCCATTGCACCATCCTGTCAACATGTTGCTGAAATTGTCTTAGGGGGGTATCTATGAAGTACGACCGGCATGATACCAAAATGTCATCTGCATAGATACCCTCTAGTGTCTGTATGTTTCTATTATTTTTATTCCACTGGGGAAAGTCCTGCAAGTAGAAGTTGAAAAGGATAGGCCCCAGACAAGAGCCTTGGGGAACCCCCCTCTCAATCTTGTACTGCGAGGATAAAGTGTCTCTGGCTTTGACTCTAAAGGATCGTTCAGTTAGATAGGAGTGAACGATCCTTTGGAACCATTGAGGAAGTCCAGCGTCTCCTAGTTTCTTAACAATGCCTTCGTGCCAGACGCAATCAAAGGCCTTGTTAAGGTCGATGGCTAGGGTGTATGTTCTAAGCTTTCTTTGCTTAGCGTAGTGTAAGAAGTTGAGGGTGCGTCGCAGTAACTGAACGCACCCGTGTCCCTTTTTGTATCCAAACTGGATATCTGTGAATTGGAGAAACTCGGATTCGTGTTTGAGTAAGACCTTCTCAAATACCTTGCTTAGAGAACTAAGCAAGCTTATAGGCCTGTAGTTACTGGCTAGAGTTGGATCCTTTCCCGGTTTGGGGATAAGGACTATCCTGGCCTGTTTCCAGGCTGATGGAAAGTAACCAATTTTAATGCAAGCATTAAATATGGAGGTTAGCCAGTTGAGTGTAGGGTCAGGGAGCTGCTTCAGAACGTAGTTATTTACGTCATCCGCACCCGGTGCTTTGCGCCTCGGGAGCCCTTTCAATATGGTTTTAATTTCTTCCATATTGAGAGAGATAGACTCCTCCGGAGGAGATATACAAGAAGAGAGTTTAGGGCCATCCTCTTTGTATAATTCGCCTAAAGTCTCCGCGAATGCCTCTGCAATCTCCTGAGGAGTAATGCAGAGGCTATTTTTGTGTTTGAGGGCAACAGTCGGCTGTTTAGTCCCTCGCAATCTCCTCAGAAACTGCCAAGCTTCTGGGGTATTGTCTATTTCTTCGAGTTTTTTATTGAGGGCCTCTTCCCTCATAACTTGTAATCTGTAGCGAATTTGTTTATTAAGTTTATTCACTACAGTTTTATGTGATGGTAGTTTATACTTATTCCAAAGTTTACGGACCTTATTTCTGTACGAGATAAGATTAACTATTTGTTTATCTTGTGGCTTTTCCCACCCTGTGTTGTTTCGTTCAGCTTGCGATTTGTTAAGGGCCTCGTGAATAGAGTCAGTTAGGTTTTGAACCTCTCTGTCTATTTCTGCCCGTGTGTTAACCTCTGTTGGGTAGGACATGTGACTAAGTGTCCTTTTAAACCGCACCCAATCTGTAACGACGGGTTTGGTGGAGGGACATTGCACTACTGAGCCTGTCAACTCCATGAGGACTGGATAGTGATCAGAAGAAAGCTCCTGGATCGTTTCCAGCCTCACAGCCGGAGCCTTGGAGTTGGCAATAGCTAAGTCGATGGTGCTAGCAGTCCTGGCTGTTATGTGAGTTGGAACTGCTGGATAGTAGATGTTTAGGCCAAGCCTGTTACAGGCGCTTAACAAGGCTTTTCCCATCTTTCTATCCCTCGAGCAGTTCCACATTGTGTGTTGTGTGTTGAAGTCTCCTCCCATGATCGTGGGGGTTGACGTCCCCATAAACTTCTTTAGGGTTTTGTGGGGTATCATTGTGTTCGGTGTATTATACACCGATACCAACCTTAATGGTTTACCATTATGTTGGACCTGTATTGAAGTGTTTTCTAGCTTGACCTCTAGGTTAACTGGCAGTGTTGTATAGGGTATGTCTAACCTGACGGCTATAAGAGTTCCTCCATGACTCTTTTCTGCCGTTCTAGGGTAAGACTTTCTATCAGTTCTGCTGATTGAGTAACCAGGTAGACTGAACTTGTGTTGTGGTGCTAAGTGAGTTTCACTGAGCAGCACTATGTCAATGGAGTGACGGTTGAGGAACTCCGAGAGCTCGTTCCTCTTTGCGCGAATTCCGTTCGCGTTCCAGATAAGGGCTCTTAGTCTTCTATTATCTCTGTTCATGACAGCAGAGCAATAGTAGCATGGTCCCGCAGAGAGATAGTATCTATCTCTTTGGACATTCGTACTGCCGCACTTAGGCGAGACAATAACGAACTGTCCTGTAAGGCCTTGATGACCATCAAGAGGTCGTTTTCCTCTTGAACAGGTTGGGTAGTTTGGGAGGCAGGCTGGCTGGAGGCACCAAGAGCCTGTTTATAAGACACTCCCTTTTTTACGAGGGAGTTCTTAGGTTTCCTCCTCTTAGTTTGCGCCTTGAAGTAAGTGCAGCCTCTGTAATTGGCAGGATGCTCTCCCTTACAATTTGAGCAAGAGGGTGGCGCACCCTCAGGCTTCTTACACTCTTTATAATGGTGCGCATCCGCGCATTTAACGCACTTGGGGTGAAAGTTGCAGTATGCCTGCGTGTGGCCCACACGCTGACACCTATGGCATTGAGGAGGTCCAGCGCCCCTTCTAGACCTCTCAATCTTCACCTCAAAAGTTAGCAAGTGGGTAATAGTTGCTAGCTCCTTAGAGGAGGTAACAAATTCGAACAGCCTAAGCTTCTTAGGCTGGCCCGTTTCCTTGTCAGTCAGCCGGGAGGACGTCATTTGGGTAACAGACTTTACCTCCAGACCCTGTTCTTCCAGTGCCATTTTCACTTCTTCTTCCCTGGCGTGGGGAGGAAGGTTACGAATTACGTAACGAAAGTTCCTTTCCTCCCACTGAGGGCGATAGGAGTGAAACTGAACGTTACATTTCACAAGGGTCTGATAGACAGTCCGGTACCCATCTTCGTCCCTTGTTTGGATTTTGATCTGCTTAGGACCGGCAGAAGCCTTAAACAGATGTAATACATGGCTGTTTAGCCTTACATAACGTTTATATTCGTCGTAACTGGCGACAAGGAAAGGGGGTGGTACCTTGGAGCCAGTGTCAGTTTTGATAGTGTCTGCCCTACTGTTTGATTTGGAGGTTGACGGCTGAGAGGAAGAGTTGGCACAGGGTGTCTTAGAGACCACTCTCTCCATACCAACGTTTTCTCTCCTAAACTCAGCCGTAAACCTCCTCGTGGTTGGTGTTTGTACAGTGTTATTCGCTGAACCAGGTGAAGCCTGCTTCCTTTTCTTCTTCTTCGACACAGTCTCAAAGCCTGTAGTCGAGGTTGAAGGCGCGGTTGGCTCATGAGCCTTTGTAGACAAAAGAGCCTCAGTGGTCGCAGACGCCTGCGCTGAGAGCCCTTTTGTATGTGTGGTATTTGGGACATCAGTGGTATTTGGGACCGCAGAGCCTCCAGCCCGCCCTTTGTTTGGGTTTGGGGGTCCACCTGAGTCAGGCTGAACGCTCTGTAGCACCGTCAGAGCAGTCAGGATAGCCTGAACCATAGCCTCAGCCTTGTTCAGGGCATCCCTAAGCTCGTCAGCATTTGTAAAGTCTAATTTGCTAAGGTTAAGTGAACTCATGTTGTAGCGTGCACACCTGGCAAGTATTACAATTGAAAAATAAAACAAAACGTTTATTAAGGAGTGGCACTTACTGGTAAACAAAGGCTGAAGGCAAGTGGCTCCGGTACACAGTCCGGACGGGATGAATGAACCTAAGCCAGCTAATCTCCAGTAGAAAGTTGTCCAGCAGGTAGGCGGTGAGATGCGAGAGCAGGCGTTGTAGACCGGGTGGGTAATCCCTTCTGAGCAGGGTTGACAGATGGCTGGCGGACTTGCTTGGCCGGTCGTTTAGACAATGGCGGTAGACTGTCAGGTATATCTGCCCTTTGGTCAGGTGCCGAGAAATACACTTTAGGGTCCTTCTAGGGTTCCACAGATCAGCGAATGACCAGGATAACTACTCTGCCGCACAAAGGAAAACAGATCCTTCCTCTAACTCTACCTGTACGTGACTCGCTCCCATTGTACACAAATATATATACATATATATATGTTCCGATGCGATGTTGACCAATGGGAGTAGAGTTACAGGTCCAGGCGTAAGGTCCCAGTTGCCCGCTGCTCAGCAAAAAGCCTTTGCGTTCTGCCAATAGGTATAGAGGTTGCACAGTCCCTCTGTGTTAAATGATGTTTGGCAGAAAACATTAGCCTCACTTTACAGTGAACTCCTGTTCCCTTTCTATTTTTGATTTTTGTGGTGGTTGGGTGTTGTTGTTGTTTACTATTTTCTGTTACGGATATTGCTGGATATTTAAATGATACTCTCGGTTGTTTACTGCGAAAAGCCGCCTTCATCTTCATGCCAACAGGGGTAGAGGTTGCACAGTCCCTCTTGATTATTAAGAGATGTTGACACTGGAATCCAACTTCTTCTCGTAGAAACATCTTCAAGTTGTAGGTTTTGTATATTGTTCTCTTCGGTTTCTTATGTTCATGTTTACCTACCAGCCACCCATCAATAGCAGCAATAACATTCAACTGAAGAAAAAACATGAACATAAGAAACCGAAGAGAACAATATACAAAACCTACAACTTGAAGATGTTTCTACGAGAAGAAGTTGGATTCCAGTGTCAACATCTCTTAATAATCAAGAGGGACTGTGCAACCTCTACCCCTGTTGGCATGAAGATGAAGGCGGCTTTTCGCAGTAAACAACCGAGAGTATCATTTAAATATCCAGCAATATCCGTAACAGAAAATAGTAAACAACAACAACACCCAACCACCACAAAAATCAAAAATAGAAAGGGAACAGGAGTTCACTGTAAAGTGAGGCTAATGTTTTCTGCCAAACATCATTTAACACAGAGGGACTGTGCAACCTCTATACCTATTGGCAGAACGCAAAGGCTTTTTGCTGAGCAGCGGGCAACTGGGACCTTACGCCTGGACCTGTAACTCTACTCCCATTGGTCAACATCGCATCGAATCATATTCCTTTCCCCGGACAACCCATAGTAAACTGTATATAAGGACCAACGTCTGGGCCATTTCCTTGCCTGAAGATAACCAGAGAATGGTTGAAACATGTCGCAAATACCACCACCAGGTCAACAGTGCAGAACTTTTCATCACCTACCAGCCACCCATCAATAGCAGCAATAACATTCAACTGAAGAAAAAACATGAACATAAGAAACCGAAGAGAACAATATACAAAACCTACAACTTGAAGATGTTTCTACGAGAAGAAGTTGGATTCCAGTGTCAACATCTCTTAATAATCAAGAGGGACTGTGCAACCTCTACCCCTGTTGGCATGAAGATGAAGGCGGCTTTTCGCAGTAAACAACCGAGAGTATCATTTAAATATCCAGCAATATCCGTAACAGAAAATAGTAAACAACAACAACACCCAACCACCACAAAAATCAAAAATAGAAAGGGAACAGGAGTTCACTGTAAAGTGAGGCTAATGTTTTCTGCCAAACATCATTTAACACAGAGGGACTGTGCAACCTCTATACCTATTGGCAGAACGCAAAGGCTTTTTGCTGAGCAGCGGGCAACTGGGACCTTACGCCTGGACCTGTAACTCTACTCCCATTGGTCAACATCGCATCGAATCATATTCCTTTCCCCGGACAACCCTTAGTAAACTATATATATATGTATATATATATTTATGTGTGTGTGTGTGTGTGTGTGTGTCTGTGCGTGTGTGTATGTTTGTGTGTGGCTATGTGTATAGAACATACACAATATATAGATGATATAGAATATAATGTGTGTATAGAATATTTTACAAGCGAAACGTGTTGCATAAACCAACAAACACAAATTAACTTCAAAAAGAAATACGTAAAATATCTTCTTACACTGTCTGATCAATGACGTTTTTAATTAAATAAATTACATTCTTCATCCTTTATTTTTTTGGATCGTGAAAAATATAGTGAAATATATTTTATGAAAAAAAATTGATACGATAAAAAAAAGCTTTGTTTATGTCTTGTTAGAATAGATTATGAAAAACTGTGAGAATTTTACCTTTAGGAGGTAATGAGAAAGAATTTACATAAAGTTTGGCAATTGCGAGTGAAATGATGCCTCTCTGACAATGGGAAGATGCTATAACTGGGTTGCTCAAATCTTCTTGAAATGGATCTTCAACACTCATCAACGCAGAGCTTTTCACTTCATGCGTGATTTACGATGAGAAACAAGTTTCTCCTTCAAAAACAGCCTGTTTACTTTTTAAATGCCTCTTATAGGGGCTTGATTTATTTTTTTAGTGATATGAACTATTACATGATAATGTGATTAAGTGATTGATATGGTTAAGTATATGACCATCAATATCAGTTTCATCTTTTCAGTAAAAAATTCACACATGCCAATCTGTAACGGTTGTGAAAGTGTGTATTCTTACCTAGCATACGTGAATTCTATACAATGAGATTCACCGTTTAAGAAAAAATCTCACCCTCCTCTTAATTGGGTTATAAAAGGTAAAATGAAAAGTGACTCAACATTCTGTGTTGAGTTTTAGAAACTGAGATCAGAAGAGTTCTGGTTGTTGAGAGGAGTCTGTTAGTGCATAAGATTTGAGGTTCTAATTTTCGATCATGACTCTTGATTGTTTATGTGGAAGATAGCAAGTCTTGCAAAACACCATCTCTCAGAAAGGAGGTAAATCCACCAGTCCCGATTCTGTGGGATAGTGGTCTCCAAGAACCGGGCTGGGTCGTTGATCAGTACAGAACCTTGCGTCATTCCATACCAGGTCACACACACACACACACACACACACACACACACACACACACACACACACACACAATCCCACCGTTCACGTTTTATTGATTACTAGAGTTTCAAAGATGTTTTATTTTGGCAGATAACAACATTCTTGTTTTTTTTTACTCAAATGTAACCACTACTACCCTTAAAGGAGGAGGCTCAGTGTGCATCTGAAATCTGGAGCTCCTAAGAAACACATGGAGCAATTTCACAAGACCAAATTAACAAGAGAAATTATCACAACAAAAACTTAAATAATATAAAAGGAAAGAGATCACCACATACTTCAAATTATTGATGTTCTAAGCATATAATAAATGAAACTTCATAACAGTATACAGTTAGAAAGCTATAAAATTTAGAAATTATACGGATCTACACAAGGCCAAATAGACCCGACCCAGGTAGCAACAGCGACCCCTTAGGTCACTCACCCCCAAGATTTGAACAAACAACTTTAATCCTCCTAATGTACTACACTTTCCTTATATAACAGGAAAAATATTTGAGAATCATTTTCGTTCCTAACATGGTTCTAGGAAAAAGGTGAAACATGTTGACAGTAGAAAATATATTATTTATTTTAGATGCAATAACGAAAACATTATTCAGAAAGACGGAGAAACTTATCAAATAGCAATTTTCAGCAAATTATGGTTACATTTTTAATAGTATATGCTTACAGGAAGGATTGCTACAAAAATTTACAAACATATATATATCAATGATCAGACGACAATATGAAATGGGGAAAAAAAACTAAGATCTTTCAACCGGAACAAGCAGTCTTTGTCAGAGTCAAAAACCGAACTGACCTTAGAATGACTTTGTTGAAAGATCTTAGTCTTTTTTTCCCCATTTCATATTGTCGTTTGATCATTGATTGTTATTACACGTGTTTATGTGAATTCTTGTTACATACGTGCTTGGTCTCCTTTTCTCTTTTCTTCTGAAGACGGATTACCCGAAAATTTGAGTCTGTAAGTGTGTTTCCTTACTCTGTGTGTTACTCTTCTTGAATTTTGAACTCGTATTGTGTCCAGTTTAGATCGTGTTTTGTTTAATTAAGTGAAAAATATATGTATATATATATCTCAGAAGATCGTGAATGCTGAGATTGCGGTTTACTTTAATGATATATATATATCAAAAAATTACAAGAAAAGAATACGTGGAAACTATACACAAGTCACTTCAATATTTTGATCTCGTCGTCATCAAGAGAAAGAGAAGAATATGAGTTCTGCTTGTCAGGGAAACAGCAACCCGAGCATGTAACACTTTTTCTATAAAAATACGATCCTAAAAGGTCAAATAAAGTTCAATGTAGATACAGAAACATAAAGAAATTAAAAACACATGCTTACTCTAATTTTTGGTTTCATACATCTTCAAGGGAGACAAGAGAGAAAAACCAAGTGCACTAGTACAGAGACTGTTGAATTCCCTATGTTCCTCTATCTACATGGAACTTTATATATATAATAAGATTCCTTTAGCCTTATCAATCATTCTATCTGTCCTACTTCTCTTTAGATTTTACATCTCCTTAGAGAAGAAAATTAGTTCGTGGCATCGAATATATCATATATTCAAATGAAGTGAAAGATATACAAAAAAATAATTGTTGGTATACAAAAAACATTTTGGTATACTCCTTCTTAAATACATGTAACTCTAAAACCTACAATGCATACTCATATTTTCAACAAAATATATTATCCTCGGTTGATATTAACGTAATCTGAATCCGGATATACAACGTCTGGAGAGCAATATCTAACCAACAGTTACAGAAAAGTACCTCATATAAAGGTCTCGCCTAGGGAACAAGTGGTCTTACAGCTTAAGCACCAAGGAATCCTTATAGTTCTCTATTTCATTTTTATGCTAGTTTACGATAATATTTTGAGCGTAAGAAATAATTCGTTAAATACATTACGTTGAAAGAAATAATTGTTAGTTTATAAAAATCTTTTTCTCCCAGTCAGATACTTTTAAATCAACGAAACACCTTTTCTCTCCGTTAGTACCCACATGTTAGTTAACCTCATGATATAGGATGAAAAGATTGGAGTTTAGGAAGTACATTTAAAGAAAGTTTATCGTAAATTTAGCAGAACAATAATATTTGCTAAATTATAGTATCATAAAAGGATGTTTATGGTTATTGTATAGGAAAAGGTAATAAATGTTTAACTTAGATTACAAAGCAATTAAAAGTTACAATTTTACGTTGATTTCACTTTATGGAAACACTTATTTGGTGAAAGATGTAATTATGTTTCATTATTATCAACGTAAAAAAAAAAGGGATGTGTTTTGGTTGTCAGGGATAGTTATTTTCATTGTCCATTAAGTAATTTATTGGTTAACAACTTAAAGAAGGAAACCTGAGATGCTGAAAAAATTGCATTACTGATTTAAAAAAATTGCAATAGAGCAGATACATCAGGATAAAGATGTATTCCTTTTTTATATAATCAAGGAAAGCACGCAAGTTTGATTTATAAGATATCATTTTATAATGATATCTTATATAATATGAATTATTCCAACGGATTATAATAAATAGTCCTTGATTTTATTAATATTAAAAAAAAGTTTCATTTTAATAAATTATTTTTATTTAATACTGAGATTTTAAAATTATTAAAAGTAAACAGACCCGAAAGTGGTTATATGACTGTTAATTAATTATGAAAAGTTAATACGAGTAAATTTTTGATCCCAAAGTACTCACAGAAGATAATGGTAATGCAAGTGATTATATATCTTCAAAATAAGTAAAAGAGTGATAAAAGTGAGTACTTGTTTTTGGTGTAAAGTGCTGTGAAGGAATAATACCCAAAAACAAAATATTGGTCATTTACATATATAGATGTGAAGAAGCTTTGTTAAATGAAATTCGTAAAAATTTTTATTTTCAATATATTCAAATTAGTTAAGTTATAGTGTATCAAGAAATTAATTAAAGTATTCGCCTTTATTATGTGTTATCAATTAAAGACCAATTAAATAATGTGTATTTTGACTACTACTCACATTGGATATATTACTACTCACACATATCAAGGAATTATATTACTACTCACACATATCAAGGAACTATATTACTACTCACACATATCAAGGAGTTATATTACTACTCGTACTCACACATATCAAGGAATTATCGTCAAAATATCAGAAATTAATTTAGATCCCACATTTTTAGATCTCAAAATGTGTAACCCCTTCAAAATCCGAAAATTCATTTTCTATAAATTCTACAGTTTACTTAAAGTTAAGCAAAAAATATACTAAATAACAAGTAGGTAACACATTCTGTCCTAAGGACAGCACTGAACGTCAAATTTTAAATTTTCGTTAGGAACAACATATTTTAGGTTAGCGTTTCACGATATAACGTTTCATATTTCTTTAGAGTAGTCTTTTTTAGAGGTCCTACTGCCATATACATGTGAGTCTACATGGTAATAATGTTTCCTATCTATAAAAATAATTTCAACATCCTTAGTTTCAGTTGGGATTTGACTCTGATGAATATCGCTTGTTTCGGTTGAAAGATCTTGGCTGACCACACTTGAATAAATCCTCAATTTAACTAATTATAGAGCAATTTGATAATAAGTTGATTATAGTATAATGTAGATCCCACTGAATTCATTAGTAGTAACTCATTGACAACGTTGTTAAAAAGTTTTTAATTTTTGACCATTTTTCCAAGCGATATTTCAATGTATACAATATATTCAAATTAGTTAAGTTATAGTGTATCAAGAAATTAATTAAAGCATTCGCCTTTATTATGTGTTATCAATAAAAGAGCAATTAAATGTGTATTTTGACACTGACTTGGCCTATTAACACAATCTGATCTATAATTGTGCACCAGTGGATCTGGGTGGACGCAAGAAACATGGGAAAACTCCCAAGGGATTACAAGTATGTGGGAGGCAAAATATTGATAGAGCCCATTCAGGCTGCCTAGAGAATGTGGAAAACTTTGGGATTGATTTTAATAGGGTTCGAATGAGTTGGTGGAAAAAATTGATTTATTAAACAGTTCCGCTACGCTAATTTTGCAAATACCAAGTAGGAAATAGGCAAATCGTTAAATGACTCCCACGAAAAAAGGTGATTGTGACAAAGGTTTCTCAAACTCATGTTTTTTAAGTGTTGCGAAGTGTTTTGGAAACAAAATGGCTTCCAATCTGTATGATCAGTCTTAAGTGAGTTTCTCATGGAAAGAATGTGTAGAAAAGACTATACTAAAGAAAATACTTACAGACAATACTGCGTAGAGTAAAGTGACTCCAAAACAAACAAACACTTTCCAACGCCACATCTGTAACAAAAAAAAAAAAAACAAAGTTATCACCAAACTATATAATTTATAATTCATTAATTTTATTTATTTAATGAGTACTATGTCACATAGTATTACGTTTTTACGTAAAAAAACATAAGACTTTCAAACGAGCTGTTTACTGAAAACTTTTAGTTTGTCATCGCATTTCATTATTTTTCTAAATATGTTCGAATATGTATGTGATATCTGAATTTCAGTTGGATAGGGTTCAAACTGTAGTAGCCTAAATGAAGGATAGATACGATACGAGTTCATGTAGACTTTGCATTCTTCATATATATATATATAGGTGTGTTCTCTAATCGGGGTTCGGTCAATTTTCCAGGATAAAAAATTAAACTCTCGTTGCCAACGTTTCGGTTTTATTTAAAACCTTTTTCATAGGCAGAAGTAAGAATTTTTTAACTAAGAAAATGAAATTTACATTATTTAAAGGAACAACAATGTTAACCGGACAAAACCTTCGACTAGACTGTTCCTTCAAATAATGTAAATTTCATTTTCTTAGTTAAAAAACTCTTACTTCTGCCTATGGAAAAGGCTTTAAACAAAACCTAAACGTTGGCAACGAGAGTTTAATTTTATATCCTGGAAAATTGACCGAACCCCGATTAGAGAACACACCTATTCTATCATACGGTCGATATATTATTGAATCTGTCATATTAAACTTTTTCTTCTCGGAGTTTGGTCAGGGTTAATACACGGAATCACATTTTTGCCAACGTTTCGTCTTTATTTCAAGACATCCTCAGGGCTATAAATCAAGGCTAGCTTCTAGGTTGGTTCGGAATTAGAAGCTATATTTGTCGAATTTTTGAAATTTTTTTACATTGTTTACATTGACTTAGAAATTTGTTGAGCGAATCCACTGAGATAAAATTGATGTTTATAATGAAAAAGCTTAAATAATTTATTGACTTATCTGAGGTATGAGAGAAAAAATATCTTTACATTTAAAAAAATCACAGCCAATAAACATAAATAAGTTTCCTTTCTCTTGCATGGTATGATGGATTGTCTCATAAAATGGTTTAATAAATCTATGTATTGCACTCTTGAGCAAAACTTAATATCAGTTATAATTACTTTATCTTTGTGAATTGTAGTATTTTCCCATGATATTGAAATGTGACGAATGGACTCTTTCCTCAAGAAAGAGGATTTATTTTTGTTGACATATATCCAGTTTTTCCACTATTCTAGTTTGATAGTTCATATTTATTATTTTCAAAAATTAGAAGCTCCCAACTATAAAGGTTTTTTAAATTATACTGCATAGCTGGCTTTGGCTTTGATTTGAGTATGTAACTGGCTAATTACTAATATATTTTTCTGAGTATAGATTCATAGCAAGCTTATAACAGAGTACAGCAGGGAGGAATAATTTTTTAATTATTCTTATTTTCTGTGCATAGTACAGTTGAGTATAGGTATTTCTTAATGAAATAACTGAACAAATCAGCTGCTAAAATATTGAAAATCATGAAAATATTTTTTATTTTAATAAAGCTATAAATAAAACAACACTGCGCCATTACTCTACATTAAAATGTTATGCTTCCGTGAGTCTCTTTATCTCTTTAATTAAAGTTCTAAAAATTTAGTTCACTCAACTTGATATTTCATTCAGTGATAACTTCAAACAGTAAGTACGATTTTTATTATTTGTGCAATATCATAAGTACTTAAACAGTTTAATATTATCGGCATGTACAAATAATTAGATGACTACTTAATGATTAAATTCAATGAATATGATAGGTTGACTTTTAAATCAGCATTGTTTTTGGTTAACAAATTTTGTATTTTTTTGCTGAAATAAACCTTTGTGGATTAAACATAATGTTAAAAAAGATTTAAAATGCTTATTATGGTTTATTTATGAAGTATAATTATCTATTTATTAATGGTACATGTTTGCTACAGAATATTTCACAATATACCTATTTACTTAGAAATATGCTAAACTAATTAAAATATTGTTGCTTAATTTATTTTTTACAATTACTATAACTTAAGTTGAATGAAGAAATAATAATTCCATTGTTATTGGAATGAATTGTGAAATTTATACTTCTTGTAATTTAGTGGCATTAAGAAAACAGAATATTTTTTATACATGTCAAATTAAAGATATACATGTTCATACTTCATAAATAATCCAGTATTAATCATTGTACATTGCATATATGAAACATATTACAACTTAGACTCCCTAAAAATGAGACTATGTTAATTAAACATTCATTAAGAAGGTAAATTAAGAAAGTGTAAGTTACTTAAGTTATTGATGAGAAGTAAGTTTCATATTGCGATTGTAATTTAAAAAAGAAAGACAATTTATTTTGGTAATGGGTATTGATACAATTAATAGTGTTGAGCATTGTTTAAAAATGACCACTCCAAACTTTTTTCTCAACAGCTTTAAATATTGATTACATTTTCATCAAAACCAGTAAACTGCTTGTAGGCATTCATTAGAATGAATTAATTGAAAAATGAACTGTTGTTTTTGCTTCTACAAATGAGGTCCTTGCAATGCAACTTATTTTCAAAGTTTAAAAATCCTTCTATTGGGAGACTTTGAACAAGAATTGCAAATATTTTTCCAAAATATATAATTATTCAGTATACTCTCTTTATAATTTGAATAATGAAGACACCCACATTATACTAATCAATTAATTAAATTGATTATCAATGAATTCAATAATATATGTACTCACAGTACTGTTGAGTGCATACTACTTCAGTTATATGTTATCATTTTTATGTTATCACGAATTATACTTTGTACAATATTTCAGTTTACAGTCTTTCATTTAGTGAGATTATTTCTATAGTATAATCTTTTATATGAAGTAATCAAAAGTTAGTTGTCTAATGTCCATACTTAGGAATTATATTAATGATTATGGGAAGGATAGCATATGAATGTAGTCCATGGAAGGCAGTCAAATGTAATATGCACACATGTTTTATTTTAAGATATTTACAAATTTAATATATTTAATGGAACTTATTCCTAGCAGTTATTTAAAAAAAATGTTTTATTTTAAATTATAACTATTATTTTCAATTCCGTATTAGTGTAAACCATATAGTAATAAGAATAAAATTTATCATTAAACAGTGAAAAAAGAAACCATTTAACCAAAATAATAATCAAGAAAATTTAAATTTTTATGAAACATTTAACAAATTTGTTTGATTTTATAATGAAGTAAAAAGAAGTCACAATGGGGTTGGCCACTCTGTTCTAGGACTGTGTAAGTGAACTCTTGGACTCCCTAAAGTTCTATGCATGTTCCAACCAGTCTACAACTTCCCTTCATCAAAGAATCATGGCGGAAAATGCGCTATGGCTTATGCTAAGGTAAATTCAACAATTTTTCTTTGTTTACACATAATGTCACTTGATTTTTTCTGTTAACACTAGTCTTTGAACTATAATTTAACTATATGTCAAAATATGTGTTAAATTACGAGTATATGCAATAAATTAAAATTGATATGGTAGTTAATTTTCTGCTTTACTTGTATTAAAATAATTGCTTCTTTTTGATTCACAGATAGAAAATAAACGTAGAATACGTGCTATTATCATAGATGGCGATATAAAAAACACATTTTATCTATATTTAACTGAACCAGTGCACTATTACTTTTCTTCAAAAAAACATGGCCGACAATGTACCTAGGTGCTATAATGGGAAAGTAATATTAACAATTTTTTTTTGTTCGAAGATAATAGCACTTCTTTTTTATGTCAACACTATTCTTTTAACTATAATTTAACTATGTTTCAACACATATTTGTTGAATTTATTGCAATAAATTAAAATGTAAATGCTAGTTAATTTTCTGCTTTACTTGTATTAAAATAATTGCTTTTTTTTTATTCACCGATATGAAACACACATAGAATACGTGTTCTTATAATAAATTTTGATACAAAAAGTACATTTTTATTTATTTATGGACCGAGTTAATGTAACGTGAAGGTAATAATAACAGGTTTTTTTTTCATTAACAACTTATTAGGCTATAATGCAGTTTGTAAATGAAGAAAACGACAAGAATTACTTTATGTTTGACATAAGTATACCACAATTATTTGATTATGACTAGTCACAACCATGACTGACAAAGATTCCACCCTATTTGATATTATCATTGAGGCAATGTTAACATGTGTGTATTGTTGCAGGTGCAGACGAAAGAATACCTGTACACAGGTTAGTGGGCATGTTATGTGTTTATGCATGTAATCATTTCAGGTTTATGTGTTCAGTTTATGACAGTACCCAGCAAAGCACACTCAACGTCTTACACTGTTTGAAACCCTCTTACTGCCACTGTTTTCCCAGACCGATCATAATCTGTTAGGTCTCTATAAGCGTGATTCTCAAGGGTGTCTATAGGATGTCTAGGTGTCTCTCAGTGATTCAAATAATATATCCAGACATAAAAACGTAGTCACCATACCTCGTCTTAAAAATCGAATCTCTTTTGTGAACGCAACATTATTATTAGTGATAAGTAATAGCGATTTTCTCCTTAAGAAGATCTACTCACCTCAAATATATTTAATATGCAACGAATATGTTCTACCAATGGCGAGATTACTTTTGTTCACCACTCTGAGGAAAAATTTTACAATTTGCAACAACATTATTCCCTAGGCAAAACAGGCAAGACAATAGATTGAAGAAGAAATTCGAGGTCCTCCCTATCCCTATAAAACGTTTTAGCCCCCAAACACTGAAGAAGACGCCAAGGCTCAACAAGTTTATATTTCTCTGGGCAGAAGAAGAAACAAACTGAAAGTAAGTCTCATTTTCTTTATTTTTTAATGATTATTTTTATCGTATTCTATTTGATGTATTTTAAATATTTCTCGGAGATTTGTTTACAGTGTGTTTCAGCTATTTGTAGAATTAAGAACTTTCCAACTTCAAGCAAATTAGAACCACTACCCTAGAAACATGACAAAGGCTTTTCAGGTATATGAAGATCTCTGATTATTCTTATTGTAATTCTACTATGTAGGTAACTTATCGTTGAATACATAGGTGTTTACATTTTTTCCATCTCTATGTGTTTACATCTCTATATCCATTACTGCTTCAATCTACTCTCCTGTAACTCATATGTTATGGGACTAGTAAAGCTCTTGTTGTGTAGGAAGAAGTTTAGTTACATGTTTCTTTAATTATATTAAAGGTATATGTGTGAGGTACCTCGTATACGTTGAATGGATTTTCGTTTGATGCATTGAAGTCTTTAGTTACATATATGTTTCTCAACTACTCTCCATGTAGCTCACATGTTTTGGGAAGTAGAAACGTATTTCAAGTGATAACGAGGTGTTGATCACATTCTTATTGTTTTATACTACTGTATAAAATAAGTTATATTTCTTGTATGCAATAGATGTTTTATTAACTATAATTTTTTGTTTTCATAAGTATTTCCATTCTACATGTTCATATCATTTGCAGGTAGAAACACTTTTCAGGCATATGGATATGTATACCTAAATTTTATTTTAATTTCTCTCTCTTTGGTAACATACAACTGTTGAATAGAATAGCTTATCTATAATATTTAAATGTTCATTTTATAGCTGTTTATCTTCCACTCAACCAATTAAATCAATTGATAAAGGAATAGAAACCTTTTTGAGAATTCTGAAGAGGTATGACAACATCCTAACATTTAATTGTTTTGTATGATAACATTTAACTTAGAGTTGTTAAGTAGGTATGTTTTCTGTATTCAATAGTCAACATTTACATAGCTCTTATTTTAGTTATTCTAAATTATTATTCTTATTTTAGTTATATTGCTTTATAGTTGTTCAGTAGGTATGTGTTTTATGATCTATAAGTGTTCTTTTACATAACTATGTCTATTTTACTCTTTCTTGCAACTTTTATGTTTTCAGGTGTAGAAACGGTTTTGATGTGTATAAACAGGTATGATTATTCTTATTTTAGTTATACTGCTTTATAGTTGTTAAGTAGGCATGTGTTTTATGATCTATAAGTGTTCTTTTACATACCTATGTCTAGTCTACTCTTTCATGCAACTTATATGTTTTTAGGGGTACAAACGGTTTTGATGTGTATAAACAGGTCTAATTATTCTTATTTTAGTTATACTGTGTATATTTTCTTTGGTTGTTAAGTAGGTATATGTTTGATGATCGTTAAGTCTACACAACACAGTTACTTCTATTCTACCCTATCATGTATATTGGAGTCTCCAGGGCTCTCTGTACCAGTGCGCTTGGTTTCCCTCTGTTATCTCTCCTGAAGACGGTTCAACCAAAAATTAAAGACTGTAAGTGTGTGTTTTTAATTTATCTATGTTTCTTTATGTACACTGAACTATATACATAAAAAGATAGAGGGAGAGAGAGAGAAATGAGAAAGTGTTTGCAAAGCCAAATAACACATCAATAGCTTAGAAATAACTGACAAAACTCCCTTCTGTATTCCAATAGCCATCGTCTTCAGGAGTAAAGTCTTAACATGCCAGTTAAAATCCCAACATATCAGGAACAAATAGTCAAAAAATTAAAGAAATAAATGCCAAAATGAATATTTTAAGAACAAAACTATAAAAATAAGAGTAAAACCAAATTATGATCTACAAGATTGAATAACCATATAAGTATATAAAACACAAAAAAATATTGAGTTAGAAAATATGAGAGGAATAATAAAAGAAGAAATCATCCTTTCAGTAAAGAACTGGTTATGTCTTTATCAAGAAACAGAACTGTAAATATATTCAGATCTACTTATAATTTTTTAATTATTTTTTAAAAGTTTTTTTTTTAAGTATGATGTTGGAAAGTTGTATTTAGTTTGGTTTATTCCTGTAATTCATAGTGATTATAGGTTTAAAATGAAAAGATATTAATTAAAAGGATACATTGATATAATTGTTTATTAAAACTGGATAAGATGAAGAAGTGCAAGTGAAATTTTAACGCTTTCGTGTTAGATGTAGAGATTGAGATTGGAATCATTTTGGCAGGGGAAGTCAAGTTAAGGCGATTATTAAGGGAAAGTGTAATTAGAGTTATCAAGAGGGAATACCGCAATGCTACCACGAAAACAACATGTTTTCCTTTGACTTGAATCTTGTCGTTGGTTTTGGTCAATGAGTATAAGTGAGTGGGAAATTGAGAATTCAGTTCCTGAGGACGAGATGTGTAGTTCATCTGTTAAATTGGACCCAAATTGTTGTGTGAATATCACATATTGACTTTAGATTGAGAGGTTTTAATAAATCCTTATTCATATTTATTTTTTTAGCTAATGAGCTTCTCACCTTTAAGGTAGATTGAAGACAATCCGTTGGCCCATGGTATCAGCGGAATTCCCAATCAATTGATATTACTGTGCACCTATCAATTCATAAGAAAAACCTGTGCACTAATCAAACAAGTCCTTATTATTGGTGTCAGCTTTGTGATTAAGGTGGTACATGATATCGAATGGACGGACTGGGAGGAAACCCTGTGTGTGAAGCAGCTATATTCTTGGGTTAGGTTCATAAAAGAATACCCATAGATCAAACATTGACCCTTTACGATACTATGATCTAGTGTTAGGACGATTAATCGTAAGAATCGTGTATGTTTGGGGGAATCGGAATCGCATCCTTCAATAAATACTGTAGATTTCCGATTATTTCATTACTATCCTCTTGAATTTTCAAGTTTTTTGAACTAGAATAACAATAACTGGAACTTCTGTTTGTTGAGATTAATACTGATAAAAATCTATAATAAAAATGTCCTAGAACTTTTAATGGCATATTTAATATGATGAACAAGAAGTTTATGTCAAAGGAGTACTTATACCCTTCCCCTTGATGTTTCTTCATCACAATTTATTAATTACAGGGTTCAAATATGAATAAGAAGTCAAATTAGGAATGCCACGCAGATCCTTCTAATCCTGTCTTTTTTACAAAAAACACATTTTTGATACTTTCTTAACTGGGTCTGGTAATTTCAGGGTAATAAATGGATGAGAATACTTAATATTAACTACAGATGAAGGAATTTATTTAAACATACCTGCTAGTTTATATTTATCATTTATAATAAATTATGCTAGTTCCATAATTTATTAGCATGTTTACTTTCATAAACAGTACTAAAAAAAATGGTTTCTGGCTTTTTATATCATAAAAAAAATTAAATTAATTAGAACCTAACTTTTTTGTGTTATAAATAGGAAAATTTTTTAAATAAAATTGCACGATATTTTGAATATTAATGAAAATGTACAATTAGTCAAAGTTTTGAGTATTAACCCAGTCAAGAAAGCAATGCAATGTAGAATAGATATTATTATTATTTTTATGAGGGTTATAATTTTAATTCTAACTTACTCATTATTTTTCCTGACGTTTGTAGAGAAAATTTATTCAGATTAATTTTGATATTTTTTTCCTGAAAAATTCTATCTACTCACTATTCATACCTTTGTTTCACTGTATCTAGTTTCATTTATAATTTTCCTGTCATTTGTTGTACATTCAACGTACAAGATCAACACAGAAATTAATTAACACAGTTGAGTTGCTGAACACTTACAGAAGCTAAGCAGCTAAGGAATCGTACTTGGATCGGAATAGGAAAAAAATTAGCAGCGTCCCAACACTACTATGAACACAATCAACATTTACTATTGGGAGTCCTAAATTTCTCCTAACTCAAGTATACTTAGAGAACTGATTTTTAACGAGTACCTGACAAGTACAGGTTCAAGACGGCCTTACGTCCTCTTTGAAGGACAACATTCACATATTTATTCACTTCCCGCATGAATAAATCGACTGCCATAGTGGGTGTTCGAGGACCTGGATCTATCAGTTCAGAGACGAGCACATTGCTATTAGGCTAACCTGGCATCTATGTTCACGTTAGTCACTTGCATAGTGACAATAGTAGTTTAACATTCACATTTATTAATACTTCATGCTTAAGATTGTTGTTAATTCTATTTATTTAGATTTCCACGAGTCTTATCCCTCATTTACAATAATTCTGACTAATTTTTCACATCATTTTAGAATGAAAAAGGAAAAACGTTTAGGACATTGACGTAACTTACACAATAACCAACATTTCTGCTTCAACAGATTTCAACAGGCAGGAAAAGTTAACTTTTTTTGCCAAAAACCGTTTTTTAGAAAACATTTTTTTCTCCTAAACTCCTAACTCTAGAGTTTTGAAATTTTGGCATTATCTTTTAGGTAACAAGTGGAATAAACGAAAAATTAATTCAGAATTTTAAAACAACGAAAAATATTTTTTTTCAATAAAATGTAATAATTTTGACTTATAATTCAATCTCAAAGCTTGTGAGAGCGATACAAGTCATACCGTTTGACGGATCAAAATGAAGCTATGCCTAAAAATAGAACATTGTGTGGAGAATGAGTTTAAATATTCTCTTTTAAAATTACATTCAAATAAAGTTAAAGTACGATTTCAGTTTTTAGAAAAATTTTTTTGACGCTAAATGGCTCATTAGAAAAATTATGAAAATTTGACAAAAAATGAAACAAAATATTAGCAATTTATAAAAAAAAAATAATGAAATTTCAATTACAGCAAAGAGCAATAAAGTTATAAAAACTGTTTGTTTGTCCTAGACTCTGTCGAATTGTTGATATTTTTTTACAATGTTTACATTGACTTAGAAATTTTTTGAGCGAATCCACTGAGACAAAATTGATGTTTATAATAGAAAAATTTAAATAATTTATTGACTTATTCGAGATTTAAGAGGAATAATATTTTTTCATGTAAAAAAAATCACCGCCAATAAGCATAAATAAATTAAATTTGCCTTCCATGGTATGATGGATTTGTCCCATAAAATGGTTTAATAAATCTATATAATGCACTCTTGAGCAAAACTTAATATCAGTTACAATTACATTATCTTTGTGAATTGTAGTAGCATTCCATGAAATGTGAAGAAAGGACTCTTTCCTCAAGAAAGAGGACTTATGTTTGTTTAGAAGTATCCAGTTTTTTTACTATTCTAGTCTAATAGTATATACTTATTATTTTTAAAAATTAGAAGCTCTCAACTATAAAAAAATTAAGTTATATTGAATACCTGGCTTTGAATTTGATTTGAGTATGCAAACTGACTAATTACAAAGATATTTTTTCTCAATATACATTCATAGCAAGTTTATAGCGAGTCAGCAGGTGGGAAAAATATAACATCACTCAGAAAAAATTGGTAAATATGATTTCTGACAAAGAGGAAGGAAAATGATTTTATTAAATACTAAGAAGCAATAAAATTCCCAGTATAATAATTCTATAAAAGCAAAAAATGTAAAACATAATTCACAATTGAAATCTTTCATTTGAAGATGAATAAATGTAATTATCGTACATCCTGAATTATAAATCATCTTAAAACGACATTTTTTCTTCTATGTTTATGATATTTTTCAGGGAAAATAAGAGTATTTTCCTGTTTTAAAGTCGAAAATTTTACTTAAATATTCAATGTTTAAGGAGGTCAAGTAAACGATGTAAGAAATCCACTGGTTATTTGAACAAAAGCCATTCTCTCTTGTAGGAGAATATTTCATATCAAGAACTTTTCACTTTGCCTTTTCAAAAAAGCCATTACTACTGTAGTTATACTAATGAAATTATTTGCATCAGCTGTGTGATTTACAAAAATAAGCTTATATACTCTTATTGATATGTCATTCAATCATTATCTGTATTACCTCAGCAATGAAAGACTAATAAACATCTCCCATTTAGATGTTTACATTATGCTTAAATGAGACGATATATATAATATACCCAAGAAGTTTAATATTAAGTTTACTTATAGTAAAGTTGAGTTTAGGCCACTCCAGATTTTTTATATTCCATCCATAATAATTGTTTACAAAGATTTAATCTTGTAGAAAATTTAATTCAATATATATATATATATGTATATATATATATGTATATATGTATATATATATATATATATATATATATATATATATATATATATATATATGAGTACCGCCCTGTCTTCCTGCGGGACTCTTCGCTCTTCGCACCTCCTGATGACGACGATAGTCGAAATATCGATGTGAGTTATGTCTGTGTCTTTCTGTGTGTTTCCTTCGTTTTTTATTTTATTGTAAAAAAGTCCGCTGGACCGTTTCTTTTAATTGTATATATATATATATATATATATATATATATATATATATATATATGTGTGTATATATATGTATGTATATATATATATATATATATATATATATATATATATATATATATATATATATGGAGACGGGTCTCCAACCGTCTCTGATCCAGTGCGCTTGGTTTCCCTCTCTTATCTCTCCTGAAGACGGTTCAAACCGAAAATTAGAGACTGTAAGTGTGTTCTTCTGATTTCTCTATGTTTCTTTGTTTATATTGAACTATATTTGTCCGTTTTGGATCGTATTTCCAACGAAAAAAAGTATATATATATATACATATATATATAGGTGTGTTCTCTAATCGGGGTTCGGTCAATTTTCCAGAATAAAAAATTAAACTCTCGAGGCAACGAGAGTTTAATTTTTTATCTTGGAAAATTGAACGAACCCCGATTAGAGAACACACCTATTCTATCAAACGGTCGATATATTATTGAATCTGTTATATATATATATAATCTGAAAAAAAATCACAGTATACTGTATTCGTTGTTTTGAAAGACTCTATAAAATGAAAGCTCTAAGGTCTTTGTGGAGGGCAATCGACTCTTAATTAAAGTTTTTTCGAAGTATTTCTTATGGAATCAAGTTAGTTATTTTAAGTCCTTGAAGATATGGAAGAATGATTGAAAGCGATGGGATTTTCTTTTATTTTGTTCACTAATCACAATATCAATCGAAACGAACTAAAATCCAGGGAAATGCACATACTACATAATTAGTTAGGGAATGATAGCTGATCTCATATCCGTTGGGTCATCCGGTGTCCCTGGAGACAGGATGGATCTCAGTGCTTCAAGACCATGGAGAAGGATTTAATCTTGTAATCTAATTAAAATAAATTCTCATCTAGTTTGTAAAGGTTTATGTTTCATTGAATATGAAGTATAAGATGCATTAAAGTTTCAGAGGTCACGACTTTGATATCAGCTTATAATAGAAAATCAATTATCTAACAACTTAGCTGGCTCTCTCAAGCTTCCCCCGGGCTTCAGTGATCATTTGTTACGTCTGACCAGACCTAATTAAGCTAGAAACTACGCAAAAAAACAGAATAAAACTGTTTGTAGCATTACTCCTATCACTTCTGACTTCTCACCTAGTTAAACCAGTGGACTACAGAAAACACAGTCCTTTTTAAAATCAAATGTGCCCGAGTTTTTATTGTCTTTATTCAAAATATTTACAAAATAAAAATTGTTGACAGAATACTTTCAAGAGCCCTTTATAAGTCCGTTTACAACAATTTTTATTTTCTTTCAATAGACATAAATACTAACTCTTTTGCTTCCTACCAGTTAATACATTCATTAAATACTACCAATAATGTATTAACAGTTGTTGTAATTGTGACAATTTTATATATATTTATTAAAAACATAAAAAAAGCTTCAATAAAAATAATAAACTATTTCTCAGTATCAATATTTCGACCCAATTAATGATTGTATTAAGGAGAGGAACTGGTATCGTGAGAAAACTATAACAACTGGAGACTTTTACAGAATATAGGACGACCCAAGTTATTCTTAATGGAAACAAAAAAGAATAACAAAAACCAAAGAAGAAGAAAATGAGCAGAAATAAGATAATTGAGATAACTTATTGAATAGTTCAAGTTAATACTGGGATGAGAGCCAAGTTATCTTAGGAGCAAAATTTAGGATAAGCTAATAAAATTGATCTTATTTTTGAACATCTTAATTTGGCATATCTATCGTGATGAGATATCTTTCTTAGTAATTGTACTTTATGACATTCATCAAAGTTGAGACTGTGAGAGTTGGCGTAAAAAAACGATGGCAGGCTTACGATCATCCTCATTAGCGACCTAAAGAGGATCTAGGTTTATTCATGTGATGGCTTAAGCTGGTGCTTGGTAAACTAACATACAATACATGACTCCGAGAGCGCTCGAATTATAGACAGTGCTACTAAATTAGCATGTGGAAGAAGTATCCATACGATACCTGCAAGAGATAAAAAAAAATATATCAGAGTTAATGATTATCATGAAGTAAATTCAGGGCAAACAATAAACGGATGCACATACATAGAGTCTCCAATTTATAGCTCATCCATCACCAAAAGAGATGAGAGAGGGAGATTTGTTGCTGAGTATGCAAGAGCACACTCGCACACAGATCACAAACATATTATATATATAAATATCCAATTAAATGAAACGATTCCACGAACTAAATAAACTGCATTGACATAAAGAACACACAGAAAAGAAACAAACTCACAACTATATTTCGAAGGCCTCGTTATCAGGAGCATAGAAACGAGTCGCTCAACAGGCAGACCATGACTCAACGTTTCTTTTCTGTGTGTTCTTTATATCAGTGTGGTTTATATATATATATATATAGTTAACACATGAAAGAGAAAAAACAAATAAAGACACACACAAAAGACTCACAACGATATTTCGACAGTCGTCATCATCGGGTAGAAGTAGTCCCTTTGAGTAGCTGAAGCTAACTGTTAGCAATTAGCTTCAGCTACTCAAAGGGACTACTTCTACCCGATGACGACGACTGTAGAAATATCGTTGTGAGTCTTTTGTGTGTGTCTTTATTTGTTTTTTCTCTTTCATGTGTTAACTAGTAGTCCTGTTGGACCATTTCAAGTTTTGATATATATATATATATATATATATATATATAATGTTCAAACCACAATAAGAAATGAAAAAAAAAAACTAAGTCTTTCAAGCGTTGGGTTTTTCAACTCAGTTAGGTTTTTGACTCTGACGAAGACTGCTTGTTACGGTTGAAAGTTCATAGCCATTTTCCCCGTTACTTATTATGGTTTCAACATTGATTGTTGTTTCACGTGTTTATATATATATATACATGTCATATATTTACATTAAAAAATAGAAAACTAAATAATGGGATTGTCAGCGTTGATGAATTTAATTTTGTTAGAAAAGCAGTTTTATTCATACACATGGTACAGAGACTCATGTATCGTATTTATATTACAACAATTATCTTGATTAGGTAGCATTCAAGATGAAACCCTGATTCATTAAGATATAGGTTAGGTTAGGTTAAGTTGCAGTGGCAGTTCCACAAGGTAACACACGTAGGCCGAGCATTGGCCCTTTGTGATACCACACAATGAAGATTGATTCTACAGCGGGAGTCCTAAATTTTGCCTAACTAAAATGTATTTAGAGCAAGAATCTTTAACGAGTACCTGACATCGTACAGGCTCGGGACCGACGGTTTAAGTCCTTCTCCGAGGGACGACGCGCTCAGATTTATTCACCTCCCGCGTGAATAAATCGAGGGCCAGGAGAGGATCGAACCCCGGTCCTATTAGTTCAGAGGTGAGCACGTAACCACTGAGCTAGCCTGGCCCCTTCAGATATAAGTTTTATTTGAAATAAGCAGATTGAAAGTAAACATGAAATTCATTAGTTTTACAATCCGTAATTGTGTACTATTTACTCACCCTGGGGTGAATAGATAAATTAAAGTCTCTACGAAAAAGAAGCTTTTTAGAGTTGAAGACGGGACTCTGGTCGGTCGTCTACTCCTAAATTTTGGAAGTTTACCTTGCAATGAACACGAAGGCTTGAAACGCGTAGAATAAACAAATCTTCTTTTTATGTCTGATGACTTTGTTTTATCTATTTACCTCAGTACGAAACGTGAAATTATTTGATTATGATTTAATATCCTAGTTAAAGATATGCGGGTGTGAAGAAATATTGAAGTGAATCATTGTAGTGAGTTGTGTCTGAAGAGATTAAGAGATTGATTTAGGGACAATGGTGAATAAGACGTAGTGGACATTGGTCAACAGGATGAGTGGAAATCCTTTGTTTCTTCTTGACGATGTATCTTCCATTGAGTCTTTAAATCACAGTCTTCTTCATTGTGATCTATAGCTTTTGAAAGAGGCCCAATCGTGATCACGATAAGTCGCTCACTGCTTGGCTCGAATAGTGCTGAGAAGTTGCGTGATCTTAAGATCACGTCTTTCTGATATTCCTCACATAAACACCCTGTTTGGTGGCCATTGCCTCAAAATTAGAATCCTTCTATTCCAATTATACAACAACACAATAAATTTCCAACCAATTATATTTTGTAACAATATTATTCCTCAAAAAATTTCTATTACTAAAAATTGGTACTCCAAAACACTTTGATATTATTTCATTTAAAATTATGTAATCCTTTAATTCACAAAAAACCAACATGAAGAACTGGTCAGACAAACAAAAAAAATGTCACATATAAACATATTCGCAGTGACTATTAGGTAAAGCTTTTGAAAATAACCCACCTATTAATAATGTTATATGCAAGTAGAAAATTTATATATATATATATATATATATATATTAATAAAAGTGTCAACCGTGGAATAGAATCAAAACTAAAGTTTATCGGGACTCGGTCAGTTCTTCAGGTTCAAATTAAACTCTCATTGCCAACGTTTCAGTCTTTATTTAAAACCTTTTTCATGGGCAGAAGTATAAATTTTGAAACAGAAAAATTTTCTGTTCTATTTAAAACCTTTTTTATACTTCTACCTATGAAAAAGGTTTTAAATAAAGACCGAAACGTTGGTAATGAGAGTTTAATTTGAAGCTGAAGAACTGACCGAGTCCCGATAAACTTTCGTTTTGTATATATATATGATCAAACCACAATAAGAAATGGGAAAACAAGACTAAGATCTTTCAACCGTAGCAAGCGCTCTTCGCCAGAGTCAAAAACCCAATTAAACACTGATTGTTATTTCACGTGTTTATGTGAAATCTTTAT
Source organism: Hermatobates lingyangjiaoensis (assembly GCA_026182355.1). Classification (NCBI taxonomy): domain Eukaryota; kingdom Metazoa; phylum Arthropoda; class Insecta; order Hemiptera; family Hermatobatidae; genus Hermatobates; species Hermatobates lingyangjiaoensis. The sequence goes on along the minus strand of JAPFBL010000236.1, from coordinate 510,117 downwards.
ATATATATATATATATATATATATATATATATATATATATACGAGTTCGAGATTAACAAAGAGCAACACACAAAGTAGGGAAACACACTTACAGACTCAAATTTTCGGGTAATCCGTCTTCAGGAGAAAAGAGAATGGGAGACCAAGCACGTTGTAGGCGCAACGGCAAGTAACCAACCCGGCAACCGCCAGTGCTGTCAACCGTACCCGGTCTTAAAGTATAAAATTAGGAGAAGATATAAACAGAAGCTCAGATAAGCAGTACTGGTTGGGTAAAACTATAAGTAGGTGAAAAATTATAAACAATATAAGATAAAAACAAACTATAAGAAACAAAAATAATGATAGAGAAAAGAAGAAAAAATAAATAAATAAATAAAAATAAATACAATACAAAAAACTTGCATTGGTTGTTTTAGTAAATAAAAGATAGAGACTGAATAAAAGGGTAAGTATGGGAAACTAGTTAGGAATAAGAATTTAGAAAAATAAAATAGGATAAAACAAACTAGTAGTAAGTGAAGAAGACAAAATAGATATACACAAAATATACGAAAGAGGAAAAAAGAAATAAGTACTAGAGAATAAAGAATACTGGAAAAAAAGTACCAAAAAAAAAAAAAAAAAAAAATGTACAAAAAATTATCTTTTAAGGTTAAGTCCAGCTGCACTGCGCGCCCCGAGCAACCAGATGTGAGCCTCCTCAGAGGCTCTAAGGGTCACGGTATTATCACCAGGGGGAATCTGACGCAGAATCTGCACACTGAAGCAGTCGTTAAAAGACAGACCGTGGGATTTGGCGTGTATGGCGACAGGTACTACCTGTCGCCATACACGCCAAATCCCACGGTCTGTCTTTTAACGACTGCTTCAGTGTGCAGATTCTGCGTCAGATTCCCCCTGGTGATAATACCGTGACCTTTAGAGCCTCTGAGGAGGCTCACATCTGGTTGCTCGGGGCGCGCAGTGCACCTGGACTTAACCTTAAAAGATAATTTTTTGTACATTTTTTTTTTTTTTTTTTTTTTTTGGTACTTTTTTTCCAGTATTCTTTATTCTCTAGTACTTATTTCTTTTTTCCTCTTTCGTATATTTTGTGTATATCTATTTTGTCTTCTTCACTTACTACTAGTTTGTTTTATCCTATTTTATTTTTCTAAATTCTTATTCCTAACTAGTTTCCCATACTTACCCTTTTATTCAGTCTCTATCTTTTATTTACTAAAACAACCAATGCAAGTTTTTTGTATTGTATTTATTTTTATTTATTTATTTATTTTTTCTTCTTTTCTCTATCATTATTTTTGTTTCTTATAGTTTGTTTTTATCTTATATTGTTTATAATTTTTCACCTACTTATAGTTTTACCCAACCAGTACTGCTTATCTGAGCTTCTGTTTATATCTTCTCCTAATTTTATACTTTAAGACCGGGTACGGTTGACAGCACTGGCGGTTGCCGGGTTGGTTACTTGCCGTTGCGCCTACAACGTGCTTGGTCTCCCATTCTCTTTTCTCCTGAAGACGGATTACCCGAAAATTTGAGTCTGTAAGTGTGTTTCCCTACTTTGTGTGTTGCTCTTTGTTAATCTCGAACTCGTATTGTGTCCAGTTTGGATCGTATTTCGTTTTATCAGTGAATATATATATATATATATATATATATAATATATATATATATATTGGTGTAAATCGGCAGCTTGTCTTCTTGGAAGCAAATATTGTTAAAAGTAGCAGCAGCTTTTGTTCTCACGATTTTTGCGCTGGTAGCCTCGGTCATGCAGGTGATTTTCTGATCTTGTGGTTGGTGTTTCCACATTAATTGTCCAAGTTACATCAATTAATACGACCTTTCAACGATAGTTGCGTTGGTCATCATGGTCGAAAGCTCGCATGAACTGATGCTCCTTGGACAATTAATGTGGTAACTCCAACCTCAAGATCTAAAATCACCCGCATGACCGAGACTACTAGCGCAAAAATCGTGAGAACAAAAGCTGCTGCTACTTTTAACAATATATATGTAACAGGATAAAAGATGAAGATATTTGTTCATAATGCAGGTAGGTAGGTGGGTTAAGTGGTTTAGGGATTAACTGAGAACGTCTTCCCTGTAAATAATTTTAAATTTTGTTCTCTAATTGGATATATATAATTGGCTTCTTTTTCTTTTTTTTTTTTTTTAAATTGAAGGCTTCTGTAATTCTTATACCATGGTGATCTCTTTCTCTTTTAATTATGTTTGATTAGCTGTCAATTGTGTTTCCTGTTAGCCTATCGTTATGCATATGTTGGTTTCATATGCTTTTTGATACTAGGAGGTGCATGGTAAGTAAGTCTTTAAAAGTAAAGTCATATCCATGCCCATTCAAGATTGCTTTTAATTATACTTTTCAGAACTGTTTCATCTTATTTGTGTTGCTCTGATTCCAAGTTTTTGTGGCATAATTTGTTATATCATCCCAGGAGTGTTCTTAATTCTTTGTGTCTTTTATACTGACTGCAGGTATTCTTTTAAAATCATGTCAAATAAGTCATTAAAGTAAGTGAATTAAAAACTGCTTGTTTTTTTCATTTTTTCATACTAGCGTAGAAATCTCTCAGTTGGAGGCTACTTCATAGGTCCTCTGCATCAAACTTTGATCATGGCATTTTTGCAACGTAGAGAATATTCGGTATTTATATTAAGCTATTAAGTTATTTTTGTGTAGTGATGTTTCAGTTTTTTTTCTTTCATGTTAATGTTAACAACCATAAAACTGATTTTCTTCTCTATTGCTTTCTCAGTTGTAAATTTTAAACAATAATCTTCAAATTTATTCTTGAAGTCTTCTATTTGATTTAAATTACTTGAAAAAAGTCGAACATTTCCAGATTGACTAGAAAAACGTAAAAAATTATATTTGTTTTTATTTGTAAGTGTAAACCTTAAAATCGCTTAGTATTTATAAAGCAACAATATTAATATATCAACCTAGTCACTCATGTCTAAACATAATTTTAAAAACATAAAAAAACGACCATGTATAATCAGAGGATCTGAAAACGTGTAAATTCAAACTGCAATGGCTGAGTAACATTAGTGTTTGTTTAACTTGAAAGCGGATTTTTTTCCTACTGATGACGGATGGTGAAATACCGTCGAAAGTTTTTTTGAAACTCTTTTGAGTGTTTTCAGTCTGTAAATATATAGAGTTTGTTTGGACCGTTTTCCTTTATAGTCTATAAAAATTATTTACAATGCAAGTGTGTGAAGCATTAGCAATTATACAGTTAGTGTCTACGGATTATACATGGGCTTATTCTACATTTCTGAGTAAAAAAAGACATTGAAAGTAGTGGAAACGTTATGGTTCTTTAGAACAAATGTATTAGCTGGAAAGGTCATGGTATCAGTTTTTTGGGATTTAAAATGAGTTTTTTAATATATTTCTTACCCGTGGTCAAACAATTACTGCTGAATATCATACCAATCTTCTATACCAAAGACACCCCTGTCTAGAAGGTAATCATATGCATATTATAGCCAATGCGTGCTTCCACTCATAAAGTACATACTCTGAAATAAGAATGTAGCCCAACTCCCCTAATTCATCTCATACCTGTTCATCACACTTTCATTTCTTTAATAAGCAGAAAAATTTGTTGTTGGTGAGATCAGAATTTCATCAAATTCCATGCTATATCCGTGCCGAAGGATAGATGATACAGGGTTTACTCTACTACGAACGGAGCCTCAAGGGTACCAGGCGCCCCTATTGAGTAGTAACCTGCTACATCTGTGCCGAAGGATAGATGATACAGGGTTTACTGTACTACGAACGGAGCCTCAAGGGTACCAGGCGCTCCTATTGAGTAGAAACCTGCTACATATGTGCCGAAGGATAGATGATACAGGATTTACTGTATTACGAACGGAGCCTCAAGGGTACCAGGCGCCCCTATTGAGTAGTAACCTGCTACATCCGTGCCGAAGGATAGATGATACAGGGTTTACTGTATTACGAACGGAGCCTCAAGTGTACCAGGCGCCCCTATTGAGTAGTAACCTGCTACATCCGTGCCGAAGGATAGATGATACAGGGTTTACTGTATTACGAACGGAGCCTCAAGGGTACCAGGCGCCCCTATTGAGTAGTAACCTGCTACATCCGTGCCGAAGGATGTAGCAGGTTACTAATAGTTAATTATACAATTAGAAATGTTTGGGAATATTTCAATGTTCACAATGTAGGAATGTATTTATGTTTTATTTTTTTATATGTCGATTTTAATTTTAATAGTTTTATTACAAGCACATACTGAAATTGATTTCTGGAATGAGACTATATTGATTCAATTTAATTTGAAATGACTTTGGTTTTTCCAAGAATATTTGATAATATAATTAATAAGAACATAATCCAGTGGCGAACACTTCTTTAATACTGACAGGGTAGTTTACCCCTATCTCTAAAACGGGGCTAATCAGAGAATCACAAATTGACTGAAGTGATAACTTGTGATGATCGATATGGACCATTAGAGTTATATTGTTCTAGTCTACTCTTCTACTATTGTGTTGGAATTGATATACTGCTTTCTATTCTCATACTTTGGATGAAATTCAATAAAATAGTATAGATAAACTACCTGCTTGGTATCTGTAGACTCCCATGATGAAATGGAAAACCTGAGAACTCAAGTTACCCTCTGAGTCCAAGATAATTCTGTAGATTCAGTGAGATATAAGTTTTTTTTTTTGAGACAGAAATTTCCCTGTTTCTGATAGATTTTAATAAAGTGATTTCTTTTAAGAGGAGGATTCCTATTTCATTTGACATCTCGGAAATCACACAACTGAATGTATTCCTAACTCAGAATTATAGTATTCTAGCTGTTCTGGCAAACTTCGTGCCACCTAACAGTCAATGAATGCTGTGTTAAGTTAGCTAAACTTTATAAAGTATAAAACTCATCAATTTATCGCTCATAATTTTAATCGGTTTTTTCTGAGTCTCTTTTTTTCTAGTATTTGAGAAGTAGAACGACCAATCGCTTTTTTTTTTTTTTTTTTTTTTTTTGAGAGGCATAACTAGACAAAAGTGGTGTTCAAATATGTTGAAAATCAATTTGTTGAGCATTGAACTGTAATGAGAATTTTGAATAAATCATTTCAATATAAATAAAAATTTCAAATTATTATTTGTGTAGAAATCACTTTGCATTGAAGTATTAAAGAAATAATTTAAAATAAATGAATTCAGAATAAAACAATGATGTTTACTTAGCGTTCATTTAATGCCTAATTCCATACATGCCTAAATTTCCTACCTAATTTTTTTTTGTCTTTTACAATTTAAGTCGTCTTTGTCCTGTCCGTTCTGTCGTCTTTTTATGTTTTTTATTGGTTTGCATACTCGTATTATGTCTGTCTAGTGCTTGATTTGTTGGTTTATTAGGTTGTCAGTGTTTCTGTGATTATATATTTCCATTTCTTCTATTACATTTAATATTTTACCGTTTTGTCCTATTTTAAAGAATTCCATTGCTTTTTCAATACTGTCGGGTTCATGACCGTGTTTTTTTAAATAGTTAGCAAAATTTGATTGGTTCGTGTTATTTACATATAAAAGTCTACATATATATGTATATTTTATACAAACAACACGTTTCAAACATTTCATTCTTCTGCAGATTGCATCAACTGCAATTGTTGTGTTTCTTAAAAAAAACTGAGATTTCCCCCAACACGAGTAAATAGAAAATACCAAACGACTGCATAACTCTTAAATTAACGTGACATTTTACCAGCTTGACAAATTGTTTCACCCTATTAGATTAGAACATGATTTGTCTCAACATTTGTTCGCTTGTGTGCTTAGTAAGAACTATTTTATTATCTGTAAATTTCTTTTGCTCTAAGAAACTTAAATATTCATGTGTAAAATTTCGTAAAAATTGAAAATATAGCAATGAAACAATTTAATTTTATTCATAATATGAATCAACATACAAATTTGTTTTTTTGAACCAAAACAATTTCTCATACACGTTTATGTAATGTTATGCAAATTTTAATATATATGGAAAAATATAGCAGTAGAAACACCACACAAATAATTGTTATAAACTAATGAAAACATAGTATCTGATGTTTACTGATAATGTTTGAACATTGTGATTGTCATTTCCTTATTAATATTATTTTTCGTTTTTACATGTTGATATATATAAATTTAAAGCTACACAAGAATTACTATTTTTACTCGTGGACCTCTTTTAGGGTTCATTGCTTAGGGTTTGTAGAGAACCGCGGTATTGTGAAGCAAGTTGTTAAACTCTGGGCTAAACTATAGTGACTGCAGGTTTTGTTTAAAAGTCAATAATAATAAGAATATATACACAGGGTTGACAACGCAAAGGTTTTCAAGAACTGATATACAGTTTTTGTTGTTCACCCGCTTTATGACGTTATCGACCTTTAAAAATTGATCAAAATTTTTAAATTGTAGGTTGATGTAACTTGTTCTTTAAGAAAAATATGTGGTAGAAGCAGAACCCATTTTTCTAGAAATTCATTTTTATTGAATATTGATTAAATTTAAGATACTTATATTAAAAAAAGGTACTAAATTAATTAAAAATTTCAAGTCAGACAATGGAATTTAAACCTCTAAATCCCCCCCCCCCCCCTCTAAGTTTGCTATGAGGAGTAGGTGACGGCTAAAGTCTTTTAAAACGTTATCATACCTTATGTCGATTATCTTCAAACTATATTAACGAAAAGCAGTAATACGTAAAATTTTCTGGAGAGACATTGAAGAATTTTAATTCTCTTATGCGGTGGGTTGCAAGAAAATATTTACTTTTTAAAACGCATGTATATTGAAATGATTACAAGTTTTAAGTAAATTATTTTAAAATTTTTTCTCAATGTGGAATATAAATGTGGATTTGAGTCTGTGAATGTCCCTTTATCAAAGCATCTGGGTTCTGAAGATTAATTATACAGAATAAATACTTCATTAATGAATCAATTATTAAATTCAATAGTATACTAGATGATATTACGAGCTTTCTGGCCAAAGCCTCTAAACAACAGCTTTCGGATAATCCTCTAAATAACCTTCAATAATATCAAAGCAATACCTTTCAGAAATCAGAGTGCAATTTTTGAAAACTGTTTTTCAACTCAGTAAAGGACGAGTATTATCTGCTGGTTTGTAATGTTTAAGCAGGGAGTGAAATATTTATTGGAAAAAATAAAGTGAAATAAACAGCACTAGAATAGAAGTTAACAGTGTTAACCGGTATAGTGATATTTTGCTGGTATTGAGGCAATAGATTTAGGCTACAGGATGTTCGGATGAACGAATTAGCCCCCTATGAATGCTTGGCGGAGAGAACAGACAAAGACTTTTAAAACAACGAACCTGTTACTTAATCAACTAGCACGAGTTGTAGTGACAACTCACGTAAACCTACACTCTTATGTAATGAACTAACCGAAGAAATAACTTTAGTTTTAAAGCTCCATCCACAAGAACTGTTATCTAATAAAAGTTTATTTTATGTTTGATTATAGTATAACAAACATTAAATCTCATTTATTTCATATCTTTTATTTCTTCAGACCGATTTCATGATTTCCTTTATAAAATTATACTTAAATATGAAATATCTCCATTTATTGTTAACTGTTTAATTACCAATAAGGTTTAAAAAAATACACCGTATTACATGCTATGTTCTCTACATAATGCAACCGGTTTCGTGTCTTTTCTGATAACAAAGATAACTTATGAGATAAGATGAAGTATTTTAATATATTACTCATAATATATTAGTAATCACTAATATATTATATTAGTAATTACTAATATACTAATATATACAGTGGAACCTCGGGATACGAGTTTAATTCGTTCCATAACCTTGCTCGTACGTCAATGTACTCGTATCTCAAAGCAATTTTCCCCATTAAATAAATTGAAATGCCATTAATCCGTTCCGGCCCCAAAAATACTTACCCCTAATTGCTTTTATTACGTGATTTTGAATAAAAAAAATTTTTTTATAAATGACAAATATTGTACAAAAACATAATAAAAGAGAATGTAGAGGTGGTTAGAAAAACTGATTAAAAAACTGGTTTTATTAAATTTACGTACATATGTGAATTAGTATTTTGGTTATTTAAATTTAACTTAGACATAACTTAAATGCTACTGTATGCTTAATTTTAGTGACTACTTTCCTCTTCACTGGTCTTTGCATTTTTCGCAGGATTACAAAAAAAAAACTGTAAAAGGATGTTTGTTTCTTCCTCCCTTTCAGAATGCTACAGCAAGTTTCATTAAAAAGATCCGATGCACGACCAGTTGCAACTTTTTCGGGGTGTTTCTTTGCAACGAACTGCGAAACTCTCTCCCAAATTCCCAAGATCTTCCAATTGAATTGATCTTCCAATATTCAAAGGTAAATTGAGAACTTAGTAGGCCGTAGGCGGCATCGTAGAAAAAAGAAATGTACATATTTATAAATGACCTAATACTACAATTGGCTGTTCCTCGTATCTCAAGTTTCACTCGTATTTCAAAACAAAATTTCGCTCATTTGACAGCTCGTATCTCAAATTACTCGTATTTTGGGGCACTCGTATCCTGAGGTACCACTGTATTACGAATAAATAGTAATAAACTAACTATCCAATCAAATATAACTGTCAAAAACATATTTAATCATCCTACTTGATGATTATTAGTTTAATTAATAATAATAATATTAAGAAGTACATCATTTTTGTATGTTGTCGCCATAACGAAATCGGTTTCAGATACTTTTCCGTCAGCATAAGACAAATACGAGATAAGTTTATTAAATACATGCGCATTGTTAATACCACTGAGGTTAGTATGATTTACTCGTATATTAGAAATAGGTAAAACCGTCATACCTCGTAAGATGATCTTGGAGTCGTTGGAGCGCTTTCGGACGTTGTCCATCTTCGATCGCAACAAAACCTACTGTTTTGCGATCGAAGATGGACAACGTCCAAAAGTGCTCCAACGACTCCAAGATCATCTTACAATGATCTACGATTTCTAATATAAGTTTATTAATTCCCAATAAGCATGAGAATTAAATTACATCTTTACTAGAATTTGCCGTATCAACAGCAAACTTAACCCCCTCTGGACTGACCGCTACCATAATGACTCTGTGAGTAGCAAGCATGAGAATAAGTCGTCAGGAAAACAATGGTAACGGCCTACATAGGGATACATAAATAAGTAGCAAGAACGTTACTTCACAGACTTGATGACATAACTACTAACACTTTAATATAAAATGAAATCATTTTCATTGCCTCAATACATTAAGTAATTTACTTATTGTAAGTGTAGGCTGCCTAGCATGTTTTTTACTAACCTAACTAAAACGGACCATCACACCAGTGATGACATGATTTCTACTTTAAGCTAGATAGAAGCATTAGTCACCGCTTAATGCCTTTCCGAGTTGTTAAAGATTACATTAATGAACAATCCCAGTACCTATTTCCGTAATATATTATTATTGAAGAGCTTTTTATTATTAGAAGAAATCCATTAAAAACTTTCTTTTCAATATTAAACTCATGATTTTTGATCATTTTGGCTGTCTTGCCGTCTTCAGGAAGGAGAAAAAGAAAAAGGAGAAGGAACGAAGTAGAGGAGACGTGAATGCATCCACCGAGCAATACAAACACCGATTATATATATATCTTCTCTGTTTGTCTGGTTCTCACTTTTCAGTTTATTAACAAAAAGCTTTTTATTAATGTTAATTTTAATTATGCATATTAATTTAAGGCTACCATAAGAAAGTTTTTTTAGTCAAATTTTATTATATAGTTTTTTTTTATTTTGTATTTTATTTCAGCATGTTCCACTGTGTATTACATGCATCATCGTCAAATTGTACGCAATACTTCATTAACATGACATTAACATATGCAATACTTTCATTAACACTACGAAGTACTTATTTTAACTTATTTACATTCATTCATAATTCAACAATTAATTATCAACAATTTATTATATAGTATTGAGTTTTTACGTAAAATAAAGTTTGTGGTTAACTTTATTGTATGTCAAAGTTAAACACACAGTAAAGATAAATGCTGTTTGCTTTTACGTACTGTCTTTTACAGTTTAGTACTCATTCGTCTGACAGTAGATGTTTTTTTCTAAAAAAAAATCTTATTATTTAAAAATTTCATTTGAATAATATATATGTGCATTACATTTCTTTGTCTCAATAACTCAAAAGTTGCTGTTATAATATTTCGTTGACGACCTCTCAAAAAAAAAAAAACAACAGAAAACTGTCTTCTAAATCTATTGAAAAAGATAAAAAACTGTTGAAATGAAACTGAAAAGTTGTTTAGAAAAGATAGTTCAGAATTTGTACCACCTAAAAAAGAAATACGATTGCAAATCTCTCTCTAAGACTTCTAGGAAAGAAAGTGACATTATTATCATCATGGAGAAATGAGACAAGTGATTAATATTTTGAAAATATAATTTAAAAGAGCTTAAGAAATACTATATGGTTTTATATCTAGAAGATGCCTGGTAGATGAAAAGTACTAAGCAAACAAATAGCAGATTTCAATTTAAAACTGAAACATCCAGCCATTCTACTTAAAAAGCATTTTCAAAATATCAAAAAATTCTAATTAAAACTAATCACCACAAAATAGAACTATTCTACTTAAAATTCATCATCAAATCATCCAGTCAATCTGCTTAATGTTTTTTATCAAAACATCCAACGATTGTGCTTGAAACACATCATCAAAATATCCAGCCATTCTACTTAAACTCATAATCAAAACGTCGAACGTTTCTACTTAAAACCCACAATCGATGCATCTTACCATTCTATTATTTTTAAATAGAATGGTAAGATGCATCGATTGTGGGTTTTAAAACTCATAATCAAAACAACCAATTTCTAAGTTTTTACTTTTTTAATTTTGAAAAAAAAATTGTAATTATATATTTATTCCCAATAATGTACTTATGGAAAGGAGAGGAATGGATTTCCCTTTCTGGAAGGTAGACGTTTACTCTGAGTTTTTATATTTCGTCTAAATTACATAATAATCGAGTAAACGTATATTTCATTATTAACATTTTAAATATACAAAATTAAAATATCTATCAATTTTATTTTTATAGTATTTTTTTTGTATCCATTTCTACATGATTTTAAAATGCTTAATAATCTACCAAACCTACCAATAACCAAAAATTTCTTTTTATGGGCAACCTAAATCTTGCTTTGGTGTATATTGTTGCAAGGAGAGTAGAAGATTTCAGGTTTGTTTTCAATGTCATTCACTCAATTTAATTCCCTATACTGAACGCCAGAAACAAAATCTAATAACCTTATTTTACTTTACATTATTTTCTACCATTCAGTTTTATATATTGCAAAATCAAAATAATATGAACTATTCATTTAACTAATCAATAGAAAATGTACTTCTATTATGGTAAATAAATAGATAGTATGATTATTATTATAAATAATGACACAAATATTTATAGAATGTCACCTCAGACCGGGCAAACTGAAATGAGGTGGTCGAAAAGCGTGCGGTTCTCAGCTAATAGATTATATCACCTCAAACTTCTTTTACATCACAAGACAGAGTTTCCTTTGGCCATATCTAATTTCTTAATAAATCACCTTAAAACCACCTCTACAATCGATTAACTTTCTATAAAACGAATAAAACACTTTTCCTGTCAACACTAGCATCAGGTGCTTTACAGATATTTGTTGTTTTTTTTTTAATTTTAAAACTGTTATAATTCATTTGTATATATTTTTATAAATTAAAAAATCAACAACAAAATAACAGAAAAATATGAAATACTCTTAGAATTTCTAATTGTGTGTGATTAATGGTCATTTTTGAACTTTATAAATAAATATGATGTGCATACGTGGTCTTGATTTCTCCTGAGGATGGTTGAAACCTAAAATTAGAGGCTGTAAGTGTGTGCGGTTTCTTTTATTTTTCTTTCCATACTAACTTAGAGCTATTACTGTCTTCTATAACTTTTTCGATATTAAAGTATATATAGATAGTTCAATATAAACATACATATAAAAATAAGAACAGACTTTAAGTATAGTCAATCCTTAGGTAGCCAGGGTAGCCCAGTGGCAACGTTCTCGCCTCAAGATTCTGAGGTTCAGACCCTTTCTATCTATCGAGTTCTTAACGTGGGGGTAGAAAAATCTCAGCATGTGGAGTCTCGAAGAGGATTTTAAGCCGTCGGTACCGAGCCTGGGCGATGTCAGGTCTCGGTAAAGATCCCTACTCTTTGATAAAAACAAAAAAAAAATACTCTTCTTTTTTTTCATTTATTTTATTGATTTTATTTATCATGTCACTTGGCCAATGCCTTATTTCAGTTGAATCCTGTTAGCATGAAATTAGTTCGTAGCATTGAATTAGTATAATAGTATAATAATATTATAATATAATAATATCGAAGTCTAAACATAGTGAATGACGACAATACTGCGGTACTTTTATGATATATAGTTTTGTACGCATATATGATTATTTGCATTAATAACCAATAGGAATTGAATTTTTTTCAGGTCAAGTTGAATTGAAGTTCTTGGCTGTTGAACTAATCATATATCCTTCTCTGAACAACTTAGAGAAAGCTGTATATATATATATAATATATATATATATATATATATATATATATATTATATCAATGATAAAACCACAATGACAAATTGGAAAACAAGACTAAGATCTTTCAACCGTAAGAAGTAGTCTTCGTCAGAGTCAAAAACCCTACTGATTTGAGATTTTGACTCTGACGAAGACCGCCCGCCACGGCTGAAAGATTCCAGCCCTGTCCTCCCATTTCACACTGTGGTTTGATCATTGATTGTATTTTACGTGTTATTATTATTATTATCATTAACATTATTATTATAACACGTTATTATTATTGTTATAATACGTGATCGAAACAGGGTGTGAAATGGGAGGACAGGGCTGGGATCTTTCAGCCGTGGTGGGCGGTCTTCGTCAGAGTCAAAATCCCAAATCAGTAGGGTTTTTGACTCTGATAAAGACTGCTTGTTACGGTTGGAAGATCATAGTCTGTCTTGTTTTCCCATTTCTTATTGTGGTTGGATCATTGATTGTTATATCACGTGTTTATGTCAAATCTTTATATATAAATATATATAATGACAAAGTTCCTTCATTTAGATCAATCAGAAATACAACAAAGAATGTGCGAGTATACGGTGATAATTTAAATTATAAACATAAAGTAATAGTTTTATTAGATATTTCTTACTCACAGTAAATATGATAAACACGCTGGAAAGAGAATTATTTCGTATGGAGTTTGATAGTTGAAATGTTGAAGTATATGTTGAATCTGTATGTAGGGTGCTTCACAGTGACTGTCTTTTGTTCTAAGTCGTGAATCTAAAAAAAACCAGCTGTTATTTATGTAAGCATGATTTTAAGTTTATTCACGTCCAGTAACATGGAATGTGTTGTGGGTACTAGTTAAATTTGAATTCCGGAAATGCAACGCAGTCATCTGTTCTACTGAGGTAAGACTAGTCCCCATGTAAAAAAAATTTTCTTTAAAAAAAAAACCTAAGAAAATACTTAAATTCATTACTGTTGCACAGTGAATAATATTTTTATTCAAACAAATATTTTTAATCAATAAATAATTATAACATTTCAATATATTTTTAATTAACTTAATAGTATAGATTTCAATATAAATGTTATGAAACAGGGTATAAGATATAACAATAAATATTGAAAACGATATAAGTTTTCAATATAATAACTAAGTTATGTATATACATATATTATATTAGTGTATATTGGCAGCAGATTCTCTTGTAAACATATTTTATTAAAGTAGACGGCAGCTTCCGCATTTACGACTTTTTTGCTCGTTTTTTCTAGTTTTCTTACTAGTTTTTTCTGGTAGGGAGTGATTTCATGGAGGAGTTTTCCCAGAGACATCAAAGAAATAATTTTGTAGCGGTATATTGGCAGCAGATTATTTGGCTACAAAATTATTTCTTTGATGTCTCTGGGAAAACTCCTCCATGAAATCACTCCCTACCAGAAAAAACTAGTAAGAAAACTAGAAAAAACGAGCAAAAAAGTCGTAAATGCGGAAGCTGCCGTCTACTTTAATAACATATATTATATACATATATATATATATCACGATTTTTTTCTTGACCTAGAGGTCTTATTATTGAAACTACTCATTGGCTTGGAAATCAGTCCTTTTGCAACATTATATGTTTTGAGTACCATGGAAGCATAAAACATCCGAAAGAAAGCTAGACTTTTATCTTTCTTGACTCAGTCTGTATAGGGTTATATTCTTACTAACAAACATTGCTGTGAAACCAACCAACATCACAAAAAAAGAAAACAAGACACAAAATAAACCATGTATTGGAAACATGTTTATTAAAGATCTTAATGTGTTTAAAAAATGTTAATGAAGATCTCAACTTTTGTTCAGTATTATTTTGTTCACAATGCTCCTGAATAATAATAAATTATTACGACATATTATTTTATTGATTTTTTTAATGTATCTGTTTGCTAAGCATTCGAAACGGCTTAGTTATAGTAGGGTAAAAAGTGATTATTGTAGGGTAAAAAGTTAATAAAATGGTCTGCACATACAAAAATTCTAATGGTATAAACGACGCGTTTCGAACACGTAGTGTTCTTCCTCAGGTGGTATAGTTGTACCACCGACACTCACCCTTAGTTAATGCCTGAGGAAGAACACTACGTGTTCGAAATGCGTTGTTTAGATCATTAAAATTTTTATATGTGCAGACCATTTTATTAACTTTTTACCCTACAATGAGTAAATACCACATAATAAGTGATGCACTACGTTAGAAATAACCCTGATTAATTTTACATGTTAAAAAAACAATCAATTTTTTAAGTAATCAAATCAATAAATTTAAACCAATAAATCAATTTTATAATTTTTCAAGTAAAAAAACTTGATTTTTCTACAAGTTAACCTTTTCAAATTTCTTCTATGACTTTTGGTCAATAAAAGCTGACCAACAGTTTTTACAACAGTGTATGAAAAGATTTGAGTAACTCATAATTCTATTGCCTTTCATTTTCTTTTTCTTTTGAATCTCCGATAGATCCATCAGGATGCGGTCAGTTTCTCCAGTTTCAAAGTAAACTCTAAATGCCGACGTTTCCATCTTTAATCAAAATCTTTTTCACAGACCTACAAAAAAGAGAGAGAGAAAAAAAGGTTATTATCTTACATAAAATCAACATCAAACTGCATCAAAAGAAGTACATCATATGTAATTTTGTGCAATCAAAGCATAATCCTGTATTTTAAAAAATAAATTAAAAAATTAAACCAATTTTTGAATAAAACATATATATATATATATTTATATATGTACATATAAAATACAGGATTATTACAAATTGATTGTACAAAATTACACAGGATGCAGTTATTTTGATTCAGTTTGTATATTGATCTTTTGTAAAATAATATTTTATTTTTCCCTCTCTTTTGTAGTCCTGTGAAGCAAATTTTCAGTATAGAAATGTCAGAATTTAGAGTTTAATTTGAAATTAAAGAAACTCACCGTATCCTGTTATTTTTATTCTCTTTATGTTTATATATCAAACGGTCAAATATATATATATATATATATATATATATATATATATATATACAAAACTAAAAGTTATTTTGTTTCTATTCTACGGTCGATACTTTTATCAATATTTATATATATATATAAATAAAAAGATTTCACATAAACACGTGAAACAACAATCAATGATCAAACCACAATAAGAAATGGGAAAACAAGACTAAGATCTTTCAACCGTAACAAGCGGTCTTCGTCGTTTTGACTCTGACGAAGACCGCTTGTTACGGTTGAAAGATCTTAGTCTTGTTTTCCCATTTCTTATTGTGGTTTGATCATATATATATATATATATATATATATATATATATATATATATATATATATTTATATTATATGTATATATATATATATATATATATATACAAAAGTAAAGTTTATCGGGACTCAGTCAGTTCTTTAGGTTCAAATTAAACTCTCATTGCCAAAGTTTCGGTTTTTATTTTAAACCTTTTTCATAGGCCGACAAAACAGTGGAAATATAACAAATAATTCAATCATTCAAAAATCAAACATACATAAAAGTGCAATAAGTTACAATTAAGAAATTACGATAGAAATTTTGACGATTGGTTAGTGAGAAAACTTACAAAAGTATATGTATTTGATTTCTGAATGATTGAATTATTCCTTATATTTCCTCTATTTTTTAGGCCTATGAAAAAAGTTTAAAATAAAAACCGAAACGTTGGCAATGAGTATTTAATTTGAACCTGAAGAACTGACCGAGTCCCGATAAACTTTAATTTTGTTTCTATTCCACGGTCGATACTTTTATCAATATATATATGGATTAATTTACCACAATGAATGTATAACTTGATTTCACAATAAAAGCAAAAACAAAAATCAACGTCTAAACTTCATTAAGAAATCAGAGAAAATACTGTCTTCCAAACAACAGTTTTGGAAGGACTGCTACAAAACGTTACAAATATATATATATAAATTCATGCAATTATCCTAATTTTTAAAACTTTCACTTTTTTATTTCTATATCCATATGCATCACACTATGATTAATTTACAAATTATGTTTTTTAATTACTTTAGAATTATGTAATGAAAATCATTATTTATGAAGTATATATTCCAAATTTCTTACAATTTTAGAAAAAAAAACTTCTGGTTAAATAAGTTAAGATTTTTTAAATTTAATTTTTTTAAAATTCAATATATATATATAATTTTTTTTTTTAAATCAATCATAGTAATGTACACATATAAGAACCACTGTAATGGCTCATTCATATATAACTATATCATAGTTATACATGATTTTTAAAATAAATTGAGCTTAAATGTTTAAAGTTATTTAAAGAAATGCATTACCATGGATGAAGGTGAAAGTGTTGTTGAAGGTATAATGTGCTAATCACAATCACAGGTAAGGAAGCACGGTAAGCAGCGCGGTCTGATGAATGACGTGAGAGCCGGCTCGCTTATTTTCCTTTATATAGCAGCCTTTGGGTGGGAGTTTTATCTTTGGTGGGGATTAGAACCAAGTCTCGTGAGAATTCCTATCCTCCCTGTTTTAACCCAATATTCCTATAACTTCAATTCCAAATAAACAAAATAGTTGAAAGTCAGCTGTATTATACTAACGACAAATTTAGTTTATTCCTACGTAAATATATATATATATATATAACTTTAAATTACACAAAGCATGACACAGAAAAGAGAATAAAAAGAACACTTACAGAATTCAATATTTCGAACTGTTGTTTGTCATCAGGAGAGTAGACTAGAAGAGAGGACGAAGTGAGAGAGATCTCTCACTATATATATATATATAATTCTTCTAATTGAATAAACTAGAATTTTTAAAAGAACACACACAAATGAAATCACTGATACTCACTACTATATTTCATTTCTGTGTTCTTTTTAAAATTCTAGGTATATATAAATAACAAAATTTCCCTTAAACACGTGAAATAACAATCAATGATCAAACCACAATATGAAATGGGAAAACAAGACTAAGATCTTTCAACCGTAACAAGCGGTCCTCGTCAGAGTCAAAATCCCACTGAAACACTAGATGCAGAAAACATCTAGTAATGGGTTGAGAAGAGTTGTATCTCAAACGGGTGAAAGCACAGGAAAGGACAAATGTCCAGAAAGGGATGTTTGAGGAAACATTGGAGTACAGTAAGAAAGAGTAAAAAACTATCCGCTAGCTGTCAACCCTCTTAGAAGAGGCTATTGCCCTGGTAACAAAAGTACCAAGTTTGAAGACACCGTTACGAATGTTTATAATATATATATATAACAATTTAATAGATCAAATATTATATCAAACATTAGTAACGGTCTCTATAAACTTGATACTTTCGTTATCAAACTTGATTCTTTATTAGAAGAGGGCAATAGCCTCTTCAAAGAGGGTTGACAGCTAGCGGATAGTTTTTTACTTTTTCTTACTGTACTCCTTTGTTTCCCCAAACATCCCTTTCTGGACATTAGTCCTTTCCTGTGCTTTCACCCTTTAAAATACCACTCTTCCCTCCCACTCTTCTCAACTCCTCACCAGATGTTTTCTGCATCTAGTGTTCAGTTGGGTTTTTGACTCTGACGAAGACCGCTTGTTACGGTTGAAAGATCTTAGTCTTGTTTCATTTTACTTTGTGGTTTGATCATTAACATATATATATATATATATATATATATGAATAATAATCAAAATAACACTTCATGTAATAGATGGATATATTTACCACAATGAAAATAATTTGGAAACAATGCTCTAAGGCTTTTCGTCAACGCATCGTCAGAGAGCAAGTGAACTAAAAAATAATAAATTTTTGTTAACCTGGTTGATTGAAATCTCTAGAATTGTTGGTAACCCTGAATGTGTTTAGTGATGAAGAAGTCTTCATCTGTTTAATTATTCCGCTAATCAAAACTTCATCCAATTTATAAGTTGGAAATTTATTTATATATATATATATATATATATATATATATATATATATATATATATAACATTCAATTATAATTGATATTTATTTATAATTTTATTTCACGTGTTTGTGTAAAATCTTTATATATATATATATATATATATATACTTTGAGTAAATAAGAGGCAGACCAAGCCGAGAAATATATTAAATGTTAAACTTAGGAGCACAAAAGAATTAACAGACACTCATACTTTTTATAGTTTTACGATTTACAGGAGAATAAGTGAAGGTCTTCACAGGACAATAGCAAAAAGGACATCTTGTAAACAACATAATAACAATAGAGTAGGATTAATGAAAAAACTATTCAAGATCTCAATAGATAACAGTGTAAAGTAAAAGTGAATATAAATGGGAAAAGAGAAACGAGAAAATGAAAATAAAAATAAATAAAAATTAGAAACTAAAAATAGAAAATGTTATAAAACATTTAAATTCAACTAAAATGGAATAAATCATAAACAAATTTATATAATTTATATGAAATAGAACTAATTATAAAAATGAATAAAAATTACAATAAGAATAAATAAATAACGATCAAAGGAAGTTTTTTTTGTTCAATGTGCAATTCTGAGCTGCATATATAAACACTTAAACTAAATTGACTGTTGCATCCTCACCATATCACTTCTGCTAAGTATCGTCACCAAGATAATTGAATATATATATCAACTGTGGTGTCTTTTGATTGTGTTATGAAATTTTAACTTTACTGTAAATAAAGAGTAGTTATAAAAGTAACTAATTGCCTGACAAGTTGTGAGATTGTTTGAATTCATTTCTGAAGTTTTTTTAGTTGATATTTGAACCAAATGTGGATGGATGGGTGTGTTATTACCAAAGTTTTGTAGGGAAATACAGGATACACCATAAAAACTATAAAAGCCACTGAGCTACCCTGTCCCACTTCCTCATTATACACGTAGTAACAAGTACCTGACACAGTCAAAATGCAAGCTTATTCAAACAAACTAAAATTACGAAGTGCTTAAAACCTATGTCTATACTTCTATTGTCCGTGTTCGTCAATATTGGTCACTGACAGCTTTTTTATACACACGTTTAAAAATAACACACATTAAAATTACAAGTATTTTAGGAGTAAATATTAGCTAATAAATTGAAACAGCTGCTTTAAGTTAAAATAATTAAAGTAGAAACCCTGGTAAAGAAGATATTTTAAGAGAAATGGAAAGAGAATAAAAAAAAGGATGGATCAAACTTCACACAGAGTAGGTTCCCAGAAATAAAGACGAAAGAAGTGAAAATAAGACCATAAGACCTGTGTGAAAATGAAGGCACAACGAGGCATTATAGTATTGCATATAAGTAGATTAAAAAACTTCGCAACATAGAACTGGTACGGAGTCGGTTGGGATGCACTTTTTTTATTGGACCATTCTTTTTGCAGCGCGTTAAAGTTGAATTTATTGAGACGATTTCAGTATCAATGAGAGATACAGTTGAGAAAACTTGGTATATTTTGCCTGAACACTGTTTTAAAAATTCTGCTTCAATCCAATTATGGACCAGATCAACTGACCCATCAGTTACAAAAGACCTCTTACTTCAAGTAGATTTTTATAGATTCCTGGGTTATTTCATAAATTAGTTTTCATTGGATTAAATGATTAACTTTAGACTAATTTAGACCTATTTATTGTTTAAACCCATCCTGTAGCGGGTAATATCAACCGTTTGCCGGCTTTTTGTTTGATCAATGATTCTAAGATTCTACATTGAGAGTCCTAAATTTTACTGAACTCAGGTAAGTAGGGTAGGGATCTTTAACGAGTACCTGATATTGTACAGGCTCGGGACCGACGGCTTAACGTACTCTCCGAGGGATGACGTACTCAGATTTATCCACCACCCGCGTGAATAAATCGAGGGCCAGGTGGGGATCGAACCCCGGACTACCAGACCAGAGTTATGTTAACCACTGAGCTAACGTGGCCCTCCTAATTTAGAGCTATTGAATAAAACGCGAAAACTGAAATAACCACATACTCGTTCTCTAAATTAAAAAAAAAGTTACTCTATAATCAATTTTTACTGATTTTAATCAATTTCTTTTAAGAAAAGTTTATGTTTTCTTTTTATTGTTCTTAGATGCAAAAATCTGATGATGACCAACTAATACATGATCGGCAAATTGTAAAATAAAGCACTTAATTTTTTTTTTAAAAAAAAGGTGTTATAAGTAATAATTAGAAAAGTAGTTTCTATTTTTCTATGTCTGTTTTTTCTTGTGCTTGAAAATTCTAGCCTGTTATTTCGAAACGCTTATTCTCCCACTAAAAAAAAATATTTTATAAATTTTTCAATTTACTCACTAAAAAAACCAAATTCTCAGCCAAACTTTTGGTTAAATTTCAAAATCTAATTCGACTTTGACCTTTCGAATCATATTGAACTTCATCAGGAAATCAAAGGTAATAATCGAGACAATGGTAAAGATTGTTACGTTCAAGATGTTATAGCTTTCCTTTTGATATTCCCCCGTGTTTTAACGTTTACAAACTGTATTTTTCGTAAGTTTGTCTATAAGTTCACTGGTCCGCAAGATTTTGATACTGTTTGATGGGATTGGTGTTTTGATGTGTGTTAATGATAACTGAGGGCTGGAAGCGGATATCCTGGAGCAAGTTCCGGTCGGTTGACTGGGAGGGAGATGGTCGACAGGTGCTTGCCATCAGCCAGTGTTGAGTCGGTCAGTGTGATCAACGTTCACCTGCCCCAACCTTTCAGTATGGTCTCATTCACTCTCACTTCTCTCCAAGTCTCCTATCAGGTATGAAACAACCATCTAAATTATTGTTTTTAATCAAACCGCCATATTTATACCATTCTACATTCAGTACAACGATAGGGGTGGAATATGTATTTCAGTTGTTCAGACACCCATTGCATTTTTGCTCCAGTTTAAATTTTACATCGGTGGTCGTTGCATCTCCGCACTTAAGTAGGGATCTTTTACCATAACCTGACATCATACGAGTTCCACATAAAGAACTCTACAACCTCTCCCATGTACAGTGTTAACGTAATTTTTCCGTCCATTACATGAAACAAATTTCGTATCTCAGCTGAACACAATCATTGCTACAACGCTAGCCTATAAGCTGCTTAATTCAAAACTTTATAAAATATAAGTTTATGATTAATGTATAACTATATTTTACTATAGCTTAAGTAAAGCACACTAAATATTTTCGTCATCGGTCTTTGATCTCGGGAGGCTGTGGCGCAGTACCCGTGAAGAGGAGATACTACTCAGTGGTCAGTGATCACAACCACGGCTTGTTTGTTCAATACCATTGTAATTTTCCCACGACGAATGAAATCTTCTTCCACAAAAGTATTCGACAAATCAGATAAACGTACCTGATTTCCATCACCACTTTAGCTACATCGCTTGAGGGAATATGTTTTTTGCATGTCACTTAATCTTCTTAGGGTTTACCTGCTTAGTAACATGACGTTCAGCTATTATCATGGGCAAGTTTTCTTTGTCAACAAGTGATATTGTCAACTCGTCACATTCTTAAAATGACCCGCGTCTGAGTAAATGATCAAATCACGTTGCTACTTAAATGATATCAACAGCGTTGATATTAAATGATATCTTAATGAGACCCAGTCATCCACCCCTCTTTGAGCCAAGCTGTGAATAACTTCAAAAGCATTATTTAATTATAGTAAATAAAAATCTTTATTAGTGTAATAAAGTATAGTGGTGATAAGCAAATCCATTTAGGATATATTACATATTATGATGTCTCCTTAATATATATTTGATATTTAGAATGTCTTGAAGTGTGTGAGTGTGAGTGTTGGTGTGTGTGTGTGGGTATGTATCTAAAAGTTTTATGAATGATACACTGCACATTTGCACATTTGTCCCATTTGATGAATCGAATTCATATTCATATCAAATTCATATTCATTCATATTTTACACAAAGATATTCCTTATAGTGTAGATATGCCCTATTGTTTGGGGGTAAAATTGCTTGATGAGAGAGCCATTTTTTTTACCAAAATGTGTTTTTGAGAACTTTTTTCTCTTAAAATACTAATACCAGAGACTTGAAATTTTGGCATTATTGTGAACACAAATAACAAGGACACACAATAACTGGAAAAATTCTCAAATTTGTAATACAACTGAATTTTTTTCCAATAAAGTGTAAAAATTGTGACTTATGATTGAATCTGAAAGCTTATGAGGAAAATAGAAGTCATACCATTTAACGGATCAGAATAAAATTATACTTAAAAATAGCACTTTATATCTGTTAGTATCTGTTTGCTCTCGAGAATGGACTAGTCCCAGGTCAGGTGACCTATGAAGACAATGTGCGAAATAAGAAGATGAACTTTTCTAAAAACAGAACTTTAGGGGAATAAAACTGTTTTATGATTTTAAGAAGTTAAAAATGTTTTTTTAACTGCCACCTAAGGCAATATTGTTGTAACTGCAAAATGTCTTGTGTAAGGATATTTGATATGTTCTCGGTCAATGAGAGAACTAAGGGGGTAGATGAATATACTAAGGGTCGATAAGCTCATAGTAGTAAAGAGGGGTCAATAAAATTAAGTGTCATAGTTGAGTTTATAAAAACACAAACATACCAAACAGCTCAAAATCAAGGAAGATTCGAAAGGCTGTTAACAAGTAGTAGGTACATGGTTGAAACTGATTTTTAATATGCACGAAATTCTGACAAAACAGAGAAACAGACTAAAATTGGATAAAACTGGTGATTTACGGCTAAAAATCTCTGAATTTAAACCCAGTATCAGCATCTTGTTTCTGCTCACGAATGACACCCTACTTTAATGTTATCCATTTAAGTAAAAGAGGTATTTTAGAATGTTCTTGTGTAATTCTGTAGCAGTAAACTTACTTTAATTTTCATCAATGTCATTCTTGTTGCCTTTTAAAAGATATTTGTTGTATTTGAAGTATTATGGTAAATATAAGGTAACAATCCCAGACATACCCCCATCAGTCTATAATTATTAACTGTATCTTACAGTCATTTAGGAATTTCATTATTTGTGGCAAAACAAAAATGTTTTCATTGGATTTCTATGCAGGTCATCTAATTTTTTGACGTTACTAATGTTCAAATATATGTTGTTGTCATCAAATTTAAATATATGTTGCTTTCAATAGTGTTTTTATAGAGGGTTTTAACTATTCAAATATATGAATTGAAAAGTTAAAAAAACACGAGTATGATCTCATTTCTCTTTCAAAGACATTAGTCATGAAAAAGATTTACAAAGTAGATTTCATGAATTACAAAAATTTGATTTTGTGAAGGAGTGAACGTGGTAAAAAGTTTGGGTCCCCTGGTGTAAACCCCAGCCTTTATTGTTAAATTGCTGGTTTAAATCTCAGTCGTAAACCTGTTTTATTTTCTGAAAAAGTTGCAATTATTAATTGAATGAGATAAATTAAAGTTGTGTGGCGTACACATTTTTCTTTTTACGTTTAAGTTCTCATATATTAATTTTATGGAGTTGCAATCAAGGATTTAATCTTAGACAACTGTGAATAGTCCGAAACATTCATCTTATTACAGTACTCGTACACAAATTATTCAAAACAAAAACGTGTTATTCAAATTATAAAAAAAAATTGTTAAAAAACTAACAACGCAAGCAAACAAATATAATAAACTTTCAACCCCATTAAACAACTAGTTTTGAGAAAAATTAAAATAAATTTAATTTTAATTTGCAAATATTACAGTTGAAAAAGTCAATATTACACACTTAAAAAACAATATCGGCCTTAAAAACTCATTTTGGTATAAAATTTCAGATTTTTTGTTAGCTTGCTATAATTTTTTCTATTTGCTGTTTGTACCCCCCCAAAATGCTACGGGCGTACCCCCCCCCCTCCATGCTACACCAGTGAGTTGAATGCAGGAAGTTTTTGCACTAAATGTTTGAGAGAATATGTGTCGATGGATTGATTGCGTGTAGGAAGTTGACCCGGAGAGCCACTGAAAAGGAAGCCTGAGATAATCGTGTCTTGGCCGTGGAGTCATTATATTTTCTTCCGCTGTCTTCAGTTCAATTACCCCAAGGTATTTCACAGTGTCATCTGCTGTTGCTTTTTCTTGATATCATTTTCCGAAGTGCTGTTTTCTCTTTAAGATTTTGAAGCGACGGGGATGGTTTTTTCTTTAACTGGGTACTATGTTGATTTTCAAATAACACTGTACAAGTTCTGCTTATGTTATATACGACGTAGCTAAACAGATGAAGGCGCTTTTCTACATTCATAATATACTCAGTTCCTTTTGAGAGAATACTCTCGTGGAAATATAAAGCAATTTTAAATGAAATATAAAGAAGGTTTTTTGAGGTGAGATCCTTAACGAACAATATAGCTTTCAGATTAAGCGAGAATAATCCAGTAGGTTAAAGATGAACCTATTTAATAGTGCCCAAAATACGGCGGTAATTAACCCTGGATATGCGTAGTTTCAACGAATTTCATAACAACATGAGATCAGGTTCCCTTGTGATCAGGTCTTGGACACTTCGCTGCGACCGTGTCATCGCGGGCCCGATAGACCTCATATCTGCCAGAGGTCGCTCTCAAACCTTATATGCTTTTATGAATCAAATTTATAAAAACTTGCCCAAACAATGTAATGCCAAGTGTTTTCAAAATGAAAGTAATTTTTGCTTCATCTCATTTGTTCAAATGCCGTTTTAAAACAATCTTTTTTTTTAATGCCATCTTAAACAATTTTTTTTTTGCAACTTTATGAGTTGTTTAAATGTTATTACCAATTGCACAAAAAAAATATTGGTAGTTAATTTAAAGAAGTAAGGAATCAATAATTTATTAATTTGTGACATTAAATTTGTCAATATTAGTAAACAACTTTCAACCATATTTGTAAGTGTCTGAAACTTTTTTTCAAACACGCAACTTGCTAGGTGCATATATTCCAAAAAAAATTGTAGTAGCCCTCAGGTCTAATTTAATCTAACCAAAAAATTCTCGGACAATGCGGGAAATTTGATCACTTCTTTAGAGAATATCTGTCTGTGATATAAATTACATTGCCTAAAATATAATGGGGCAATGAAGTCGTTTATAGAGAACTTCCTCAATAAAGACAAGAAGGAAAAAGATAGAGGGACAAAAAAAGTTGAGAGATAAAATGAAGTTAAAAAGAAAATGGAATAGAAAAGAAATCTGAAAAAGGAGATAAGAAACTGAAGGAAAAGTAACTATTAAAATGATAAGTTAAAGTCGTTAATATGACCATATTGTTGAGGAAATGGTTTCCTCACGCATTCTTGCGCATCAGTGAGCCCTACAGGGGACTTGCAGTGCCAACAGGTAAGTAGATTTTATCAACTAGATAGTAACAAAGAGACACTCGAAGGTAAAAAGCTAATTACCTTTGGAAAAAATTTGTAAGGTCTCTAACTAATTTTCCACAGCAATACGTTAGTACCTTAAGGACCTTAATCTCTAGTGGTCATATTTTTTTCATAGTTTTAATTTTAAATCTAGCTATGATTTTTTGTCTCCGAAAAACACTGAAATCTGTAAGATTTTTTAAGATTTTGCCTTCCGGCTTCCCAATCTCATTCTTTGACGCGTAAGATAGATATCAGAATGTTTTGTGGTAGCGTAGAGTATTACTTAAATTCTCTGTTAGGCTTTGTTATACCATCGTATAACGACTATATAACACTATATAGCATATTTGTAGATGGTAAAATGCTGAATCCCATTCAACTTTACCATCAGAAGACTCATTACGTTATTAACAAGTAATAAATTTAATTAAAGTTGAGATTCTTTTCTGGACAAAATTATTATTTCTTTTTTTATTAAAATCCCTTGAAGTGTCTTTCTCAAGAAATAATAGATGAAAATTGAGGATGAATCACTGCCAAGCCCCCAACCCCCCACTTCCATAAAAAATTTAAAATCTACCAAATACTTTAAAATCATGGAATGTATGTATCGTTATTTTCAGTAGGAAATCAGTCAGGTTTTATAAAAACTTTTATATACCATGGTAGAAAGCTTTTAGATGTACTGCTCTCAATCACACTTTTAAATTTTAAAGAATAACTTTTAATATAAAATTAAAAATATTTTAGTGTCCCAGTTCATTTGAAAGGCATTAATAATAATATTGAATATATTAATAAAATAGATTATGGTGTTATGTAGCAAAAGAGGTGTTTTACAAAGGTGAAAGTGTGTCTTATTCATTAGTTGGACCCGACTAGCTACTTTACCGGTACATGGTGAGACCCATCCAATCCTTGCGTTATCCGGTATATTCAACATGGTTACGACCGTTCCCAAAGCCGAGGCTTTTGGCCTTTGTGTCGAGAAGCTTATGAAATTGAAGTTCAATCAATAATTACTACCCATTTTCGTTATCATCAAGACATATTATTTAGTCAAACCATAAATTTACCTTTTTTAAGTTTCAGTATAGAGGAAGTCACATCATACACGTTATGAATTTGGCAACCGATAGCTTTATGAGTGAACGATGTGCAAACAATTTTTCATCTGCTTTATAAACGAACTACAGTCACACTTTAAGATTTGAAAGTGTACAGTACAAATCTACGGCATTGACACCAAACGAATTCTCTCCTAAACCGTGTCAGTGATTGTAAAACTGCGTGGGTGCGCATTAAAGTCCCCATGGCCCATAGGAATCTGGTTCAACCGATAGTAAGTATTCAATAAAGTTTTTCGTTCCACAAGACTATCCTCCAGATTCCAAAAGAAATTTTTTTTCCATCTCCCAGTAGTCGTTTCTGCCCACTTAGCTCTTCATACCCAGACAGTTAATTTTTTACACCTACCGAGAGAATGAATCGACCTCTAGAATTAGTACTAAACTCCAGATTTGCCAGTCCAGGAAATATAAGTTCAAAAATACTATTAATAATTAAGGATTTTCTTTACTGGTGTTTCTTCTTTTCTCTTCAATATTAATATTTTTTTTATATTACTAAGTTTAAATTGATTGACAGAAAAGTAATTCAATGACCACAAAATGTAGCCAAACCCCCTGTCGATTTAGAATGAAAGGTAATTTTTTTTTTTGGATTTTGCTTTCAGAGAAATATTCGAAGGTTCATCTGGATCTCGTAGATTACTTGAAGCATGTCTTGGTTGCATGTTATTTTCTTATTTCATAGAATAATGTTGTTTCTGAAAGAGCTGTCATGTGTTTTATTACATTGTTATTATATAAGGCTTAAAAATATGCAAAATAATTCGAAGTCGCTCGCTGACTGTCATGGATGCTCTGTCATGCCCGGCAATTCTGCATATTTGTTCTTTTGTTAATATAACTACTTTTCATGGAAGTTTTTAGTAATTTCCAATATTATTAAAAATTATTATTTGTCTTTCAAATTATTCCACAGGTTGACTTAACGATGTCCTATTGATCTTCTGGTTTCCCCTGACATATATACAACAATACAAGAAGAATTCCTCTTTCTTACCCTTGGTTACATTAGTCAATATTGTTATTAATTTATAAAGCCAATTTATTGTTTACTATTAAATTAATTTTTATTTGGATTATTATTATTAAAAACAAAACAATTTATTATTAAAATAAGATCAGTGAGTTAAAAGTACAGAGTTTTCTTATTACGTTAAGATTTGTTCACATATTCATTAAAATATAGTTACTTGGAGTTCTGTTTCAAGACTACTTCACATAGTTTCTTTCTTAAAATAACACAGGGCCAGATATGAATTCGTTTGGTGTCTGTACTGCACATAAGTTCAAAACTTAAAGTACGACTGTTGTTTGTTTATAAATCAGATACAAAATCTTGAGCACCTAGAAGAACATAAAGCCATCGAACATAAATCTATAACCTGTGCAATGTCAGGTCCCCAATACTCAAACATATAATTTGTCTGAATGATATGTCATGATGATTGGCATGTTAGCATAAATAGATGCCAATTAATAAATGTGCCTCTATTTCATAAACTTCTAGACATGAAGGCCAAAGCATATAGCACTAGTGTGGTGCTAGATCTGTTTTGTGAGGTCCACGCCTCGACAAGCGTTCCTGGTATGAATTGAGCAAAGTTTACTCAATTACTAATAAAAGTTTACTGGTATTACTCAGCTCAGTTTAATGTGATAATTATTAGTATTGGAAATTATTAGTTAATAAGTTGTTTCTTTTCAATGCTTTAGGCAAGTATTTGTTCATTTTTAATTACAACTTTATTTGGACCACATATATTCTACACTATTTTTCTTTATCGAGGTTTGGTCCAGTGTCATCAATTCTCAGAAAAACTCAATCCAACATTTTATCCGCATTTCTATACATCTTCAGAGCAACATTAATAAAGAATTAATTACCGTAACATGAAAAAAAGACCTGGAGTGGCCTACACTCAACTTTACTATAAGTAAACATAATATCATACTTCATGGGTATATAATATATAATGTTCCATTCACGTATAATATAATTGTCTAAATGGGAGTTGTTTATTAGTCATTCTAACAGAATTAATAGTTTAGGAGAAAAGAATGTAGTCTAAAAACAGGTTGTTGGGAAAAAAAATGACTTTCCCATCATGGATAATTCCTCCCAAACAATAAGGCTCATCTACACCATGAGGCCCATTTTTTGTGTAAAATATCAATTGGATCCATCAAAGATTCTGACCCGTAGCATGTTCACAGTGTTTGGATACATACTCACCCACCCACACACATACAGACATCATCGAAAAAACTTCATAAAACGACTTCTGTGACCTCAAATATATAATTCCGTCAAAATCTCGAGATCGAATTTTTTCACGATCACTATACTTTATTGATATATGATATTTCAATCATATATCATATATCAATAATACATCATAATCATAATCATATATCAATCAATATATCATATGATATATGATATTGATATATTTATTGATATGGTAAAGTAAGAAGTTACATTATTTATATGAATAAACACTATTACCATGTTATTTACAATTTACTGAGAAGTAAATTTTAGAGTCTTTTAGCAAATCAAAAATTCTAGGTAAGAAAATAATCCATATAATTAATGTAACTTATTTTTTCATGCTATGGTAATTAATTCTGTA
Source organism: Hermatobates lingyangjiaoensis (assembly GCA_026182355.1). Lineage (NCBI taxonomy): Eukaryota > Metazoa > Arthropoda > Insecta > Hemiptera > Hermatobatidae > Hermatobates > Hermatobates lingyangjiaoensis. The sequence goes on along the minus strand of JAPFBL010000236.1, from coordinate 480,192 downwards.
TTGGTGTAACTGTGAAAATGTTTAGAATGATAGACGAAACCTTGACTTGAGGTATTCATTTTTAACAAAATTTCTTTAATTTCTTGAAAATTGTATATTTATGATGAAGTTAATGAAAGGCGTGTGGCGTCTGACACAGTTCTTTTCTAATTAGCTCATAGTTGTGTAAAGCTATCGTGCAGGCAGGCCAGGCAATCTGAGCATAATTATGAGTTCCAGCTCATTTACAGAGATCATGTAGAAAACCCATGACAGACATTTCCGATACGTCATCTCATCATGTTCTAATCATACTCATCAACATCAACGTCATCCTGAAAATTTGACCTTTTCTTATTTATACCTTATTTATCACCTTTTCTATTTCAGTATAATGCCTTATTTATCAATTATGTAAAAGTAAAATAAAATTGATATTGGACTGAAATCAAAGAGACTGCTTTGCTAAATAATGATTTAGCAAACTATTTCGAAATTACCTAGAATTTGGCAAAGCCATAATATGACATATATATTTCTACTACAATCCTGTGAGATTGAAGGAAAATTGAAAAAAATCATTTTCATGAAATTTTTAGCTTTCAACTTATATTTATTAGTATTAGTAGTTACCATTTTAATTAATGTTATTAATACTCATTAATATCGAATTATATATATATATATATATATAATCAGCCTTTGGAGCGATTCACTTCTTTTCCTGAAGACGAGGACATCGAAATATAGTAGTGAGTTCAGTGATTTCCTTTCAATGTGTTCTTTTTAAATTCTAGTTTATATATATATATATATATATAATTAAAGTTACAGCTAGAGAACACAAGAAAAAGGACGAACAATCACGAATCTCGATAATTTCGGCGTCTTGCCGTCTTCAGGAGAGTAGAAAGAAAGAAAATAAAAGGAGAAAGAATGAAGGAACGGAGACGTAAATGCGTCCACTGGCCGATGTGGACGCATTTACGTCTTCGTTCCTTCATTCTTTCTCCTTTTATTTTCTTTCTTTCTACTCTCCTGAAGACGGCAAGACGCCGAAATTATCGAGATTCGTGATTGTTCGTCCTTTTTCTTGTGTTCTCTAGTTGTAACTTTAATTATTTGTCCGTTTGGACCGTCTGTTTTCAATTCAAAGTATATATATATATATATATATATATAAAATATAAAGTTTAATGATCAAACCACAAAATGAAATGGGAAAATAAGACTAAAATCTTTCAACCGCAACAAGCGGTCCTCATCAAAGTCAAAAACCCAACTGGATTTCAAAAATCTGGAGTCAAAAATCCAGTTGGGTTTTTTACTCTAACGAGGACCGCTTGTTACGGTTGAAAGATCTTAGTTTTGTTTTCCTATTTTCATATTGTGGTTTGATCATTGATTTATATATATATATATATATATATATATATCAGTTCAAAATTGAGGATAGATAGGACACAAACTAAAGAAACACACTTACAAACTAAAATTTTCGGATTACAAACTCAAAGTAACTACGGGTTACTAGCCGTCGAATCTACAACGTGCTTGGTCTCCCTTTCTCTTTTCTCCTGAAGACGGATTGCCCGAAAATTTGAGTTTGTAAGTGCGTTTCTTTAGTTTGTGTGCTATCTATCCTCAATTTTGAACTGTATTGTGTCCAGTTTAGATCGTCTTTCCGTTTATTAAGTACATATATACATATACATATATATATAAAATTACATTAAAATAACTACTAATGGTAGAACTATTTCACTATCTCATGGAAGACAGAAAGATTTGCAATAAACTTGAGAAATACCTCTCAAGGTTCTTGTATGAATTCCTATCTTCTCACGGTTATGCGAACTGAACAAGTCATTTCCCTGCTCCCATTTCATAGTCTTCAATTAACTTAAACAAAAGCTCTTGGTATATTTATTATAAGCAGCCCATTGTTAATTCCTTTTATTTTTTTTTTTTAATCAAATTATCATTTTGTACTTTCTTTGTTTTTATTATAATTTTTGGCTGTTTTTTTTTATCTTGAATTTGTCAACGTTTAACGCATTTTGTTTTAACATATTTTTGTTTGTATACTAATAATATATAAAGCATTAAGTGTCCTAAGAAAATTATATAAAAAGTAAAAAAATATTGAAAAATATAGTAGAATATTTCTAGTGTATTTAATAAGTCTACGGTTATGTGTTCATTCCAAGAAGGTAAAAAATGTATCTTTAGACGAAGTACTTCATAAAGAGTAGTCAGTAAATAACATTATATTGTTTATAGTTCAATTTGAGGGCTCATTAGCTTTTTAAGTTCTTAATTGAGCTGAAAGATTGAATCTTCGTTATGACTAACCAAGTCTGCAGAAGTTTAAAGGGGTTTACGAGAAAAAAGAGTAGTTTAAAGTACATAGTAAGGGGTGCATGCATAATTTATTTATATCAAAATATCAGAACTGAAAATATATCAACAATGTGGTGAGCTGACCTTAGAATTTAAACATTTATGTTAAAAATCTAGGCAGTATGTTCTCTTTACTCTCTGATAATGATCTAACATTTTGAAATAACTGAAAGTTTTATCTTTTCTTATGCTCATTTGAGATTTGATTTTATGTTACAATTTATACACATTTTTATTGCTTTTATTCATCGAAAACATTGTTTTTATTTTAATAAAATGTTTAATAATATGAAAGTAATGTTATTGTTGTATTGTTACTTACAAATATTTAATTTATTTTAAAAATATGCTTGTGTATAATTAGAATTTATAGATGTTTCAGTTTCCACTGTTATAAAATAACTTATCATTATCAGAGGGATATATATCCTAATGGTTGGGAGCCTCTGTTCTAGATTGTACATGTGGGTATGGTACTAGATTGTATAGGCACTATACTTGGAGAAAATCAAATTACATATTTCATATCCACTCTTATGAATTTGAGATGCGTAAAATTTAGGGCCTTGAGAAGGACTGAGTTTCCTATGACATGTCATATATTTAATTCTTGATAAATTTAAATGTGATTGATGTTGTTCCTATGTACAAAATTTCAAACATTGCAAATTTTTTTTTGACATTTATAGACAAAGTTTTGAGAAAATCAAAGTTTTATTAAGAAAATAACGCGTTTCAAACTCATGAGGTTCTTCTTCAGGTTTTCGTTCTTATAAGGATAGGGTAAGTAGATCTTTTTTGCTTTTTAACTGCTAGAAGATCAATCTAAAAAAGAAGATTACAGTTAGGGGTAATGACAGGAATGTGTGAACCGCTTCGTTTTTTAGTAGTAAGTCGGATGATGAACAGAATCCTATTTCAACCTTCTAGCTCCTAACAGATAAACATGAAGAAGAAAAGTACATGTGTGAACCGCTTCGTATTTGAATAAAACTCTGTCAACCATAGCTCCCAATATAAGTATATACACATAGTAAGTGGGTACACAATTGGCAAATGTTGATAAAATGGTGCTAGTGTCTTTAGAAACTTTAATTATGGATAGCTTGGTCAAACATTTGATTATAGTAAACTTGAGTGTATACTACTTTAAATTCTATATTTAATAATATCTGTTCAGGGTCATTAATAATTTAGAAATAACTTGTAAATTTATCTTTTGCAGGTAGAATGACAGGAGAGGTGGAATTGCCGCAAAGCTTCTCTGTGAAGTACCTAGGGAGGCAGGAGTGTCGTGGGCTGTGGGGCATCAAGCACACGAGAAGGCCTGTGGACAGTCTTGTGGAGGCAGCCCGCGAGGCCGCAGGGGCGGCTCCACCGCACGTCAGCCTGGTCGTCACCACTGAGGGGTGCTCCCTCTGCCCTCGCCGAGATGCTGGCTCTGTCGTCACGATTCCCATTGGTAGCGTCTCATATGGAGTACAAGACTTAATCTACACGCGTATCTTCGCCATGATTGTTGTCACTGATGAAGACCCGCCATTTCACTGTCACGCCTTTGTCTGTGAAAGTCGGCAGGCAGCTCGTTCTCTCACCTATGCTTTGGCTGCTGCCTTTCAAGACTACAGTCGCAGAGTTAAGAGACCTGTCGAGGCTTGTAAATATGCCATTGATCTCAGGCGACCTGAGGACATTCATTCGTCTCAAGCGGCGGACTCTGAAGCGTGAAGCTCCCAATGCCATGTCCAGTTCCTCCATCCCTATTAAGAATAAATGCACATCGGTATAACAACGCCACAACAAAGTACCACCCAGTAAAAGTATCAAGTTAAGTAATAGATGAGCTGTCAATCACCTATTCGTCATGTTACTTAGACTACACCCATCATTGGCGTTTATGCCATTTGGAGTCAGTTGAATTTAAAGAAACAAACTAATAACTGATCTCGCAAGATTAATAACCAATATATTTATTTAACTTTGACAAAAATAAATGTGTTATTAAGAAGAAATTTCTGACTTCTTTGTCAAAGCAAAACAACTTTATATATATAACAGTTCAAAATTGAGGATAGGTAGCACACAAAGTAAAGAAACACACTTACAAACACACTGTATATATATATATATATATAGAAATGTGAAACTATTTTACGTAAATTACAATCAAAATATTATTCCAATCGCAAAATAGTTTCATTCATGATCTGAATAATTTTACAAACCGAATCCAACAAGATTTAATGTCTGGAGGTCACCAACCAACAACTGACGAGATTTTCCGTGCAATTTTGCACGTTGGGGTCAGGCAGTTCCAAGCCAGAGGCTTTCACCTGCTTGTCTGTGTACTACTACTTTAATTGTTCAGGTCTGTCAGTTATGTCGGTATGTTAGTTTCTGTCCTGTCTATAGTGAGTATGATTCGTGGTCGTATGGTCTTAGAGTCTATCGCCAGTTATCGTTAATACATATGGTGATCTGATTAGTCGGGGGAGGATTGGTTTCAGGGAATTTCAGGTAAAAGTGCTCTTACTAGCAGGTTAGAGTGTACGGGAAGTTTTCTGTCTTCATTGATTGTCAGAAGCCTAATGTAAGTTTTTATTCTATCTTTAAATCACGCTGGATATCAGTATAGTAAAAGTCACAAAATACAAGCAGAGTCAGAAATTATGAATATAAATACAATGGTGATTGCTAGCTTTTATTATAATCTAATAATACATCAAAACTATATTATACATAAAATAACATACATAAAAAATACATTTGTTTGTTGGAACGTTTCTACATGAAGTTTTTAAAGTAGTTTCCCTCACTGATAGATTGATGGGTGGCATTGACATTTGTTTGTTGGAACGTTTCTACATGAAGTTTTTAAAGTAGTCTCCCTCACTGATAGATTGATGGCACCCCAGGTGGCATTGTAGCTGCTTTTCGTTTCTGAAGGCAGTCAGGCTACAAGGCCGTAATGCTCAGGGACTCATTCCAGTATTTGTCTACCTTTTATTTAAGTTGGCATGGCATGGTCCTGTAGCAGCACTAGCCCTCCTTCTCAAAGCATGTAGATAAGAGAAAGGCATGAAATGTATAATGAAGATTGCTTTTTATGCCTATAACATCATCACAACTTACTAAATACATTAATATGTATGTAAAATATATAAAAATATGTGCAATACAAAATACTCATTACTGACCACCTATGTAATTCAATTTTTAGCAAAAAAGTTTGTTTAATCATCAGGAAAAAAAGCTTTATTGAGACTAAATATGACTGTCATTAGGAATTATAGTTATAAGGATAATTATAAGGCTATAATTTAAATATCAGTATTAGTAGCATTAATTATATTGTAGAATTTCATAAAGGTTTAAAGTTATCTGGCAGTAGCACTACAAGGAACCGACTGCCCAGGGGGTCACTCCTTACCGTTCTTTGTAGTTTTATCTCATGACTTTTTCCAATTTCAATTTAAAAATTTTTTTTTCAAATTTCTAGAAACCACACTATACATTAATACATATAATAAGCAATTAACCATTTACGTCCATGTGTTAATAGTGTGTTGTTGGTTCACATCGGGAGATATTTCATTAGAAGCCATTTCGTTGCTTCCATTATAGTTTTCCTCCTTAGAATTATTCAACATCCCCGCTTAATGTCAAGTTATTTTTCTATACGTAATAATACAAACATACTTGTAACTAGTTAATTATAATTACTAAACCTTAATTAACTTTAGATATTATCTAATTAAGTCATATTGTTCATTCATAAGTTTAGTTCAATTGAGGCTTTCCTAAATCATTTTAGTAATATTTGTTACCACAAAATTTAACTATTACTTTATAAAAGCAAATATTTGTAATACAATATTTATATGAGTTATTGTTTAATCCCTTCATCCTCTTATATTTTTATTTATATATTTTTTATCCTTTGTAGTTGAACTAGCTGGTTAGCCGGTGTTGTTAAGGAAAAATATCTTGATGTAATTATTAAAAGGACGTTACATATTAAAATAAATTGAAAATTTCTGCTTATCGTGAACTTTAAAAACAAAGAATATAAAATTACTTGCAATTAAAAAAAAAACATATATATCAAAGAACAAATGTTGGATCATGAGAGAGGTTTCAATGTCATATTTCAACATTTTTATTAACATTGGAGTTTTCTATGTATATGTGAATGGTTCTTTTCCATATATAAGTAAACCAATAGAGGGAGAACGATGTAAAATGTTTTCAAATTCCCCCCCCCCCCCCCCCCCCCAGTATTAATACGAGAATTTCTGGTTCCAATAAAAAAAAGTACACAGTAGTCTCCAAGAGGATAACAAAGAGGAGAGGAAAGTGAAGAGTAGAAGAAACACGTTGCGAGAGTTTTGGTGGTGTATTTGTTACGAGTTTAGCCAGAAAGCTTTAAAACTGGTGATTTGCTGGGGTCTGAATTCAGCTAAATTATTTTCAGGGAGAAGAGATAGTTTATGCAAAGTGTTTGAGTTTGCATTCAGTTGAACCATTAGAAAGGCTGTTTCTACGAAATGTTGTTCGATTCTTCAGTTGTAGCTCGAGGAAGTAGAAGAAAAGAACATCAGGCTGTGTGTAAAGGAGTCGCCTTTACCGAGTACTTAACTTGAATATTCTTCTCAGTTTTCTCTGGTTTCTCTTTTTTTTTATTAATATAAATTTGCTGTGTAAAGGTCAACAATAAATTTGTAAATCCTAATCAGTCTGATCACTGTTTATTTTTTCTTTTAGTAGATATAGATTTTAACAAATTTCAAGGATTACATTTTTTCAAGAATTTTTTAAATTTCTTTGAAAGGATAAGAGAAAAATTAAAGAACTTCTGGTTGTTACAGGTGTGTTCTAGTGCTTGCATCTGTTATAAATTTGTAACAATCTCTATATATAAAGCTCGTGAGTTTGTTTGTTCACCCATTTCCTCTGGAGATAGAGACCTGAAATTAAATATATATTATTTATTACCTGAATAATGTTAAATAAAAGAAAATTATCACTCTATTCCTAAAATTGGAGCCAGAGTAGCAAATGTCTTGCGTGCTCGCTGATGACAGTAGTGCAAATGTATATGTAAATGGAACAAAAAAATTTTTTTTAAATTTAATATTTGCGTAATATAATTAACATTTTATTACCATTATACAAACACTGGTAATAATCTAAAGGTATGGAGCTAGGGAAGCCCTCTGGCATGCGTGCTCGTATTTGAAATATTGTTACAAATATACATTTTATTTTTTTTTTAAAAAATCCTTTAATAAATTTTATTTTTAAAACTAGCATACAAGTATAAAAAAAATTATGCACTTAAAAATTTCATTATTTAATTAAAATGTGTTTATTTTCCAATGTATATCTTTCGAATTCTTCAAGTTGCAGAAAGTATTTCTCATGGATTATTTAGCACCAATGCTATCATGTATAAGTAACATAGTTGCATTTATATACAGAGTTTAATAACTTGACATACTCTGGTATAAATAGACTAAAGATCAGATTTAGGTGAATGTTTTATTATCTCAATTAAATATTACCAGACATGGAACAGGATTAGGATCAGCAACTTTACGTCCTCTCCAAGGGCAACATCATTAAGATATTCATATATTTAATAAAAATTGAAAAAATCTGACCTAGCCGACACTCTGCTTTACTATACAGGTGGAGCATATTTTAACATTCAAAGAACGAGAGATTTATAGAGAGTAACGAAAGCCAGAGGTTCTTTAAGAAATATTGATAATATTAAAAGGACTCTTCCCTTTCCGCTCCTCATTGTTGTCCTCTTGGAGACTACTCTATACCTTTTTTATTGGAACTACAAAATTATATTAATATTTGGGGGGGGGGGGGGGATCAACTACCATTTGGGAGGGAAGGGGGTTAAATTTAAAAATATTTTACATCTTTCTCCCTCTATTGGGTTACTTCTTGGAACCAGAACTCATATTAATATTGGGAGGGGGGGGGGATCAACTACCATTTGGAGAGGAGAGGGGGTTATATTTAAAAACTGTCTACCACTATTTTTCTTTTTTATAGAGGTTTGGTCTAGCTTCAATAATACAACACCTTTAAGCCAACGTTTCGTCTATATTTGTAGACATCTTCAGGGCTACATTAATACAGAATATAAATGAAACGTCGGCTTAAAGCTGTTGTATTATTGAAGCTAGACCAAACCTCGATAAAAAAGAAAATTATTGTTAAATATATGTGGTTGAGATAAGAAAAACATTGAAAACTTTATATAAACATCAACATATAACTAACATCAAAATGGAATATTACAGTTTGTATTGTATTGTATTGTTTAAACTGAAATATTCCATTTTGATGTTAGTTATATGTTGATGTTTATATATGATTTCTTGTCATCCTTTGTTTGTAGGCCTATGAAAAAGGTTTTAAATAAAACTGAAACGTCGGCATTGAGAGTTTGATTTTGATCCTGGAAAATTGACCGAATCCCGATTACATTATACACCTATTCTATACAACGGTTGATATATTATTGAATTTGTTATATATATATAGTAAAATATAAAACTAATAGATAGTTTAATATATAGATAGTGCTCCTCAAGTTCACTGTAGGAGTATAATGAAGTTAGTTGGCCTTTCAATTTATATTGGAAGTTACATGCAAATTAGATACGATACTTTATTTGTATAATTTAAATAGGAATATAAAAAAGGCTGCGCTTTAATATATGCCATCCTCAGCTTTATTTGGACACTTAATGTGCAGGAAGATGTTTTGTAATAACCTCGGCAGTGGTTGATGAGGGGCATTTTGCAATGCAATCACATTATTGATTACGTTGAAGGGTTCCTCCGTTCATTGCATAGTCCAATTGAAGCAATGTTCAGATGAGGATTGTAGGAAAGGTAAGTTTAGAAACTATTAACTTGTGAGAGAGACAGTGATGTAAACGAGATCTACGACTAATGGTCAGTGAGTGTGTTGGGAAAGTGACTTACATGCAACTCCATTGTGTTCGAGTCAATCCTGTTAGACTTGTAGCATTATCTCTTTCGCACACCTATCCACCTCTCTGTCAAACTTGTTGAACCAGCTATAAGAAGAAAGTAAGAAGTAAATACAAGAATTCTTGGAGGCGTTGAAGCTAACTGCTAACTTTAGTACAGAAGGGGGGAAGTACAATAGTTTTTTTTTAAGACGCAGTACTATAGTCACCCTCAAATAATAATAATAAATAATAAATACATTCATTGTGCTTAAAGTCGTAGCAAGTAATTTACCAATTCAATTATTAGCTGTGAATCGACTTTACTTCAGTTTATTTAACTTGACTGCCTTCAAAGACAAGTAATTCGAAGTCATCCTGTGTACTTCTGCACTGTAAAGAATCATACACTTCAGACATGCTCATAGCTTTCTAGACAAAACTTAACTACTCATCATAACTGAAAAGCTAAACTTATTAATTTGACCTACCTAAATTTTGAGGATCAATTTGAACTAACATGCAACATTGTTGCAAAGTTAATAATCCATTTGGGCAAACGTAGCAGGCATTGATATAATTTGTTACGTCTAGAGTTCCTCAAGTTCAATATTGCGTCAACAAAATTATAAAACCATTAAATTTAAATTTGGAATTTCCTACGAAATAAACATTTTATTTGTATAATTGAAACAGAAATATGAAAAATGGCGGCACGAAATGTATATCACCCTCTTTACTTTCCTTTTGTTCCTGGAAATTGCTCATTATAACTTTCTAAGAAATATATATAAAATATGTATTGCAATTGATATAGCTTCTCAACCACTGATTTTTAAATTTCGAAGATAAAAATTATTTTTAGTCTTGAAAATGCCAAACAATTTTTGGCGAAACGTCGGCGTATAAATAGGAGTTTAATTTCTTTAGACCAAAATCCTCAAGAAATCCATCTTTGAACTTTATGTATTGAAAGTTTGTAATATGTTTATGTATGATGGGTGTAAGAAGGACATCTCAAAAATCAAAAAATTTCTAATTACCTTAACTTGTGATGTATTTAGTTTTAACCCTGAGATAAAACAGTAAGCATATCATCAATATTGCATTTTTTATGGCGCACTTTATCTGAAAAAAAATAAGTTCTTTGCGATACGATAAAAATCTGCTCACATAATTTTGATTAAACCTCAGTTGTTATCGCCTTTTAGCTGGCATTTAATATGTATAAACCCCGCCAACCTGGACCTATAAAGGAATCAGGCTCTGCCTGTCACAAGCCAGGATCAAGGGGGAGTGATAGAGGAGTAACACCTCTTTAAAAAACCTTGGTTCAGCTGGCCCGGCTGATAGTACCTTGTGAGGGCCCCCCGTGCAGGGTTACGCACAAAGGAGAGGTGAGGAGAAGAGAGGAGAGATCCTATATTCTTAGCAGGCATCCTCTTAAGACAAGAAGACCGGTACAGAAAATCCTGGTCCTTCATGTTGGAGATTGAGCGAAGGGTGACTGATAACCCCTCCTCGTAAAAGAAAGCTTGTTACGAAACTAAACAAAGCCTCGGATAAAACAGAAATTTTATAAGACCTTGGCGAGTCAAAGGATGTTACTTAGCGAGATGAAATTTGAAGTCCGGGATGACCTAAGGAGGATAGGTGTTTGCTCCTAAAGGAGGAGAGCTGTTTTAAAATGGATTATAGGGCCCTGATCGGGCTGTGGCACCGTAGATGATAATAATAATAATTTAATATGTATAGGGCGCAAAATTTGTAAAGTTGATATTTGGGTCAAAATTTTAGAAAACTGTTCCAATAGCCATAAAGTAAATTTTAATGCTCTCTGAGTTGAGTGGTACGAATATTAATCAAAAGGTACTAAAGTGAAAATTATAAATACTTAATATTTGAAATGATTTATTAACAACAGTCTTTTCTTAATGAGTAACCGTCGCATGATTATTTGTCACTACCTCTCGCTTCTAACTAGTATATATTTCATATGACTACGTGATGTTACAATTAAGGTAGATTTGATCCTCCAGTCCACATTATTAAACAGCCTAGCAATCCGCATGACTATAAATTTTCCCCTTACGATAGTATTGTGCCCTAGGACTCATTATAAACTACCAAATCATTTCATATGAACATGTAATGTTACCTTTGCTTTAGGGTGACACTATATTATTTACTATAATATACGATTATCACTATATGATACATCGTGAATAAAGTTCAAAAAACATATTAAATACCAACTAAAAGGCGAGAACAACTGAGGTTTAATCAAAATCACATGAGCAGATTTTTATCGTACCGCAAAAAACTTGCATTCAAGTGACTGATAGGTGAATGACGTAATGTTAAGGAAAATACAGCCAGTATTTGTATATATTATCAACAAATTTACTAATGCATGTCTACGAATATACTACTCATGTGATCTTTAACGTTAGCTTCTTTCCAGTTCACATATGCAGGAATTTTGAAATTCTCTTGGTTGTTTTTTTTTCAAGTATTATGCTATAATAGTCATATTCAAATAACTTAAACGTTTTTACCATAAATCAGCATTTCTAAGGAGATGGTAATTGTGTTATAAATTATGTATGCTATGCACATGATTACTGTATGCAAACAAGGAATACAGTTATACAATGAGAAAAAGTTGAACAGGAAAGCAGTAAAGGGCTCCTAACAAAGGAATTTTCCCTGCAATCTAAAAGAGACTGTCGATGATTTATGTTGAAACAAACTATAAAATATTACGATATGTAACAAGTCATTGGTCATAAAATGTGTTTATTCAAGTAAAAAAATAGCAGGTAGTCTATGATGTATGGTATCTGTAATGCGGAGGCTTTCCCGGGCAACTGTATATGATTGCTGTCAGATTTACTAAGATTGCCTGTTAGCCGCAAAGTTATAATTTACGGTGACGTGTAGCCTGCTATATATTAATTATTTATTTCAGAAAATATCCACAATTTTGTTCACCTTTATAGAAATATATTTAGTGCCACTTATCTAATTAAGTTAATTTTATATTCCCAAAGAAAGTAAATAAAGACATATTTTGATTACTTGTGTGAAGTAAATATTGTATCGTAATATTAACATTATTTTTCACACCATATAATTAATGCATTTGATCAAACGTAATTATATGTTATTACAGATTATAATTACACTTCGTATCAGAAGATTGTTTTAGAGTGGAGTATAGGACCCTGCTCTGGCTGTAGCACCGTGGATGATAATAATAATAGTTTAATACGGTGCAAAATTGGTAAAAATTGAGATTTGTGTCAATATTGTAGAAAACTGTTCCAAAAGCCATAAAGTAAATTTTAATGTTCTCTGAGTTAATTGTTACACTTTGTAATTAATACTCTGTGCAACAGCTAAATTGAAAAAAAAAACTACACTTTATTCTTTAATTGTTTTCCTAGTTATCAGATTCATTATTCCAAAAGTCTAATTATTTGAAAATGTTACTATGATGGTAAAAATTATTTTATATGTGATCTTCTCAAGCTCCAAAGATAGAATGGCTAGCATTGCGTTTCGCATGAACTTAAGAATGTTCTCCTTGCGATAGGATTGTCCCTAGCCCTCATTACTAACTAGCATACCATACGACATTGTATGGTATGTAATGGTATGCAACATTATACGGTGTAATGTTGCCCTTACGATAGGTTTGACCATCCAGTCCACATTACTAACCAGCATACCATACGACATTACTGTGTAATGTTGCCCTTACGATAGGTTTGACCATCCAGTCCACATTACTAACTAACATACCATACGACATTACTGTGTAATGTTACCCTTATGGTATATCTAGCCTTCTAATCCACATTATTAAATAGCCTAGCATTCCAGGTGGCTCTGAAATATTCCCCTTACGATAGTTTTGGCCTCTAGTCCACATTACTGACTAGCATACCATTCGGCATTACTGTGTAATGTTACCCTTATGGTAGGTCTAGCCTTCTAATCCACATTATTAAATAGCTTAGCATTCCAGATGTCTCTGAAATATTCCCCTTACGATAGTATTGGCCTCTAGTCCACATTACTAACTAACATACCATACGACATTACTGTGTAATGTTACCCTTATGGTAGGTCTAGCCTTCTAATCCACATTATTAAATAGCCTAGCATTCCAGGTGGCTCTGAAATATTCCCCTTACGATAGTATTGGCCTCTAGTCCACATTACTGACTAGCATACCATTCGGCATTACTGTGTAATGTTACCCTTTGGTAGGTCTAGCCTTCTAATCCACATTATTAAATAGCTTAGCATTCCAGATGTCTCTGAAATATTCCCCTTACGATAGTATTGGCCTCTAGTCCACATTACTAACTAGCATACCATTCGGCATTACTGTGTAATGTTACCCTTATGGTAGGTCTAGCCTTCTAATCCACATTATTAAATAGCTTAGCATTCCAGATGTCTCTGAAATATTCCCCTTACGATAGTATTGGCCTCTAGTCCACATTACTAACTAACATACCATACGACATTACTGTGTAATGTTACCCTTATGGTAGGTCTAGCCTTCTAATCCACATTATTAAATAGCCTAGCATTCCAGGTGGCTCTGAAATATTCCCCTTACGATAGTATTGGCCTCTAGTCCACATTACTGACTAGCATACCATTCGGCATTACTGTGTAATGTTACCCTTATGGTAGGTCTAGCCTTCTAATCCACATTATTAAATAGCCTAGCATTCCAGGTGGCTCTGAAATATTCCCCTTACGATAGTATTGGCCTCTAGTCCACATTACTGACTAGCATACCATTCGGCATTACTGTGTAATGTTACCCTTATGGTAGGTCTAGCCTTCTAATCCACATTATTAAATAGCTTAGCATTCCAGATGTCTCTGAAATATTCCCCTTACGATAGTATTGGCCTCTAGTCCACATTACTAACTAGCATACCATTCGGCATTACTGTGTAATGTTACCCTTATGGTAGGTCTAGCCTTCTAATCCACATTATTAAATAGCTTAGCATTCCAGATGTCTCTGAAATATTCCCCTTACGATAGTATTGGCCTCTAGTCCACATTACTAACTAACATACCATACGACATTACTGTGTAATGTTACCCTTTTGGTAGGTCTAGTCTTCTAATCCACATTATTAAATAGCCTAGCATTCCAGGTGGCTCTGAAATATTCCCCTTACGATAGTATTGGCCTCTAGTCCACATTACTGACTAGCATACCATTCGGCATTACTGTATAATGTTACCCTTATGGTAGGTCTAGCCCTCCACCCACATTATTAAATAACCTAGCTTTCCACATGACCATGCAATGTTACCACCACTTTAGTATTGGCCTCTAGCCCTCGTTTTTAACTAGCTTATCATTCCATATAACTATGTGATGTTTCGCTTAAGGAAGGTATTGCCCACCAGTCCACGTTATTAACCAGCCTAGCATGTATATGCCTATTAATTTTCCCTTTTAAAGAAGATTGATCCCTAGACCTCATTACTAATAACACAGAATTACACAGTGCTACATAAATGTTACAATGCGGTAGGTAATCTAAACTTCCAACCCATATTCATTCCTAATTAGCATCGACACGACTATGTAATGCTGCATGTGCAACAGCATGTTGTAAACGAGCATTTCATTCAGAATTACTATGCAATAGCACACTGACAGTAGAACTGAACTCCCAGCAACATTATTACTTCTTCACCTGCTGACATGGAATGGGCAGCATTGCCCTTATAGGAGGACTAGCCCTTCAACCATATTATTTACCACCACATATATGGCATGTCATAAACTACAGTATTTACTACTGTACAATTGACGTGACCAGAATCAAAGTTCAATTGTCAAGTAGATTATTCATCCACTACAAAGTGATGGTGATATTCAGATAAAAATGATATTTTTATTATATATCAAACAGAAATTTGAAACTTATTTAGTTAGGATGAAAAATTGTTTGTTTAAATTGTAGACTACGAGACTGGATGAAAACACAAATCATTCAAAGTCAGCAATTTAACAATATTAGAAGATATATAAGTTAAAAACCAGATATATAAGTTAAAATATAGGTTAAAAACCAGAAGCAAGTTCAAGAAATTAGTATTTAAAAAAAGCTGTATAAAAAACCAATGACATTTTTGAAAGTTTATGCAATATTTGTTTGCCTTAAGGGTTATGGGTTTTTTTTGTATTTAATATGATGTGGTACTAAGGAGTGGAAAAATAAGTTCAATTAAATAGTAACTGATTTAAATTTTTCGCACAAGATTGTCGTTGAGGAATTGTACAATACAATATACAATAAATTATGATATGTCTTAATGTTGCTACAACTGTTGTCCATATTGGAAGTAAAATAAGATTAGGAAATCATTTATAATGTACCTCATTAATATGTATCAATATAAAATGCTATTGATAATATTGTTTCTGATTGACCTATAAGGTTGAGTAAATAAATGATTTAGTTCCAAGATATGTTCCCATAGTATTAAGGCTAACCTGTAAAATTTCGGTTATGTTATCAGTTGTTGAATAGTAGTCGTATATTAGAGAGTAGTTGTTCAATTTCGCTTTCGGAATTCATCATTTATTAATTTAACTAAAATGATTGTCAGTGCATTATACACAATTATATTTTATCAAATATTCTTCCCTTGTCGAAACTATTTTGTTGCTGGTATCAATTTTGGAGGAAATACTGTATACCGGTAAGTTTAATTTATAGTTTGAGATATATTATAGTTTAATTTCGATATGTCTTGGCCGTTTAATTAATTTTAATAGTTTATGAATATAGTTTAATAAATATATATATTATAGTTTAATAATTTGTCGTTTAAATTATTAATTAATTAATAATGTTTAAATGAACCTTGCAGGTTTTTATTTTATTGAAATCTAAGCTATATTGTAATTTCAGAGTGAAAAAGTTTGCAGTTTCTAACAATTCTGTTATATATGTTACTCTTGAAAAAGTCCATTCTTGGGATTGGTTTACGGAGTTCCAGTCAATTCCTGTACAAGAAAAAAAGATTTAAAAGTTTCATAGAATGTAATTACCTCACGAGAAGAACTGATGAAGTTTATTTAGAATCTAACAATGGTTATAGCGTATCGTAGGTAGTAACCCTTGGTTTGTTTTAATGATAAACTGGATATTAATTTTTAGTTGTCAGGAATAATGATGATTCTATGAAGAACTTATGTATAGATTGATAGATGGGAACAAAATAATAGTATTTGAAGGACATTCCAGCTTCATCTACTCTATTATTTATCAGTAGGTGCAATTTTTACAACTTTCTGAAATAATTCTTTGTATTGTGTTATACTTGCTTCTATACAGTAGTGTTTGGTTATGTAAAGATATTCACAGATAAATTTGTAGAAGCTGATATCTTTTCAATAATTTATTAACATATTGATGTTATTTTTGAAGTAATGAACATTTCATATATGTCATATAATTTACATTTTCATTGTAGTTAGTAAAATGTAGTATAGCATAATAAGATCAGTTAATTAAATTGATTGTTGATTACTTTTTGGTAATGATTATACTTATAGTATTGTTGAATATAGATCACTTCAGATTTGTTATAGCCTATATTACATTTGCAATTGTATTTTGTTTGTATATGAATATGTTAACGCATAACATATATGGACGAGAGAGGTCTAATTTTTTTTTCCAACTTCCTGGGATCAGGTTTTGATGAAACAAAAAAGTGAAGTATTTTAGGCACAGAATAGCGTTCAGTTTGCGTTAGGTATAACTTATTTTACATTTTACTAATAACGATAGGTAATCAGTATAGTCTATTAAAAAACAAACAATTAAATATTCAGGTTGATTGTTTTCCACTTTTAGAAATATTCTGAGCAAATATGGAATACTTATTTATTCTGGTAGAGTTTTGAACTAGAGTATTCAAGGGAAATACACGTTTTTAAATTCCCTGAGTCCAATAAAATCAGTTTTGTAAACTGATCCATCTGTATCGGTATGATAGTGAGAGCAGGATAATTCAAAAAACTTTATATTTGTTGTTTGTATAATTATTGTATAAGATATAATATTTCATATGATTGTTTTTTTCAGCTTCTGCTTTCCCTAATAACTAACAGTAACTGCTCGACATCAAAAGATGCACTTATGCAAAAGATATGTTTTTGATTAAAATCGTTATGATTCTGTATTATCAGTTGACATCATTTAATTAGTAAATGATGTTGTGCACACAAAAATTCTTTATTTTTTTGTAAATGGCTTTACTAAATATTATAGATTTGTACTGTATTTTTTGTTTGTTGTAACACGTTAATTTCTTTGTAGAATATGGTAGACTGAAGATCCGAGACACAAAAAACTACGACGCTCATCAGGTGTTACCTTTTGGGGTAGATTGTCTGACTGGGATCCTATAGACACAGATATGAGGTGTCTATCCTTTAGACACAGATAGGAGCTGTCTATCCTATAGACACAGATAGGATATGTCTATCCTATAGCACAGATAGGAGGTGTCTGTATTCATCATATTTTGTAAGTACATTTCAATAAACTTTAGCACTTATTTTGTAAGTTCATAACAATAAATTTTAAAATTGATTTTTCAATTTTGATAAATATTTAATGGATGAAATTTTTTTTAATGTTTTTTGCTAAATGTTATTCAGGTTATAGATATGTCATCTGGTGCCAATTTGTACAATCTTTTATTGGATTTCGGATCTGAGAGAAATCTGTCACTAACCTGGGAGGAGAGGTTTGTAACTAAACCTCTAAGTCGACTAAAAATACTCTATGGGCGATGGATTATTATGGTAAATTTACTTTGTGTGGCAAACTTTATAAGATGGTTTGGCTTTAGAATAATCCTTACAGTATTCATATAGGTAATAAATGCTAGATATCTAGCTGTCTTGTTGTATATCTGTTGGTATGGAAAAAGCACCTGACAAGATTAACCACTTCTCATAGTCTTCCCTTTCTGGTCGGAAACGACAGCTTCAAGTAGAACGCTAATGAGAGAGAACATGAAATGCATATAAGGCTAACCTCTCTTCCGAGACATAGTCAGATTTTTATAATTTATGGTTTTAATCATAATTTAGAAGTTAAAAGTAGTTTCCCTACTGTATCCACCTGTTGTAGAGGGTCTTCTCTACAATCCTGTACTATGAATTAAAGCTGTCAGTGGTCATGCATGTGGGACGCTGCAGTAGACACTCATATGTGGTCAGGGAGTTTACTGAAACAGAAATGAAAGGCGCTAGAGTCAGATAAGACAGTTGGATCTATAACCTTGTGGTTTATTGATTCCTATCCTTTATCCCTTTTTAAAATTTCAAAGGTCAAAGTAAGTAAAAAGAAGTTAGAAACATAGAGATCAGAGGGCACTTTTTAGTTAAAACGTAATTTTCATAAATGTGGTTTTAGAAATATTTATTCTCATCAAAAAATTCAACATACAAAATTGTAGTTTTGTAAAAACAATCAATATTAATACTTGGTATCAATGTATGAAAGTATTAGAAATTTTTGTTTCGTCTGATGTCAGGCATAAGTAATAAACGGATCAGAGTTCATAGTGAAGGTAATTGATCTAAAAAGTAATTCAAAATATAATGGATGAAGTGAAAATCTTCCAGTTGTTCAGTATACCAACAAACATTTTCTACCAGTAGTAACTTTAAATAATAACGCAGAGTGTTGCGTTTTGATTGAGACAGCTAGTCACACAGATGGTATTTTTATAGATGACAAACCAGTACTTTAAGACCTCCCGAAGGAGGAGGAGTCATATACGAGGTGTGTAAATAAAGTAGTGAGACTGGCAACGTCGCTTTCGATCTGGCAACGCTGGAGACGCGTGGCCTTGAGTAGCGTCAGGTGCACGTGTGATGCGCCTCCAGTATGATTCTGAACTCGCCACAGTCATTTGTTTGTCCGTAGCGTTGGTTTTCGTGAAATGGTTTTTTCTTGAGCGTTTTAAAAATGAGTGACCTCAAAGTTGAGCAGCGGTGTGCAATCAAATTTTGCTTCAGACTTGGACATAATGCAACCGAAACTTTTGAAAAACTTCAGGAGGCCTATGGAGAACGTGTTTTATCAAGGGCACAGGTTTTTCGGTGGTTTAAGGAATTTTCAGAAGGAAGAGAGTCGATTGAAGATGAACCACGAAGCGGAAGGCCTTCAAGTGCAAACACCGATGAAAATGTCAACAGAGTACGGAACCTTGTGCGTTCAGATCGACGCTTGACAGTCAGAATGATCGGGGAACAGTTGAATTTGAATCACACCTCCGTTCATCACATTTTGACCAATGAATTGGAGATGAGAAAAATTTGTGCGAAAATGGTTCCGAAAAACCCATCTCAATAAACGAGTTTTTGGCCAGTAAAAACATTCCTGTTGCTCCTCAGCCTCCTTATTCACCAGACTTGAGTCCTTGTGACTTTCTCCTCTTCCCGAGATTGAAAAATCACCTCAAGGGAACTCATTTCGGGACACTACAAAACATACAAACTGCTGTAACCGACCAGCTGAAGGCCATTCCAGAATCCGAGTTCCAGCAATGGTACAATGATTGGAAGGACCGTCTCCAGCGCTGTGTGGCTTCCGAAGGGAACTATTTTGAAGGTGACAATATCACATTGTAATTATATTTGAATAGAAAATTTAAAAAAAATCAGTCTCACTACTTTATTTATACACCTCGTAGTCAGCCGACTGATCGCCTGTCAAATTTATTAGCGGAGTTTGGATGCTTGTCTTTGAATTGCAGCATAACCGCTGCATCGTTGGTAAATTCAATGACACAAACCAGTCAAATTGATCACAGAGGAATACCAAGTCCTCATTTAGGCTCACTACCAATAACCATGGATGAATTGATTATCAGAGCTGTAGTGTTGAAATCTGACTGCGGCAAATGAGTCAGGGTCCTGCAAGTTCCTTTGCAACCATCACAGTTACTGTCGCAGTGATACATAGTGTAGAGGAGTAAGATTATTCTGAAATGCATTTGTAAAACGAATTTATCTCTCTGATAATCTAATAAGCCACATAAAGTATATATTACATTAAATTTAGCAACAGTGTGTACGTTATGGTAATAATAGCATCCAACAATAACAGTAAACGCAGAAATATATTGGACTTGCATTTTATACCCTGTACAGAGTTGCTAGATTGTATGTTTAAGCGGTTTTTTGATACTATTCTAAGGTAGTGCAATCACTTATTATGTGCTATTTACTCATTCTAGGGTAAAAAGTTAATGAAGTAGTCTCCATATTTAGAAATTTAATATTCTAACGTAGTGCACTACGTTAGAATTAAAAAGGGCTAGTTGTGCCCTTGCAATCAACAGAAATTTAATAGTATAAACAACGCGTTTCGAACACGTAGTGTTCTTCCTCAGGCATTAACTAAAAAAATACAATGTCATCAGAGAGTCATCTATAGTATAAAGTAAATAGGACAAAATTAAATCAGGAAGTGAGTACCATTTGCTCTATACTATAGATAACTATCTGATGACGTTGCATTTTTTTAGTTAATACTTGAAGAAATAATACACTATGTCGAAACGCGTTATTTATACTATTAAATTTCTATAAGTGGAGACTATTTCATTTGTTTGTTTAATATATATTAAACCATTTTGGATGGGTATTAATTAATTCAACACATACCTTACATTAGATTAGGGCAGACATGTATGACCACAGTTTTAACTGGTGACTCTTTTGGGTTTAGCAATGTATCATAGCTAGTTACACAAAGCTTAACTTATCATTCAGTGATATATGAAACAACACAAAACTTAACAAATAGCTTAATGATTCTCTTGTAGTGATGAAATGCTATTACATAATATGCTCTTGAGAGAGGTATTGAAGATTCCAGTATAGTTTACAAAACTATTACTTAAAGCAGGACTGGGAGTGATTTAGTTGGAGTAAGTCTGAAAATTTTAGGAGTTACTGTCGACAGTGTATAGATTTCACAGCCCGGTGAGGATCACTCACAATATGAATCCAATGGTAACTCGTAAACGATGTATTGTCTAAAGAGATATGGTATTACGAGTATATCTCTTTAGACTAACAACCCGGTACTGAAGTAAAAATGACAGGATCAAAAATGTGAAATATGAAACGATGAGGTATGAAAGAGGTGTTATGGTGATTGTATTGTCCTACAAGAGTGCAGAGTAACTGGATAGTACTTTTCAGGAGGTGTAATCCCAATACACAATAATCTGCAGAAACTCTTATTTTTTATGATTACTGTCATATATTCACTTCGATCTAATGGAGTGCTCTATTTTTTAGGTTTGCTGATGAAGAGGTTCAAGGGTCAGACCTCATCATATCTTTAGCTAGTTTGTCCTTTGGATGGAGTAACAAACATAGGTCTCATCGCCTCCATGAGTAAGAATCTTGGATAATTCGAACCTACTGTTCAGAAGGTTAACATCAAAATTTCCTTCTTCATCTACCAAATATGTTGCTCACATGTAATCTTCATAATAACTCTTGAAGAATCTTATCAGGTAATTATACAGTATGTATTTATATAGTCAATCAAATTATTGTATTAATGAAATTAACGTTAGGTATTCTTTTGTAGATTCCCATTTTCTTATGATAGTGTTAGTGATTTTTTCGGGACTGAATATTCAAATTGATATGTTTTTTCAAACTGAAAGGAAATCAAAAATCATAAGTTGAATTCAAATTGGTTATGAATTCAGTTAATTGGAGCAGTTGTGGTCTCATCAGACATTCTCCAGAAATGAAATTTTACGAGGTGACAGTCCTTGTCAAGAGAGGGTAATATATATTTCAATCTTTCATGTTATATAACAACTAAGTTGTAATAAGCAGTACCTGTTTGTACTTTCAACGAATTTGAGGCTCTTTTTTTAACAATTTCTTAATTGTTTAAAAAGCAGTTCTTTCTTAATTGTTCACAAATCAGAAAAGGTATTTGTGGATGGATGGAGTTGGGAAAGGCCTATGAGGCCTATCCAGAAGTGGGCCTAGTTTCACAATTGAAAAAAAAACCTTATTATACGATATATACACACAAGTTTGCAAAAGAGATATGTTTTTTATTATCAAGTTTTAATTTTTTTTGTGTGAAATATATATCTATTATTATTCTTAAACTAATGTTATCCTTGAATGACTTTTCCATTTATCACTTCTTTCTGAGAAGTCCGCAAAATATTTTGTTTATTAACTATTCATTAAAATGTTGGAACTATATGCTCGTATTGTTAAAACATGTTTTCTTTTAGTAGTTCTTTCAACTTTTCTAAATTAACCTCTTTACAATATCATTCTCTGAGTATGTGTTTTAAAACTCTAGTTTTGTCCAGTATTTTCCCATTAAAGAGTCGTTTAATATATACATTTATGAATTTTGGAATCTTTTTTTCATTTAAACATGTTTTAGTGAAAAGTTATCCATATTTGTGGATGTTTTCTTTGATAAAGCTTTCTTCCTTTCTTCATCAAGGCGTTGAATCGTGTTTGTGTGGTTTGGACATGTTTCATCCGAACTTCGTTTACCTTTAGGGTTTTTATTATAATTATTTTAGTCTTGAGTACTATTCAGATATTCTATATTTATATCATAGTAATATTTTCAGTTTGTTTGGAATTTCAAAAAATTATCTGTAAGTCTATCAAGCAACTAAAATCTGCTATATGCAAATTAATCAAAGAAATAAACAAGAGGGAACAGTAATATTCACAATCATAAAGTGTTTTAACCAGAATATATCTGTGGTTATAGGTCAACAGGTGTCTTAGGCACAACTGCCTTAAAAATTACATTTTCCTTCTTGGCCTCTAAACATCCTTGGCTGTGTTTTTGTTGTCTGTGTTTTAGGTTGAAACAGAGGAAGCTTCCTTTCATTTCTTCTTCATTTGCACTGTTTAAAAGGCACCTGTCTACTATGAAACCTCGTTTAGCTGCGCTGGTTGCTTAGACTTGCAAGTTTCAATGTTTGCGGACGCTTTTCAAGTGGACAAGAGTCCACTTGTCTTTGTTATATTTTGTCTTGCAGAACTATGAAGCATTCCTTTGGTTTGGTCTGAAGGTCCTGCAACGGATTTTGGCAGGAGCTGCCTGTTTAGATTTGCAATCTTCAATGTTTGAGGACGCCTTCACTGAAGACTCCATTTGCCTGTGTTACCTAGAAATTACTATAGTTCCAAATTACTTGACCCCTACTCTAAATGAAGACACAATATAGTACCATTTAGTTAACTAAATAGCTAAATTCAACTAAATAATTGTAATTATATAATAATGCGTAGAGTACTATCAACAATAAATAAATATTATAATGATTAATGTGAAAAGAAGTAATCATACATTGGACTAATTATCATTATTATTATAATTATCATTATAGGAGTAAATAGAACAGCAATAATAATATCTAATAGTCGTAATAATGATAATTTTTATACAAATTCTTCTTATCTCAACCATATATATTTTACACTTTCCTATAATTAAAGTATTATAATCTTGAAAAAATTCGATCTCGTTATTTTGACGCAATTGCATATTTTGAGGTTCCAGAAGTCGTTTTGTATAGTTTTTTCCATTAGTGGTGGGTGTTTATGCAAAAGCTTGTATACATTCTATGGTCCAGAATCTTTGATGGATCGAATTGATATTTCACACAAAACTGGGCCTTATAGTGTAGATGAACCTTATTGTTTGGGAGGAATTTTACATGATGGAAAAGTAAGTTTTTTTGCCATAATGTGTTTTTTGACAACATTTTTTTTTCTCCTAAACTATTCACTCTAGTGACTTGATATTTTGGCATTATCTTAGAAGCCATAAATATCGAAAAATCCCCAGATTTTTAAAACAACCGAGAATAGTTTTTTCTTTCAATAAAATATAAAAATTTTGACTCATACAAGCCATGTCGTTTGATAGATCAAAATGAAATGACACTAAAAATATGGCACTGTGTGGGGGATAAGTAGAGGTGATTTTTTTCGAAATTACATTAACCAAAAGGGCATTAAGGTCAAATTTATGTTTTCTGAAAATTATTTTTTGACGCTAAACGGTTCATCGTAGAACAATAAAATTTTGCTAGAAAATTCAATTTATAAAAAAAAATTGTGAAATTTCAATTATCACAAAGAGGAAAGAAAGGTATAAAAATTGAATATATATCCTGCACTAATGGATCACCTGCTTTACTTTGGGGTTTATTTACATTGTTTATATTGACTTAGAAATATTTTAACTGCATAGACTGAAATAATAGTGATATTTAGAGGTTTAATGACATTATGTGGGATGTAAGAAGAATAAAATTTTACGTTTTAAAAAATCTACGCCAATTAAACATATAATTTTTATGCTTTTCATGAATTTGCCAAACAAAATGCTCTAATCAATCTATATGTTGAAGTCTTGAACAGAACTTAGTATAGGATGTAGATTTTCTTGTATTTATGAATGATATTATCTTTGGTTAATATTGAAGTTTAAGCTATGGACTCCTCCATTATATATTATAAAATGGATATTCATTTTAAGCTAATTCTTCGTTGATTCAATGACACTGAAATTTTTTTTATACGTTTCTAACATTTTTCTGAAAAAAAAAAGAAATATTTTTAAGTCTTAAAGGGAAAACTTTGGTTTAAATCTTCAAAGTAGAAGTTCAGACAAACAACATAATATAATAGATCCACTGGCAATATTTTTTGTTCGTTTGTTTATGGGAACAAAGCCATGTTCTCCTGTAATAGATTATTTCGTCACACGAAATCGTCACTTTGGTTTTAGAAAAGTGTTATTACTGTTAAAAGTGGTAATACAAATGATATATGACATATTATATGCACAAGTTGTGTGATAGTCAAAAATATGCGTTTTAATGATCACTGGTTCAGTCACTATCTGTAAGGTTTCCAGAAATGAAATGCTAATAAACATCCCCCATATAGACATACGAGTATATATTTACTTATAGTAAAGTTGAGTATAGACCACTCCAGATTTCTGAAATTGAGTGCTCCAGTAAATATGAGAAATCTCTAGATCAGGTTTTTTCGTAATAACTTTACTTTATATATAATAAAGAGGAAAGTTTTTTTAATCAAAATTTGAATTTGAAAATGACTTTTTAATTCGAAACACAGTATATTTAACACACTTTTTTAAAGTGAAGGCCGTCATGAATATGATCATTGTTTTTTTTATAATTTTTTTTTGTACAAAATTATTTTTCTGTTCAATATATTTATACTTACCGTTTTATAATTTAACTGTTGAAAAAAAAATCTAGTTGTCTTTACCAATAAGAAATGTAAATTTCATTTGGTAAAAATATTCATTTTCGATATATTACAATGGCTTGAAGAGAGTCTTTCGATATATTACAATGGCTTGAGAGAGCTAGAAACCTGTTTGATATAATACTGCGTGCCTTAGCCTATTCAGCCATACCGCAACGATATTACAGCAAGTCAGGTCGATGCTTTTTTACGTGAAAGCTCTTTAGCCGTATCCCAGTGGCGTACATCCCAAATGGGATAATCAGTCACTGGGATACGCCCGAGGTGGACCACGCGGAGGCGAGCTTCCACGACCCCACATCAAGACTATGGTCCACGGATTGTCCATGGACTAAAAAAAAAAAAAAAACACCCTACTTTGGTGGAGGGGCAGAGCCCCATACTTTTTTCCTTTTCCCTATCTCATATATGTATTTAAGGAAGTATCTAGTTCTGTCTTTGTTCGATAAGTAATTTATAATCCGTGTATCGTTGTCAGTTTCCATTATCATTTTGTGCCTTGCATCTGCGTACATTTCGCAAGAGAATAGCACGTGTTCCGCAGTTTCTGGCGCATATCCACAGGTACATAACGGGCTATTAATGATTTTAAATCTCCAGAGATAATGTCTGAAGTCGCCGTGTCCCGACAACATTTGCGTTAACCAATGACCACCTGGGAAGTTTCGGACACTTAATCGCTCTCTTATGTCGGGAAAAAGGGTTCTAGTCCACTCTCCCGGACCGCCTTCGTCCCACCTTTCCTGCCATGCGCTGAGGGCCCACTCTTTCAGTTCTGTCATTCTGTCAGTTATTGCTGTAGATCGGTAATGAATCCAAACTGGGGTCATGCCTTTTGATAAATAGAACTTTTCAGCTTTATATTTTAATAAAATTTCTATAGGTATTTTACCACTAATAACCTGTACTGCTCTGAGACTAATTGTTTTATATGCTTTGCTTACTTGAATTAGGACTTTCCTTTAGGCGGAGAGCAAGTCCCTCATATGTTTGGTTTTTGTTCTTCTGGCCCAGAATGATGCGCCGTGGCAGACTATGGATTCAAAAATTGCACTATACATGATGGAGCATCCTTTGTAACCTACTCCCCAGGTGGCTTTAGAGAGAGCTAGAAACCACCAATTAAATTATTTAAACGTTTATTGTATGTCTTGTATTGTTTTAGTTAAAATTTAAAAAGAATATTCTTCTTGAGCATACCCACCAACCATAAAAGTTCAGCATTATCATTCAAGCGACTTCAAGTCGTAGGAATATGTTTTTCATGAATATAAAGTTTTTCATGATGACTGTATTTTACTTACAGTAAATCAATGACAACTGGTTAGTTATTATAAATGTCTTTAACTATGAATATTTATTTATTTGTGAAGGTGATTGTAGTATTGCGTCCTAAGAACTATTGTACTTTCCCCCCTTCTGTACTATAGTGCCCAAGTTAGCTTCAACGCCTCCAAGAAGCTCATCACTTTTGCAGGGTTCAACGGTAAAAGCTCTTCTATGGTTTTGTTGAGTGTCCCGAAGCACCTGCCTCTGTGTAGCACAGTGGCTTGGGAATCAGCCAGCAGATGCAGCAGTGTTTCTTCCTCAACCTTGCAGAAACCATCATTGCTAATACCCATTTTCCGGAGATGGCCATTAAGTTTGCAGTGACCAGTTAGAAAACCGGTTAAAATCTTTAGATTATTCCTGCTCCTTTCCATACAATCAAAGATTTGTCTATTCTCAAACTTATTGAAAAGTATCTTTGATTGTCTGTGTCCTTGAAGAGAATCCCAGTATTGCTTCCTGTTTTCTCTATCCTCTTTCCTAAGAAGTTCTTGTATAGTGTGTTTTCCTATACCACAATATGGTTCTAGACCTATATGCGGTTTCTGAGCAGCTTCCCTCGCAAGTTAGTCTGCTCATTCATTTCCCTGTACTCCTGCATGTCCTGGCATCCTTGTCTATGAATATAGAGATTATACAAGTTGTATTCGTGAATCTTACATCTACACATTCTCAAAGATGGCTTTTGAGAGTACTCTACTTTTTGAATTGAACTGAAGATTTGATAGAAATCATAAACAAGAACAACACAAAAATGCAGATGGATTCCCATGTTTTTAAGTTCCTGAAAACCATGTTCTATATTTCCGTGGTCACTTGAATCTTTATAGAAGGTAAACTCAATATTTGTGAACAGCCTACACACCACAACATTCCACAAATAAATGATTTTCAGTATAATTTCATAATATATCAAATCATGGAAGTTTACTTCAATTTATACTAAACAATCATTTTTTATTCACTTAACTGCCAGTTGTATAGCCTTAAAATTTTGCATTTGATATCCTTGAGTAAAAAATTATTGTGTGATCATTTTGGATGAATTTGTGATATCTACAAATATGGGAAAACTTCAGTCTAAGTTGGTTGCTTTTGTTTATTTTTATATTATTAAGTACAGTCTTTAGTGTTGTATATCGACTTAACTAAGTAAACATAAAAATAATTCCAAAGTTAAGTGAAGTTCTAAATAGCTCCAAAGTATATAAATAAATTTGAAGAATTTTGTCATTTTTCGACAATCGTGGCTCTCAAGTGTTTGAAAGTTTTTTCCAATCATGCTGTTTTAGATAGATTTTTAAATTGCCGAATAGAATCAATGCAATGACAGCTATTTATATGGAATAATTAATTACTAATTGAAATTATGTCTACTAGTAATTCCTCTGGGACCTTCTGTCGACAACCCTGTTGCACTGCCATTTCTCCTGACTTATTTCACTCTGTTACTATCATTCTTTCTCTCTCTCTCTCTCTTTCTTAAATAAGGAAGGTCATGCATCATGTTCTGACAAGACTTCATCCTGCCACGCCCTCCTTCTGTGGGATCCATTCAACATTTTATCAACACCAACAAATATTTTACGTAACAGAAATAAATATCTATTTACCACATATTTGAAACGAATGTTTTAATTAATATATCTACAAACAATTTTAGAAAATAAAATAAAGAATATTGTTATTAGTACTATCCATGTATTATTAAACAAATTATTTGTACCATAGAGGTTATTAGAATAATTATAATTTATGTATCGACTGTGAAGTAGAAACAAAGTTACAGTTTATCAGGACTGTGTCAGTTTTTCAGGTTCAAATTAAACTCTCATTGTCAAAGTTTCGGTTTTTATTTAAAACTTTTGTAGGTCTATGATAAAGGTTTTAAATGAAAACCGAAACGCTGACAATGGGAGTTTAATTTGAACCTGAAGAACTGACCGAGTCCTGATAAACTTTAATTTTGTTTATAATTATCTATATATATAAAAATGAATGTATGTCTGTGTGTTTATATTCGATAGATTCAAAAACCATACATCCAATCGCAGTGAAAATTTAGGGAATTATTAGGTATATCCCCGGGAAGGTTTATATAAAGTCTTTTAAAAATCAGAGTTGTGGTTCCGGTAATATCACAAAAATATTATAATAGATAAGGTTTGCTGTATAACCTGTTTGTTTACATTTTGAGTTTAATTGGTAATAGCGACTGCAGGTAGGTTATTCTTTATGATAATATTTCCACATGCTTTGTCAATTGGAAATAACCAGGTTCTACAAATTTTATTATTGTTTTCAGATTGATATTAAAGACAATTATTGTAATTTTATATGGGTTTCTTATTAACTTTAACAAAGCTTTAGTTATTATCAATAGTTTACAATTAACTTTTCATATCTAATTGGTTTAACTTGCTTTAAGCAATAAAGAAAGTTATGCGTTAAATAATAACTATTAACTTTAAGTATGCATAATACTATTACGAATAATAATGATAGTATTTGAACCATTAATTCTAATCTTAAAAGAATAGTTAAAGTAATTTGTTTAAGTTTAATAATTGTAAGACTTCTTTATTGGTTAATTGATTGATTGATTCGTTTGTTTAAAATATTTAATTATTAGTAATTAGTATCCGGCCCTACTCCATATAGGCAAAATGATAAGTTATATATATCGATGATATCTAACTAGAAGACGTTTATGAATGTCTAAATCAGTAAAACTTATAAGGGAATATATACAGCATCAAAAATGGATGAAGAAATATTAAAATCAAAATGTACATATATAAAACTTAATCATTGTATGTATTTGTGGGTATAAATACAGTTCTTAACATAATAACTCTTATCATTACATAATGAAAAATATATTTAGAATTTAACATTTGGAACTCAATTGACACTTTTCGATACAATGATTCTTCATAAACAAATAATATTTCATCAAAATATTGTTATTCAAACTTTTAAGAGACAATTTTGTTTACTGATATAATTTTAATTAAAACATTTAAAACTGTGTGAAGTCTTCAAATTGAAATTATTAAATGAAATCTAATGTGATATGCCTTAGCCTCTTCAACTAACAGGCTCCTAATTGAAACGATTTGTGGGTTTAAAATTCGTATCATTATATTTAACAGATAAGACATCACATTTAATGTGCTTAGACTTCTTTCAACATTTCTTGATGTATTGTTCGGCAAAAAATATTCTTTTTATTATTTGTTTAATCTAATCTATGAACTACCATTGTATTAGACAATGTGTGCAATTTATAATCAGTGTTTAGTCTCATTAACTAGATGTCTCCTAATTGAAATGATTTGTGGGTTTAAAATACCTGTCATTATATTTAAAGACTTCTACCAACATTTCTTTTTGTACTCTTCGATGAAAAATATTATTTTTATTATTTGTTTAATCTAATCTATCAACTACACATTGTATTAAACAATGTGTGCAATTTACAATCAGTGGTTAGATTATATCTTTTTTGCGTAATCTATAATTTTAATTTTGTATTAATTTCCTTTATCTCAAAAAAGATAAGTGTAACGGAACTATAGAAAATTTAAATTGTTTTCGTTATATGTAATTTATTATTAGAGTTAATTAAATTGTTTCCCGGGTAAAGCCGGGTAGATCAGCTAGTATACTTATAAAAATCATTATAATTTTGTATTAAAAATTACCAAAATGAGTTAATTATTATTTCATATTTATTTCAATGGCTTTTGTTGTTAAACTAAGAAAATTTAGTTAGTTTAAAGCATTGCAATTATAATTATGTTACAATTTTCTCGTTTTACGCAATTTTGCATTACAATTTAATTTCCTTTCTAATTAAATTAGAACGTAACATTAATTTATGATATTTTAATCTAATGGAGAACATGGATTCTTCATCTATTACTTTACTGCAAGTGAAGTCCTTGTATAAAATTCGATATTGATATGCTGACGGAATTACATGTTTTGAGGTCACCAAAGTCGTTTTATGACATTTTTTCGATGATGTCTCTATGTGAGTGGGTATGCATCCAACAGCTTAAGTTCACGCCACGGTCGACAATCTTTGATGAATGAAATTCATATTTTAAACAGAAATGAGCATCATAGTGTAGAAGAAAGAACCCTATTTTTTTGGGAACAATTATGCATGACGGAAAAGTCACTCTTTTTGCCAAAATTTGTTTACAGACAACTTTTTTCCCTCTAAACTACTAACTCTAGAGTCTTGAAATTTTGGTGTTATCATGGAAGCAGCAAATTTGAAACCTGAAAAAGTACTCCAACTTTTAAAACAACTGCAAACATTTTTTTTCAATAAAATGTGAAAAATTTGACTTGTGATTCATCTGAAAGCTTGTGAGGAAGATACAAACTGTTTCAGGATTAAGTTGAAATTATACGTAAAAATAGCACATTATGCAAAAAATAAGTTCAGGTAATTTTTTTAAAATTTCATTAACCTTAAAGGGGTTAAAGTCAATTTTATGTTTTCAGAAATTTTTTTATACCAAACTGTTCATTAAAAAAAATAAAATACCTGAATATTCATCTTGGACTAATGGATCACCTGTTATACTTTCGCATTGGTTTACATATATTTACATTGATTTAGTAATTTCTTAAGAAAATTAACTGAAATAAAATTCGTGTTTCTAGGTTTAATGAAAATATTTGAAATATTTTAATGACTTAATGTGAGATGCAAGGAAAGTAAAATTCTGACATGAACGCCAATCAAACATATAATGTCTAATGGTTTCCATGGGGTATGGATTTGCCAGTCCGCTTGAACTCCCTGAGGAGGAACTGCCCAGGATATTATTATTTGAGGATGACTATAGCACTGCGTCTTAAAAACTATTGTACTTTCTCCCTTCTGTACTAAAGTACCTCAGCAGTTAGCTTCAACGCCTCCAAGAAGCTTAGCACTTTTGCTGGTTCCAGCGGTAAAAGTTTTTCTATGGTTTTGTTGATTGTCCCGAAGCACCTACCTCTGTGGAGCAAAGTTGCCTGACAGTCAACTAACAGGTGCAAAGGTGTTTCTTCCTCTTTTTTGCGCAAACGATAATTGATAATGACCATTCAGGCTCCCTACGTTTCGGGAGAAAGTGACTTCCTTTCTCCTTCGGAACCTTAGGTGTACTTATGGGAGGTTAGCGGTTTTGGACCCTCTGCTCTTCCGGAAGATGGTCTCCGGGCCTTATACTTTCTCCTTAGTATCATACAGGGGAAATTCCCTGAAGCTCTGTCGGTGTTATTTTGTCCACTCCGCCAGAGTACCGCATAGCGGAGTAAGGCTATTCACTCCAGAGGGCCGCCTGGTACCTTGAGTCTCCGTACCTGTAGGACATTAGAAAAACTCTCTGAAAAGGAAACCAAGCATGAAATTGGCATAAAATTTTTAGAAATATATATGTATAAGATTTAAAGCTGCACAAAGAGATCTAATTTAATCTCAGACATAAAAAGAAGATTAATATATTTCTCAATAATAATTGACAGCAGGCCGTTTTATGAATAAAATAGAACAGATAAACGTAAAAGAGTGCGGTAGTTCAGAACCGTTACAAAAAAACTATAAGAAGCACAGCAGTAAACACTCTACATGCAAAAGTCTCAGTGGCTATTTATAATGCTCTCAGTGTGTGTTTTTCCTGATCTGTTAATGTTATGATTATTCCAGCACCCACGTTTTTAGTCACGTTCACCTTTAGTGCTCTTCTGTAGGTAGAAGGGATGGCTCATTTTTATTTGACTACTGTTTTAATTATGAAAGAACATTGATACTGCATCGGGGTTTTAAATTTTACCTTAGCCAAGTTTATTAAAGTAGGCATCTTAACAAGTATTTGACATCGTATATCAAGGGTGGTGAAGCTTTCTTGGAGTAATGTCCATTGTAGCACCGTCCGCTTCCCCAAAAGGCCACAACGAATGGATAACCGAATTCTTATATAACAGTTCTATTGTAAAACCCTTGAATGTATCATTATATTACTCGATCAGTGCATCTAAAACCGTTTCGCGTCTTTCAAATATTGAGCAGTGTCCTCATTGCCTTCGTTTATTAACTTTGTTAACTCGAAGAAAAGAAAGTTTCTAAAAAATTATTTTCTAAAAACTTAGATTGTTCAAGTAATGATTGATAAATAGTTTTCTTCTTAAATGCCAAATTTTTTTGTCTTTATTAGGACAATTTATTTCTTTTATTTTGAAACATTTTTATAAACAAACAGCGGAAGGCCGTACTTGATGATTCAAAAGACTACATGTGGCTTTGAGGCCGCAGTTAACCACGCCTGTCGTATACGCTTGGGACCAACACTCATACGTTCTCTCCATGGGCGTGGGTGCATGATTTTACATCTACTACATGCAAAGTCTAGGGTCATTGCCAAGACTCGAACCTAAAGGTAAGTAACCTACCTGTGAGCCTACAACCAACGCCCTTTAAAATAATGATAATAATGTTTTATCAGTTTTTCTGATGACAATACTCGTACATGGGAAGTAATTCTAGTTATAGCCCTTTCTATCAGAAGAATGTTTTTTCATGCCTATACAAATAAGTGGTGTCGTAGCCGAAGGGCAACCGGTCAGAATGGATCGAGGCTGCAAGGCGAAGTTGGCAAAGTCACAAAGACCTTGACGCTTCCCTTTATGGTGACAAAGCGGTGGCTTTCACTCGACAACTTACTTTTCTTCTGACCCACTCCTTCCCTCGACCTTCAAGAACCATCTGGAAAAGTCCTTTGCTCCAGAGAGCAATCAGTGACTTGTCAAAAGTACCTGACTGCAGAGTTGCCATGTTTGACAGGTATAAAACCTGAGAGCTGTTATTTGTTGACTAATAAAATTTTATTTTTACTTTTTAATATTATTATTTAATGTTTAGTAATAATAATATACTATTATAATTTTGCTATTCTAAAATGTATGTATATAATGAAACTTATTACTAAAAAATACAAAAGAGAAAAGAAACACTCACGACTCTCGATTACATTTTGGTTGTACGCCATCTTAGAGAGAAAAGAAGAGAACACAAAAGTGATGGCATGAAAGGGTTCGCAGGCCTTACAAATGACAGTCAGTGTCGCCAACCGAATTATCAACAAACGGTTGTAAATAAAAAGTAATACAAAAGTCATAAATAAAAGAAAGTAAAATTAAACAAAGAGGGAAGGTGGTTATGATAAAATAAAAAAGTAAATTATAACTAAAATATTTTCGAATCACTAAATGAAATAAGTTTCAAAACAATTAATAGTAAATATAATGTTAAGAAGAAAAAAAAGATCGAATAATAATTAGATATGAAATCGGTTTCTGGCGTATTGAGACCGGAATCTTTTCTAAAAACCAAATAAGAGCATCTTGAAAAGGTCTTGAAGTGGTGCGGCTGCAGTCAGTCGAGAGCTGTCACATACGACGCATTACGAAAAATAGCAGTTCCTAGCGTCCATATTTTGAATAATTTTTATCATCAAGGTGAGATACAAATACTTTATCATGAACAACTGCTCAACTTCCATTATCTTTCTGCTTGTGATGAGGACGATTATTGGACGAAAAACTTTAGTATCATTTAGAATTTCTTAGTATGCTTTATATATTTATTTTTACAGTGTAATTGTTTTGCTTATATGTATATCAGTAACCAAGTAGAACTTGTAGAAAGCAGTTCTCGATCTGATGACGATGGATTGTCAAAAAAGTTCTGAGATTAAGTGTAGACCACTCCAGATTTTGTTTTATATTTTCAATCATTATTGACATGATAGATAAACGTCTAGTTATGTATTCAGTTGTTCATACTAGACATTTAAATCAATATTTAAGAGTTTCAGATTTTAATAATGATAGCACTTGGAATTACAGTTCAGTTATGTGTCTTTTCACGTTTGAAGAATATTCTATTACAAGAACGTAGGTTTGATGCCCGCCAAATTTCAAACATTTTGTTTAATTTAGAGCGTGTACAAACAAATAAACGCGGGTAACAGAGTTTTATAAGTATATAGATAATTTGACAATTAGCGGTAGAGAAATTAAGAATTTATTACGTTAACTAATAATTAACAGCGGGGCAATAGTTGAGACAAGGGAGAGATAAACATACACATAATACTGAGACTCCGTAGACCGAGTCTTGATAAACTTTACTTGGGATTTTGGTCAGGGTTAATACATGGAATCACCTTTTTGCCAACGTTTCGTCTTTATTTTAAGACATCCTCAGGGCTATAAACTAACAAAAACAATGAACATTTGTCATATCTACTTAAATTCATCATAAAAAATTAAAAAAACTTACTTTTTGTATGATGAATGTAAAGTAGATATGACAAATGTCCATTGTTTTGGTTAGTTTATAACCCTGAGGATGTCTTAAAATAAAGACGAAACGTTGGCGAAAAGTTGATTCCAGATATTAACCCTGACCAAAATTTCAAGAAGAAGAAAAAAGTGTTTATTAGTAATTGTGGTCAAGAAAACAATACCTTATATACATATATCATCTAACCCAACTCAGTTGGGTTTTTGACTCAGACGAAGACCGCTTGTTACGGTTGAAAGATCTTAAGTCTTGTTTTCCCATTTTCATATTGTGGTTTCATCATTGATTGTTATTTCACGTGTTTATGTGAAAGCTTTTTACATACATGTATATATATATTAGTGAAGGTTGGTAGCAATCCTTCTTGCAAACATGTTTATAAAAATTGTATGCCATTTTCATGCTTGGTTACCTTTTTAGAGAGTTTCTCTAATGTCCTAGAGGCTCTTCTGAGTTGCTCGGGGAATAAAAAAATCAACTGGCCCAAACTTTTTCTTTCATGTATACATATTCTGACACCATTATATCTAACACTATTTAATAGCTAACTAAATATTATTTTCAATAAAACAACGACATATTTTGGTCTCGTAGACCATATATATATATATATATATATATATATATATATATATATATATCATTATTTGCTTTCTTGACCCAATATGTATATGATGTAATTTTTTTGAGGGTTGAGGTCTAATGATTTGAAACTACTCCTTTTGCCGACGTTTCGACATATATTTATGTCATCTTCAGGGCTACAACATGTTTTTTGAGGGTTGAGGTCTAATGATTTGAAATGTCGGACTAGTTTCAAATCATTAGACCTCAACCCTCAAAAAACATGTTGTAGCCCTGAAGATGACATAAATATATGTCGAAACGTCGGCCAAAGGACTAGTTTCAAATCATTAGAGCTCAACCCTCAAAAAAATTACATCATATATATATGTTCATACAGTTTCCTGCGAGTCAGCTAACTAGTCTACCCAAATATCTCTGTGCAACTTATCTCAAAGTGTAGAGTCTTTTATTGCTTTAGTAACTTTACACCTCCTACATTGTTTTGTATCTACAGTCTTTTTGTAACAAGCAAAATTATTATGTTGAAATTTCTCACTTCAACGTATACTAACTTCCAAAATTTTGACTAAAAATATTTTCTCCTTTTTTTTTGTTTAATAAGGTTCTTATTTCCAACATATGAAATATGACCACATAGGCAAACTAATTCCCCTAACCTATTTAACGGCTGTTATTATTTATTATATTAAACAATTCAGTTTATACGAAAATCACATTATGTGAAACCCTTATGGAAATAATATTTGCGTATGTTCATGTGGGTGAAGAGTGTTGCAAATATATAGCGATGTTGTAAATTAAATAGCCATAACCATTGCAAATGCTTTGAATTGGAATTACATCATTCAATAAAATTTATTGTAATAGTCTTGCTCTGTTGTCAGGAATTGTATAAAATAATTATTTTTTGCAAACATGATTTATTTACAGTTTTAGTTAATAAAATGTGCGCGCTCGAATCTATAAGGTCAAGCCTTGCTGAAAAAGGCGCTTTCTGCTATTGGTCCATGACCTATTAGCATAGATGTAAATAAAGCTGAGTAAAAGCGACTAACTGCATTACCAAATTAGGAGCAGATCTGTAAAGCTCTCAGGCTTGATTAGCATGCAAAAAAATAAAGGGGACAAGAGGGAGTAGTGAGGGCCAACTGTTGGTATTTTAAAGAACGACACGTTGAAAGGTGTTGATGGACGTCTTAAAGCAAGCAGGTTTGATATTGTGGCCTTCGTGTTGAACTGAACACATTAACTTAAAAAAGATTGTGGCAACTTATAACACAGCAGGGGGAAACGAGTTAGGAGATGAAGAAAACTTAATGTAAATGGTCAAGTGATATCACAATCTTGGGGAAAAAAAAAACAAAGAAAGAAAGCCTTCAAGAAAACATCTTCTTTCATAGAAAGATTGGTCTTAAAAAAATCATACCTTTATATAATAATAATTATTAATATTAAACATATAATATACCGTCTTACTTCGTACACTGCTGCTGTAGCTCTCGGACCGGTTTCAAGTGTCACCCATCTTCAACAAGAACTGATCTAAGGAATCTTAGAATCTTTCCTAAGGTGACACCCAAAACCGGTCTGAGAGCTACAGCAGCAGTGTACGAGGTAAGACGGTATATTATATGTTTAATATTAATAATACTAACCTCTGTGGTAATGACGAAATGCATGAATTTAAAATAATAATTAATAAATTAAAATAATAACTTTAATTTCTCGAGTATCTAAAGTTGACAGTAGAAAAAAAGTTAGAAATACATATGTCTC
Organism: Hermatobates lingyangjiaoensis; assembly: GCA_026182355.1. Lineage (NCBI taxonomy): Eukaryota > Metazoa > Arthropoda > Insecta > Hemiptera > Hermatobatidae > Hermatobates > Hermatobates lingyangjiaoensis. Next base: position 442,337 of record JAPFBL010000236.1, on the reverse strand, counting down.
AATCTATATTCTTGTATATGAGGTTTATAAGGATTGACAAGTTCGGTTCACTTATATGGTGCCAGTTAAAACATGAGGAAAGTAACATTACCGGGGAGGTGCCAACGGTACGTCAAAAACAAGCAATTGTTTATTCTTTTAAAATTTTCTCTTTATAGTTAAGTCAGTGTAATAGCATTTTTCTAAAGTTTTACTATTATAAAAGTTATATTGATTCAATGCTTTGTTTGTATTTTGAGGTTTTATAATTTTTTGATTCTCTAGATCAACTCGACATCATCAGTATTGGAAAAAAATATTTGTTTTTCTTTAAAGTTAAAACATTCTCTTATCTCTATACCACTAATGTGGTAGATATAATCTGCCAAAAATAAGTGCTAATATTATTTCGAATCTAGCTTAACTATTTCCAGTTAGGTAATTTGTGGACCCCTAACCAATGATAAAAATTTGTGGATCCTTTTTCCGATAAACAATATTGTAAAAAATACTTCTATATTACTTTAGAAATATCGATGTCTAAATTTAAGAAAAAAATCACTAATTTCTATGATACTATTGTCAAAAGTATTTTATATAATTCTTTCGATTCAAGCAGATGTCCTTATTATGTTCAATTCTTTCTCTTTACGGACTCTCCCCGCTTCCACTATCACTCGTTTCCTTGTTTTGCTCATTAAGGAGGTGTTATATATATTGAATGTCAGTTACTCCAAAGGTGTTAGGTATGATTACAGATAATATAGTTTTGCCATGAACCATTAGAAGGCTATTTCTTGTTTATTTGTAGCTTTACGTGGCAAGAGACTACCAAAGAACCCCATGCAATGTTGCCTCCCAAAAACAATGTATTCCTGATTCACTGCAAAATTACGGTCGAACCTTTAATAGTCTCTGTGCAATAACATACAGTATCTATCTCAAATCAAGAAAGACCACAAATAACTAGTGCCCTGTGTTCATGTTTCTTCCTTATAATAATGTATAATATATATATATATAATACCACCATACCGGTCGAAGTATTGAAAAGTGAGTTTTTTGTTACGTTTCTTTCTATGTGCCGCAGTTTATTGTAAGTGTTATCAGTCCTTTTGGATAGCATTTTATTTATCATATATATATATATATATATATATAAACTAGAATTTAAAAAGAACACATAGAAAGGAAACCACTGAACTCACTACTATATTTCGATGTCCTCGTCTTCAGGAAAAGAAGTGAATCGCTCCAAAGGCTGATAACGACTGACTTGGCGTTCGAACTGAAGCACTCAAACAGTGTAGCCAACTTTCGGAGGAAAGGTAGACAGGGAAGATAAAGAGATAAAAGCCAAATAAAAATTAAAAAATGAAACCATTTAACTAAAATAAAATTAAAAGCTGATAACAACTTTAAAAAAAAAAAAGAAATCAACGATTGAGGTTAAGCCCAGGAGCCGATCTACCGCCCAGAAGACTAATAAGTGCTTCTTCTGAAGCTCTCAGAGTAACTTTCGAATTAGTCTGATCAATCTGTCTCAGGACCTGTACACGGAAACAGTCATTAAAACTGAGTCCGTGAGAACTGGCATGAGTAGCAACGGGAAGGTCACTGCGTTTGCCAACGGATGACCTGTGATTATTCATACGTAGGCTTAGCTTGGTGGAAGCCAAACCCACATAAAAAGAATCACACTGGGTGCAATCCAAACGGTAAACGCAGTTACCAGAGGTAGAAGAGGTCTTGTGAGAGATAGGGGAGATAGGGTAGGTGCGTTTACTATGGACAGAGGTAAAGGAAGGAACAGGATTGATGATAGGACAAGTAAGACATCCACATTGAACCATACCACCAGCAGTTTTTGGAGGCTTAGGAGAAGAGATGTGAGAGAAGATAGATTGAAGATTAGCAGGTTTTCGATAGGAAATGGAAGGTGCCTCACTAAAGACTGAAGAAGTACAGGAGGAAGAAGAAAGTATAGGGGAAAACTCCCTGACAACTGCACCCAGCCTATGAGCACCAGGAAAATAAGTGGTGATGAGGAAATTAGAGTCACTGCGATCCCTCCTAGGACCTGAATTATGATGAACGTCTGCAGGGACTATACGGTTGTTAATGAAATTAGAAGGATATCCTTGGCCAGAAAATTTCTGTTTCAATAAATCTATTTGGAAGGAACGATCTTTTATTCTGCTACAAATTTTATGGAGGCGTATGGACAATGATCTGGGGATAGCTTTTTTTACGTGGGAGTGATGGCAACTATTGAAATGCAGGTACTGCTGGGCGTTAGTAGGCTTGATATGGACAGATGTAGAAAGATGACTCCAATCGTAGGTGACGCTGACATCCAAAAATGTAATAAGGTTATTGGACACTTGATGAGTAAAGGAAATAGATGAAGAGAAGGAATTAAATGACGTAAGGAACTGATCTAACTCATGCTTACCATGGGGCCACAGGAAAAAAATATCATCTATGTATCGTACGTAAAGGATGGGGAGGAGATTGCGAGTGGCAAGGAAATCTTGTTCCAGCTTCGCCATGAAAAGATTTGCAAATGTGTATATATATATATATATATATATCAATAATCAAACCACAATATGAAATGGGAAAACAAGACTAAGATCTTTCAACCGTAACAAGAGGTCTTCGTCAGAGTCAAAAACCCTAGATACAGAAAACATCTGATGAGGGGTTGAGAAGAGTGGGAGGGAAGAGTGGTATTTTAAAAGGGTGAAAGCGCTGGAAAGGACTAATGTCCAGAAAGGGATGTTTGGGCAAACAAAGGAGTACAATAAGAAAGAGTAAGAAACTGTCCGCTAGCTGTCAACCCTCTTAGAAGAGGCTATTGCCCTCGTAACGAAAGTATCAAGTTTGAAGGGACCGTTACTAATGTTTATAATATTTGATCTATTAAACTTAATTACTGTTTCAGTTGGCTTTTTGACTCTGACGAAGACCGCTTGTCTTATTTTCCAATTTCATATTGTGGTTTGATCATTGATTGTTATTTCACGTGTTTATGTGTAATCTTTATATATGTATATATGATATAATAGGTATGTTATCTAATCGGGATTCGGTGAAATTTTCTAGGCTCAAAAATCAAACTCTCATTGCCGACTTCTTGGGTTTATTTTAAAAACTTTTTCACAGGCAGAAGTAAAAATTTGTTGACTAAGAAAATGAAATTTACATTATTTAAAAGAACAACAATCTTAACCGGACAAAACCTTCGACTAGGCTAATAACATACCATTACAAGTATCCTCAACACTGTTCACTCAAAGGAACTAAATAAATCAAATTTCACTAAAACTCAGCACAACACTCCAGAATAAAGTAACCTCAACAATGTTCACTCAAATAAACACTGTTTGTGTTTATCTTTGTTTTACTTTCACCATAAGCTGTATATACAATCGATGTATACATGCAATCAAAAGGAATAGGTCCTCTAGAACAGTAAACGAACCGGGAAAGAAACAAACAGAAAATTATTGTTTAAAGAAAAAAACACGTTTTTATTTCGTAATTATTTGTCATCATCAAGAAAAGTACTCCTCCTGACAGGCGACTCTTACAAAATTAGAAAATTATGAGTATCAACTTTTCGAACCATTATATAAACCTTGATGTAGAATAGTGTTACACCTGGACACAAAAGAAAAAATCGAATGGTTTGTACTCAGTTTTACTGTATATAACCAATTATTCAAAATAACAAACAGTCAATTAATTTTTTTTTTTTTTTGCACAAATGTTTTCCTGTTATAATGAAAACAGCTGGAATAGTTGACGAACTCTTGGAAAGTATGTTTCTGTTTAATAATTATGATTCAGTTACGAAATGAAACAAGTAGGATTAGTATTACTTTAAATCCTATAAACTTTCAAATGTAACAGCCAATCATAAAATTTCAGAATATGTTTATTTTTTAGCATTAAATTGCTGTTTGATGACCCAAGGTTAACCAATTTTCATCATAGATTGTAAATTTTAAAGTGCGAATTAAATGAAATATTTCATGTCTCCAGAATAACCAGAGAAAATAATGTGAAAGAAATAAGCTCTTGTACCGATAATTTTTGCATTATGTAATATTTTGCGAAAACAATAGAGCATATTTACATACCAAGGATTATATGTCTAACGAATTTCATGACCATCTGTCAAATCGTAATCTGTGAAGTGATTAGATAATTTTGAATACATAACAACCCACCCTCACATACAGATATTATCTTAAAAATGTCAACAAATTGAGTCAAGTAACTTCAAAACATGTTATCGGTTTAGAATTCGAAGTAGATTTTTTCAAGATTTACTGTCAGTAAAATGAGTAATACCTTGTGTTAGTGGTAGAGTGTCAGTGATGTTAACTAGCACTGGAGTTCATAAAGATATTGAATATTTTATTTAAGAAACTGTTAAAGCTTGTCTGTCCCATATAGGATATAAAGACTTGTCCACGGCAATAATTACGACTATGTATGAAAAATACCTTATAAACCTAAATCATTTTACATTTAATTTCTAAAAAAAATGGCATTCTGCTACTGTTTGTTGTTCTTTGCTATGACATTAAAGGCAATTACTATTGTGTTTCAGATAAAAGAGGAGCAGCGGCCAACTGTCTCTAGTTAAGACGGAAGTGCTCTGAGAGATTGTGGGTGGCCAAGACTGCGGGGGATGATTGTGTGAATCAGCTTGCTGTTTTGCATATAATGCCCAACAGAATAAGGCACAAGTAGGTGTGGAGTGACGCATGCGCTGCACCCAAACGACTTATTAGGTATTAACCAGCTTTGCATTTGCCCTCTTAAAAAACCACAACAGTCAGCAAAGACTTTCAAATTTTGCATAATGTTGATTTCAAATCCTTAAAAGGACTGTTACCCCCCATAACATCAAGTCTAATCAGTTGGCAGAAGACAAATTTTTTTTACCCAGTAGAAGAGAGATTTTTTATTTTTGAGCCGAGCCCAAGTTCCCTAAACGGTGGTTGATTGATCACTCGGGTTTTGTTTGGTGTTTGCCTAATGCGGTTTTGATTCTCGGAAAGACAAGTCCTTCAGATGTAAGGGGACAAGGCAGACTTTCACAAGACCCAGCTTCTTTTCAATTCAATATTAGAACGCAATTGATTCGAGATGTCTTAAATCACACCCCGTCTTACATCTTGGGCATCATGTACAGCTGACCTTAAGTAACTACTATTATAGCAGTTAAATAAATACAAAACGTAACATGGAATTGACCTAATATTATGTAATTGCAATGAAGTAAAAATTAAGTTATTCCTCTTAATTTGAAATAATTTTTACTTTTCTTAATAGTACTGCTCTTTATAATTTATATATACACTAGTATATATATATATATATATATATATATATATATATATATATATGAAGTTTAAACCACAATGGAAAAAGGAAAACGATATACATAAATGCTCTGATGAAATATATTGAAAGGCCTCAGAGCATTTATTTCTATTGTTTTCCTTTTTCCATTGTGGTTTAAACTTCATTGATTGCATCACGTGCTTATTTATTGTGATTTTTCTGCATATATTTTATATATATATACAAATTTGTCACAATAACACGTGATATAAATATTCAGGTAACTCACCACAAATGAATGAAGCTAGTCGCTCTGAGGCCTTTCGTTTTCACGTCGTCAGAGAGCAAGTGAATACAAGTTGTAGGCAGGTTATGAATTTTGATTTATTTCTTTTAATTATATTATATATATATATATATATATATATATATATATATATACGAGTATTTAAAGTTCAGTGTAGACAAAGAAACATAGAGAAATTAAAAACACACACTTCCAGTCTCTAATTTTCTGTTTGAACCGATGTTTAATCCGAAGTTTGACCCAACCAATCCAGTTGAGTCTTTGACTCTGATTAAGACCGCTTGTTACGGTTGAAAGATCTTAGTCTTGTTTTCCCATTTCATATTGTGGTTTGATCATTGATTGTTATTTGACGTGTTCATGTGAAATCTTTATATATATATATACCTACACTTTTTCGATGAAAATACTATCCGAAACGGACAAAAAAAGTTCAGTGTAGATTGAGAAACATATAGAAATTAAACTTCGTTTCAAACAAAAAAATTAGAAAATGGAAGTGTCTGTTTTTTAATTTCTCTATGTTTCTTTGTCTACATTGACTTTATATATATATATATATATATATATATAATCATATTGTGATTTGATCATATATATGTTGAAATTGATAGCAGATTCTGCGTTCACAACTTTTTTACTAATCGCTTCTATTATTCTCACGATCTCCCTTTGTGAAAGTGATAATTGCCAAATCAAGTTAGCAAACGACTTTCAGGATTGCGGTTAAAACATTAAAAATACATAAGTTCTTAAGTACCTAATTTAAAAACCTGATGATGACCTACCTTATATATTAGTATATAGTTTTTATATTTTCTGTTTTCTTCCCCTTTTTTCTTCTTTAAATTTCTTTCAAATTTCACTTGACACATTAGTTTTTTCTCCTTCGCGGCAGCACTGCTTTCACTCTCTAACCAGAGATGTTCTTCAGTCGACTGTCGTCCCTCCGTCAATTCAGTTTCTTTCTTAAGGACGACTGCCATAACGGTTGGAATATTGAAAAACGAGTCCTTTGTTCTGTTTCTTTCTATGTGTCACTGTTTATTTTAAGTGTAACTTATATATATATATATATATATATATAACCTTAAATAAAGAATAGGTCATAACTGGACAAAATAGTACTGCTAAAAAAGTAGCAACAGATAAAATGAACGAGACACTTACTTTCAATATTTCGAGGCGCAGTTTAAAATATTGAAGGCAACTTTCTCGTTCTGTTTATGTGTTGCTACATTTTTAACGTGCAACTGTTATATATATATATATAACAGTGCAACTGTTTAATGTATATATGTTTATATATATTATTTATGTACAATATATATAATGTATTGACCATCTGATAGAACATAAGTAAATATTAGGCGGGTTTTGGTCAGTGTTACAAGTTCATATTAAACTCTAAATGCCAATGTTTCGGTTTTTATGTAAAACATTTTTCATAGAAGTAACAAATTTGAATATGGAGAACTATAATTTCAGTTAAGCATATAACCATCCTAACTGGAAAGTGAATTCTTTTTAAACAACCTGCACTTCCCGAAATTGCGTCTACTAATTCAGTATTATTCGGTGGGTTGCTTTTTTTTAACGTTAGTTTGGTTTCCACTAAGCTAACTCTTGGTATGAATTTTAAAGGAGCTTCCGTTAACCAGTGCATGAACCTATTCATTCCCATGCACTATGATCTTATTTTTCATATTCTTCTTTTTTTTGTATTTGTATGAATTCGTATTAATCCAGACATCTGCAATCACTCTGTAATAACTGACCCTACAAGATTCTTCATCTCCCACATGAAATGTTTATTGTCATGGTTAATATACGAACTGCCAATTTTCAGTATTAATACAAGCCTACTGCATGTAAGACCGCACCTGAAAATAAAAATGAATTTTGTTTATGTGCCTTTATAATTGTTGGTAATACCTGTAATAGAACTGAGTCGTTTAATCACTTTGGTCAAATCTGAAAAAGTTTCTTTCAAGGTGTTAGTTCATCTTACATAATTCATATATATATATATTATATTGCACTTTAGTAAAATGAGAAGAAAAAAAAAAGAACGATCTGTCTGGAGCGATGAAGCCGACGCTATTATCTAGATGGAGTAATAGCTACTTTAGCCTACACCCACGCCTCGCCCGCCAATAAGGAAACAAGACCCCGTCTTTATTTACTAAAATAACCACCTTCTGCGAATATTTTCCCACTCATGTCCGGCAAACACGCCATTTGTACCCTTGCTCCACATTGCAACTTCAATTCAGACTAATTTATATTAATATGGAATTAACAACTGCATTCGTCTTGCTCTTATATTTGTCCAAGGTCTCAGCGTTTTTGTAATCTATCCAAGAAAAAATGACGTATATGCAAAGAATCTTTTAATTATTTAAATATTTTATTCACACATTCATACATTTTAATAACTGTCAGATAATCGACTGGTTCAGAAATTATGTTGTACAATAAGTAACTTCAATAAAAACATATTTTTTATAAAAACATCGAGCATTTTTATACATTGTTTTGTACGTATGATTTCATATATATTAATGATATACATCTAACGATCGAAGTCAGGAAATATCCTGATGAAATATCTAATGAAAACTATCCCCTACCTGGTGATAACGTTAGCCGTTTAACGAGTTTTTGTTTCATCGGTAGTCATTCTTTCCCCCACCCCCTCAAATATTAAGCCCAATTTGGCGGGGGGGGGGGGGGATTATAAATTTTGACATCCTTCACTCTTTTTGTTATTTTAATCTTAGTTTTTGCTTATTAATAATAGATTATATTCTTCTCTTGTAGCCTTGAAAATGATAATATAAATTTTTGAAACGTTGGAATATAGAATTGAGTTTTTGACCCGATAGGCCTCAAAAAGTTCAATAACATTGATTGTGTACTATATTTTTATTATTTAGTTTATTTCATAATATCTTTAAATGCTGGTTACAAATTTAACTTATTATTGATGTTTATTTATACACTTTAAGCAGTGGCGACTCCTGACCTTTTTCCTTAGGCATGCAATTTTCAAAGAATAAAAGAAATACAGAGAAATACCCTTCTAATTCTCATGTTCAGTCTTTTCATGTTGCACAAAAGGATAATGATGTATTAAAAACATTTTATGGGGATTTGAATCAGGTTTTATTTGGAAATACTTTTAACATTAACTTTTATTAACCAATACAATAAAAATAGGCAAAAAATGTTTTTATTAAAGAAAGAGATACACAATACATCATTTGAATAAAAACTTCTTGCAAAATTCTTCGATAACAAAACCATAAAACTTCTCTCTATCAGCCATGAAATCTTTAAGTAAATGTCTTTCAATTGAAATTAGGGATAAATTAGACAATCGCTCTTCACTTTGGGAGCTTCGTAAATAACTTTTAATTCTTTTGAGGGCAGAAAACGATCTCTCAACACTTGCTGTTGGTATGGGAATAGTTCAAACCAAATTCATGAGTTTATAAATTTCCGGAAGACCTGTGTGCAAATCACTTTCCAGTATGTATTTGAGGAGCTCAGCAAGCCTGAGTTGCAGTGTATGCAAACTTCGTTCTTGTTTCTCTTGGCAATTAAGAACATTTTCATTAACCAGAAATGATAAGAGTAAACCCCTGCATTGGGAAGCTTAGCGCAATCATAGAAAATGGTTCCTTAGCGTGTAGTGGAATAAAAAAAAAGGGGTTCCTTTAAATATTTCGAGTCTCGAACATTTTGGTTTCTTTAAAGATGAATTCTATGCATGCGTTGCATTCCCTGAGAAATCGCCACTGCTTTTAAGATTATCAGTTTCATTTGCTAAATCACAGGATTTAAATCATTGATAATGTTACCTGTTTCTTCAGTACTGAATAGTCATTCAATAGAAACACCTTCCAAGCGTTCGTAAATCGTTTTAAACAAAAATAACCCAATTAAACTTTTATTAAAATTAATAAAATGAATTAATTATATTGATTATTCATTATTTCAGTATATGTCAATAATTGATTATTAAATTAAACTTACAGTAAAGTTGAATGTAACGAGTTGTTTGTAAAATCGATTTGTTTAATTTCAGTCACTTATTTAAATAATTAATTTTGTGTGAAAGCAATTATGCATATGAATACATAATTCATATAAGTATAGGATAATTTATTTTGAATAATATAGATAAGTTGCGGACTTGATTACAAGTAAAATAAATCATTTATTGAGAGAACTTGATTGAATACTTTTGTATTATAAGAAGCTAATTATAGGAGACATGCATGTTCTTAAAGGCAGACAGGACGTGCTTTTATTTTAACCTTCTTTCATTTAACTTTGTACGAGGGCCGCCCACAAAGAGCATGGTAACCAAAGAGATTTCTACCCACAGAATCAATCCTGGTGCCGAGGTCACTTTAATCTCCTGTGGGACGAAGCCAGAACTAACTGCCGATCTGCTTTAAGAATCTCACTTAGTAATTCAATAATTCATATTATATGTTTTCCTACAGTATATAATAACTATACTATGTGTCTGGAATGCTTAGAATATTTCATTCCTTAAGGAAAGTTATGCTTTTTTTTGCTACTCCATCATCGTAGTTTCATCTGTAGTTAGGAACCTTTCAATGCAGCCTTGATGCCCGTTTCAGTTACAACCATAGAGTCTAATGTTTATTTCAACACCACCATTCCTTTATATCCTGTTTGTGATGCAGTTACTTTATTTTTATCTACGTTCTTTTCCTTCTATCTTAATATAATTTTATTTTCCTTGATTTCTTTTTATACTTTGCTCAATTTAACTAGCTCTAAGATTTATCTGTTCAATTTTATTATGTTTTTCTTTTTATTGATTTTACTTGACGCTATCAAACAAATAGTTTGCATATATATATATAAATATATCGATTTTAACAGTCATCAGAAAAATAGGTTGAGACCAACCGCAGCGATGGAGAGACTGTTGGGAACCTACGGTACAGCTTCCCACACGTCCATTTAAAATGGGGAGAATAAAAAAGTAGAGCTAAGAATGAAAAAAGTAAGCATTAAAAAAGGAGTCATAAAATAAGAAGTAATACATCGTATGCATAAAACTCGTATATATAATGTTAACTGAGCACCCAGTTAAACCGCAGTACACTGCCTTCTTCTGATGAGAGTTGAAACTAAAAATTCAATAATATTTATATATATTTTTTTTTCTGCATGTATATATGTACACGTTTCACGGTAAATAACATACACAGAATAAAGGAACAAACACACTTACTGTCTCTAAAATTTGGTTGAACCGTCAACAGGTAACTTGAGATAGGGACACCAAGCGCACTTGTGAAGCGACGGTTGGAGACCAACAGTGTTGGTGACAACACTGTTGGTCTCCAACCGTCGCTTCACAAGTGCGCTTGGTGTCCCTATCTCAAGTTACCTGTTGACGGTTCAACCAAATTTTAGAGACAGTAAGTGTGTTTGTTCCTTTGTTCTGTGTTTGTGATTTACCGTGAAACGTTTGTTTTTCTTTTGGATCGTTTTCCTGTTTACAATATATATATAAATGAAAAAGACACCACATACAAGAAACGAGAAAACTTACTGGATCAATATTTCTAACTGAAGGTCCACCTGAACACATGTACCTCTTCTTTTTCCCTTCTACTCTCTTCCTGACGACGAACTTCAGTTCGAAATATTGATCCAGTAAGTTTTCTCATTTCTTGTGTCTGTTGTCTTTTTCATTTATTTATCTCTCCGGTTTGGACATTTTAGTATTTTCATGTATATATATATATATATATATATTTATATATAAATGTTCATACCACAATAAGAAATGGTAAAAGAGACTAAGATCTTTCAATCATAACAAGCGGTCTTCGTCAGAGTCAAAACCTCAGCTGACGAAGACTGCTTGTTACGGTTGAATGATCTTAGTCGTTTTCGTTTTTCTCCATTTCTTATTGCGGTTTGAACAACAATTGTTGTTTCACGTGTTATTGTGAAATATTGTTATATATATATATATATATAAATAAAAAGGCTTCTCGTAAACACGAAATAGCAATTCATGATCAAACCACAATATGAAATGGGAAAACAAAACTAAGATCTTTCAACTGTAACAAGCGGTTTTCGTTAAGAGTCAAAAACCCAACTGAAACACTAGATGCAGAAAACATCTGGTGAGGGGTTGAGAACTCTTCCCTCCCAGTCTTCGCAGCCCCTCACCAGATGTTTTCTGCATCTAGTGTTTCAGTTGGGTTTTAGACTCTGATGAAGACCGCTTGTTGCAGTTGAAAGATTAGTCTTGTTTTCCCATTTCATATTGTGGTTTGATCATTGATATGTTCGTTGGAAATACGATCCGAAACTGACAAATATAGTTCAATATAGAAGAAGAGACATAGAGAAATTGAAAGCACACACGTACATTCTCTAATGTTTGGTTTGAACGGTCTTCAGGAGAGATAAGAGAGGGAAACCAAGTGCACTGGTTCAGAGACGGTTGATACCCATGTCTCCATGACGGTTGGGTCTCCAACCGTCTCTGAACCAGTGCTCTTGGTTTCCTCTCTTATCTGTCCTGAAGACGGTTCAAACCAAAAATTAGAGACTGTCAGTGTGTGCTTTTAATTTCGCTTTGTTTCTTTTTCTACATGGAACTATATATATATTATATTATATATATATATATATATATATATATATATATATATATATATAATATATAAAATCAGAGAGAGAGAACAACAGAATAAAAAACAAAAACTCATTACCATATTTCGCTACAGAAACTTGCTTTCCAAACTTCATTCGAAAGGAACATGTTGTTTAGGATGAATTTCGAAATATTTTAGTTAGTTTTCGTACTTTCTCTCTGTTATTTTCATTATATTAGCTCGTTGAATAGTTTTTAAGAGTATAACTTATGTTTATATATATATCATATGGATTTTACCGAATGACAGTTATATATTTGTGATTGTAATGGAATATTTATAGTGAAATATTGCTATAAATTACAGAAAAATATTATATGTATATATTTATATTAATACTATATATTTATATGTGTGTAGTGGTCGTATGCTGCTGTTGGACTTCGGTCACTACCCTGTTTTGCCAACTGGAACTTTGTCTCCTGCAATGATTGACACATAGAAGTGAGTAATGCAATGTCTATCTTTGTTTTAATTTATATATATAATTATAATTAGTAATTCAAAAACAAAAAAATAAAACAAACTCTTACTATTTTCTATAATATAGCAACTCATTGCCTTCAAAAGAAGTGATTAGTTTCATAGGATGTTACAGAGTGATAGTCATATATTTGTGGTTGTAATGCAGTATTTATTGTGAAATTTTGTTGTATATTATAGCAAAAATATAACAGTAGAATGAATTTATCTTGAATGCTGTATTAAGGATATAGCAGTACTTTGCCGAAGATTATTAACTTTTCGAGATATGTCATCTATACCCCATTTCTAAAAATAGTGGACTTTATAACATCCTAAACTAATGAATTGTATTTTGTAATATGTATATACTAATAGTTATTTTATTGTAATTATTCAGTGCAAAGTTTCAACTGTTGTTTGTACATTGATTAAGGAATCGAACACTTGTACCAGTTGATCAGACCTTCCCTCAGGCTGGTAATGCACTCCTCATAGTAATCAAACTTTCTTATTCCAGATGTTGCTTTTCTAAATCAGATTGAACAAATAGAAAAGACATGAAAGGTAACAAATGGTTCACCTTACACTGTTTAAAGATCTATTTAATAGAAACAGTACAATTTTTTTTCGACATAGCTTTAGATTAATTCAGAAAAGGTAAATTGATATGTCTTTGTAAGGAGGTTTTCAAATGGCTACTTTAAAATGCTTAACGCGGTCTTAATGCGTTCGGAGAAGACGGTCGAAGGCTATGTGCCAAGTGCAGTTTGATTTAGGCCAAGGAGATAGTAAAAGAGCAGTGCATACTGCCTTGTTTGGGTCTAACCTCTTGGCCGCCGTGTTTCTCCCTTATACAGGGATACTTGTCTGCTCCGTCGTCTGCCTGCCTGTTCATTTTATCAAGATGTCCACTGTAATGTCAATCCAGCTCTCTCAAGCGATGTGTTCTGCCACCAAGACGACAGCTGTTCAACTGGCGTCACTTGGTCATCTACTTGCATCACTGCTTCTTAATTATGTTTTATTTCAATAGAGATTTCACCATGACCCTTCATTAGCACTCCCTCAAGGTTGTCATGTATTATTCTGACAACACAAGCATCCATTAAACACAACAGTCCAAACCGAGCCTGCTAGCCTTATACCTACAGGCTCACCTGAATTTACTGCTTTGAATTTAAAATCAAAATATGAACAAAGCTTCCCAGCTTTGTGAATATGAATAACAACCTTTAAAAAACTTTTCAAAGAATTACATTATACTCTTTTAAACCGATTGTTGTGAGGTTAAACAGCAATTTAAAAAGTTGTTCGAAGTTATTATTTATAGCCCTGAAAAAACAATGATCCATCATAAGCTCGAAAACTTTGTTCATAGTATAATAAATGGCTAATCAAGTAATCATACTTCTTTTATTTAAATAAAAATTAGAACAATCCAAAAACAGAGGAAACTGGATACTGATTACATTTTGTGTTTTTAATTAAGTCTTATTCTAAAATTAATTCAATCTAAATTATCTCTCCTGTAACTTCATGTAAACTATTCGTTGGCTCAAACTGTATGTTTGAGAAACTATTTATTAAAAACTGCAAACACATGTCGTTTACCCATGAAACACATTTTGAGCTTGCAATTGTGGTTTGATCATTCATATAATTGTATATCAATGATCAAACCACAACAGATCAACAAACCACAGAGTATTAGTAATTATATATATATATATATATAAATTATGTAAAAAGCTTATTTTGTTAAAAAAAAGCTAAACTAAAAAAAAAAAGAAAAAGCATAAATTAACAAAACTTATATAAAATTTTACTTCATCAAGGTTTGGTCCAACGTGAAACAATTCTCAGCGTGAAAGGATTGCTCAGGTTTAATAAGGTGCCATTCAGGAGGACAACTAGTTGAATACACAGAAAGAACTGACACAATTCACTTTTATATTTCGAATCTTGTCATAATAATTACATATTCATATTCATAATATACATGAAGCAAATATTCATATATATAAATACTAGGACCTTGAGTTTGATCAAGAAACCTGGTAAGACTAAAAGAACTTGAATTTGATCAATAAATCTGGAAGGCTAGAAGAACTTGAGTTTGATCAAGAAATCTGGAAGGCTAGAAGAACTTGAGTTTGATCAAGAAACCTGGAAGGCTAAGAGAACTTGAGTTTGATCAAGAAATCTGGAAGGCTAGAAGAACTTGAGTTTGATCAAGAAACCTGGAAGGCTAAGAGAACTTGAGTTTGATCAAGAAACCTGGAAGGCTAAGAGAACTTGAGTGTGATCAAGAAACCTGGAAGGCTAAGAGAACTTGAGTTTGATCAAGAAACCTGGAAGGCTAAGAGAACTTGAGTTTGATCAAGAAACCTGGAAGGCTAAGAGAACTTGAGTTTGATCAAGAAACCTGGTAAGACTAAAAGAACTTGAGTTGGATAAAAAAAAATTAGAAAGACTGAGAGAAACCTGTTTCATTTTAGTCCATCATATGTATTTTAATATCTATGAGGAAAATCAATCTTATCACAAAAAAAACATGAGTTGTGATGAGGAGATTGTGACCCGCTTGAGTAGCAAGCAGCAACTTGTTTGATACATGTATTTTATTTCAAATAGGTTGCTATGACCTTTCTTGCCTTTTGGTGTGTTGATAAACATATTGCGCAATACTGCCGCGACTGACACCAATGTAACCGTAGCCAATATAATCGAACCTATAGAAAGAATAATGAGCTGACTTGATTCTTAGAACTGGTGACTGAGCAGCTCAGCAGAGCGACTTGAAAGGAAGTGGTCGCAGAGTGTCAATCGTCGGTTTAAAGTACGCCTGGCAGACAGTGGTCCATCAATCAGAGTCCACTGACAGCCTCATTCATTGTCCTCTCTCTCCTTCTCAGATGTGATTAAGACACTATCAGGGTACCACCAACATATGTCCTCGTCTGTGTTCAGCTTAACCTATCCATTCCACTCCATGTTATAGACATCTGTATTTCTCTAGTTCTGTCAGCAGTTACCATGAAGTATTTATGTATACTCAGATATTGTAGACTAGATCTTTACTAGAATGCAACCATGTAGTGTTTGTTTAAATGAGCATACTTCCCTAGTTATGTTGGCATTTATTATGAAGTATTTATTCATACACAGATACTAGAAAACAACGATCTAGTATTCGATGTTCAAATCACCGTAATTCCGTAGTTCTGAAGGCAGTTACTATGAAGTATTTATGTATATTCAGATAATGTAGACTATGTCTGTACTAGAATACAACGATCTTGATTTGTTGTGTAAATTTCTGACAGTAAATATTTAAATAACCATAGCAGTGTTCTGAAAATCAAAAAGATACCGTTAAATATACTAGAATTGTTCATTTATATAGCATATATATAAATATTGATAAAAGTATCGACTTTGAAATAGAAACAAAATTAAAGTTTATCAGGACTCGGTCAGTTCTTTAGGTTCATATTAAACTCTCATTCAAACGTTTCGGTTTTTATTTTAATCCTTTTTCATAGGGAGAAGTATAACATTTTGAAACAGAAAAACTAAGTATTACATTAGAGATTATTATGCGAAGAAAAATAGTACGTGGATTTCAAAACGACTTCTAGTCTGAATGAACATGTGACACTGTGTCACATGTTTATTAAACTGGACAGTTGTTGAACTAATTTTCTTTGTAAAATAATCTCTGATATGATATTTAGTTTTTCTGTTTCAAAATTTTATACTTCTGCCTTTGAAAAAGGTTTGAAATAATGAGAGTTTAATATGAACCTGAAAACTGACCGAGTCCTGACCAACTTTAATTTTATATACATTTATATTTCAAAAATAAATAGTCCTATTGGACTGTAAACACTTTAATCATAAAGAAATAACACAGCAAATTAGTTACAAGCCTCTAAGATATTTCGATATGTGTTGTTCTCTGGTAGATAAACTGCTCAGCTAGTGTAGTCTTGGCCATCTACCTGAGCTGAGCTGAGCTGAGCAAGTCATCTGCTGATGACAGCGGATGTCGAATCGTCGTAGTCAGTATTTTCTGTAACGTTTCCTATTTTTGCTTTCTGTACAAAGTGTCAAATATATATATATATATATAACATTTAAAATAAGCAGTGACACATAAACAGAAACACAACAAAGACTCACTTTTCAATATTTCGACCGTAATGGCGGTCGTCCTCAGGAGAAAAAAAATGTACATTTTTATTTGTTACATTTTTTTTTATTTTTGCTCTCGACTTCCTAGTTCTTTTTTTATTTGTCTCCTTTGCGGCAGCACTGCTTTAGCCCTCACCCAGTGAGTTCTTTAGTTGACTGTCGTCCCTCCGTCAATTCACTTCTTCTCCTGAGGACGACCGCCATTACGGTCGAAATATTGAAAAGTGAGTCTTTGTTGTGTTTCTGTTTATGTGTCACTGCTTATTTTAAATGTTATTTGTCCTGCCGGACCGTTTTTCGTTTATCATGGTATATATATATATTATATATATATATATATATATATATAAAGATTTCACATAAACACGTGAAATAACAATCAATGATCAAACCACAATAAGAAATGGGAAAACAAGACTAAGCTCTTTCAACCGTAACAAGCGGTCTTCGTCAGAGTCAAAAAACCCAACTTCGTCAGAGTCAGTTGGGTTTTTGACTCTGACGAAGACCGCTTGTTACGGTTGAAAGATCTTAGTCTTATTTTCACATTTCTTATTGTGGTTTGATCATTGATATATATATATATATATATATATATATATATATATATATATATATATAAAATAATAAGACAACCCGGCTACTTCTGAATATGAAGTCAAAATATGAAGGTGAGTTCTTTAAGTTCTTTTTATGTGTTCTTTTTGAGGAATATAATGGGTTGTTCTCGTGGATCATTTCTTTATATATATATATATATATATATATATAACAAATTAGATAAAACGGTTCCTCGAACTGAATAAACTAGAATTTTCAAAACAACACACAGAAAAGAAATCACTGAAACTCACTACTATATTTCGATGTCCTCGTCATCAGGAAGATAGAAACGAGTCGCTCCGCAGGCAGACAACGACTATATATTTATATTCACGTGTGTGTGGAAGAGGAGGGGGGAGGGTAATAAGATCTATTGAAAATTGCAATTTAGTTAACAGCACACTACAATATAAATCAGATATTGCATTCAATATTTTAACTATGGTTTAGTCATCGAAAGAAGAAAAACAGAAATGCACTTTGTTCTTTTTTTTTCTATTCTTCAGAGGAACTAGATAAGTATTGATTTTTGCCACCGTAAACCATAAAGAATATTAAACTCATAAGAATAGTTATATTCAATTTGAATTTACAGTCTTTGTTGGTGTTGCGATTTGTAGTTCTCTATTTTTGTACAGATAGTTTGTTGAATCATACTGGTCACTATAGTGTGTGTACGAGTTTGCTATATAAGTAAACTCGTAAGTTTGCTATACTGTTTTGGTGCTTCTTCAAGGCCACCAGCCAGTTGTTGCTTATATTCGGAGTGATTCACTTCTATCTACCTGATGACGAGGCCATTGAAATATCGTAGTCAGTTTCTGTTTCATTTCTGTGTGTTCTCTTTGTGATTATAGTATATATATATATTCTAAGTGTGTGGTAGGTGTGATAGAGTGAGAGGAAGGGGCAGAGAGGGGGAGAAAGGGGAGAGAGAGAGACAGAAATATATGATCAGATACACAGAGACAGAGAGAGAGAAAGAGAGAGAGAGAGAGGGAGATCGAGAGAGAAACAGATAATCAGGCTTAGAGAGAGAGGATCAAAGAGTATTCGGTTGTCAGACTCGCTAACAGTTTGTGAGACCATTCAATTCTACTCCCTTCTATATTCTTCTATTCTGAATATTATGGATAATGCTGAATCAATTGAAATCCATAAGTGTTTGTCTTCTTTGTATACTTGTTGCTTTGAAATTTCACACACACGCACACACACACACACACACACATATATATATATATATTTATATATATATATATATATATATATATATATATATAGGTGTGTTCTCTAATCGGGGTTCGGTCAATTTTCCAGGATAAAAAATCAAACTCTCGTTGCCAACGTTTCGGTTTTATTTAAAACCTTTTTCATAGGCAGAAGTAAGAATTTTTTAACTAAGAAAATGAAATTTACATTATTTAAAGGAACAACTATGTTAGCCGGACAAAACCTTCGACTGTCGAAGCGTTGCCAGATCGAAAGCGACGTTGCCAGTCTCACTACTTTATTTACACACCTCGTATATAGCTCGAATGAGTTGACAGTGTTCTCTTCAGAATGCTGTAGTTTGGGCACATCCAACATCACCAGGTCGACTTGTTTCATATCTGGCTTCATTCTCGCAGAACAAAGACTTCAGCCTATTGTCTTATCTCTCTCAGTCCACTCTGTTCATTTCTTTCATATATTGCCTGCTTTGTTCTTTACAGACTTTAAGTGTTACACCTATAATAAGTAAACTCTATTACTATAAAAAAACTGGAGTTTTCTCAATTTGATTTCCATATTCTTTTAATGACTTTGCATTACGCAACTGTTAAATGTCTGGTATATGATTGTCGGTACTTCCAGACAACCCAACTTTGAGTTTCTAAACCCCTTATCTCTCTTTACCGTTTTATCAAATAAATTATTTCATTTCACTAATTAAAATTTTCACGATTCATTATGATTTTGTATTGACTTTTGTATTTTGTATTTTGTATTGACATTATATGACTTTTCTTTATTAGCACTAATTATATTTACTACATACTTTAGTCATAAATTATAACTTTCTAAAATAGTAGATATCTTTTTATATATTTTGTACTAAAACGTTGTGAAACAGACAACTAAAGCTCGGATAGGGTCTGACTTTAACAGACTATTTTTCAGTATGTCTGACTAAATATAATAAACTTCACATAAAACAGGAAAAAATTGGTAAATAAGGTTCACATAAAAACACGTTTTTCATTCGTATTTCCCAAAGTTTTGAAAGTATCCTCTGATGAGCATCAGTTATTTTTCTCTAAAGATATTATCCTATTAGTAAATTTTTTACAGTGCTCTAGACTTTGATTTTTATTTTACATCTTGTTTAAAAAAATTTATTTTTTAACCTTTATATATATATATATATATATATATATATATATATATATATCAATGATCAAACCACAATAAGAAATGGGAAAACAAGACTAAAATCTTTCAACCGTAATTAGCGGTCTTCGTCAGAGTCAAAAACCCAACCGACTCTGACCCAATTATATATATATATATATATATATATATATATATTGAATGATATTCAATAACAAAACTTGAATAAGATATCAACCGTGGAATAGAACAGAATCAAAATTTGTCAGTAAACGTTCAATATACCAGGTTTAAATCAAAATTTAAAAGCCGACCTTTCGGTTTTTATTATATCTTTTTTTTAACCTACAATAGAAAAGAAATTATAAGAATTCATTTATCAATAAAAATATTATAGATATATTCAATACTCAAAGTTACAACGTATAAAGTATAAAATTATACAGATTGAAGCAATGTGTCTTTTGATATGTCATTTTTGATTCTTGTGTAATTTCTTAAATTTTCTTTATTGCAAGGCTATAAAGCAATCATTAAAATAAAACAAAATGAGCATTTTTGAAAGTTGATTTGAACCGAAAAATTGACTGATTCCTATCAATTTTTGTAAAAACATTTTCATTATAATAATTAAATATTTTATCCTATATGAAACGTCAATTCACTGTGGTAAAGATGCTTAGCAGAAATATGCTAACATGTAGTTTAGATATTGTGTAGACGAGGAGACTAGGAATGATTTCTGATAAATTGAGTAGTAAAGCATTAATCAGACCAAAACAATATATATTATTTGTTAATAATGTATATTTATATATACCTCAAAGTAAACTTATCTCGGCCACATGTATTCGACAGTATTTTTTTAATAATACAATATATGAAATAATAACCTAATCTAATATCCGAGAGTAAATTTATACAATAATGTATAGATATGCATTATTTGTTAATAATGTATATTTATATATACCTCAAAGTTTCCTTATCTCGGCCACATATATTCGACAGTATTTTTCATTATTGACGTTGAGTACAGCTTCAAACAATTCTCCAAGAAACGCCTCTACCAATGTTTCGTCTATATTCCTAGACATTTTCGGGCTAGTTCATACCAACTAACTATGTAAAATTTTTCAGAAAATCAAAATTACGTATCCCAGATTGCCTCGTCATCAATCAAAATATAGTAGAGAGTTTCTGTGATTTCTTTTATGTATGTTTTTATCTGTGAATCTAGTTTATTCAATTTGTGGGTTCGTTTTACTTAATTGGTTATATATCTTTATATGATCAAACCACAATATGAAATGGCAAAACAAGACTAAGAACTTTCAACAGTAACAAGCAGTCTTCGTCAGAGTCAAAAACCCAACTTGGGTTTTCTGAGTCTTGTTTTCCCATTTTATATTGTGGTTGGTTGGGTTTTTCACTCTGACTAAGACTGCTTGTTACGGTTGAAAGTTCTGAGTCTTGTTTTGCCATTTCATATTGTAGTTTGATTATTGATTGTTATTTCACGTGTTTATGTGAAATCTTTTTATATCTTTATATATATATATATATATATATATATATAACTAGGATGTATAATAAAAATTTATGAAAGTTTAGGTAATATTTATAGTTGTTAACATGGTGTTAGAACCGTTCAATGAATGAATGAAGTCTCAGAGACTGTGGGCGTTCAGACGATTATCACATGAAATTATGGGTGCCTACGTCACCTACCTCTTTTAGAAACTTACTACAGTGAATTTGAAATGAAATAAGGCAGTTAAAACTTAAAGAATATATTACAGAATTAAATTTAATAAGCAAAGAATACAAAAATTTGGGATTTAAAAAATAATATCGAATTAAACAGATACATCTGTCAATAATTTTGAAAGAGTAGAATTTCATAGCTCTAGACTTAACACTCTTATTTTAAATTAGACATTGCCTATGCCCATATTTTTGTTTCAAAAATAGTATTCCAAGAGGATTTAAGTATGTAGAAGAAATGAACTAATGTTTTAAGTAGGAATCGTAAATACAATTATGGATATATTATAAGTTCTATTTTATCTTTAAGAATAAAAATTTAAAAGTGATATAACAATTTATAGCAACATTAATAGGGCTTAATGAGTCGAATGATTTATTTATAAACAGTTATGGTTTGTTTGTCAATGTTCACACTATATTTTCTATACCTTTCCTGTTCCTCGAAATGCGGGAAGTATGGCTCATTTGGTATTTGGCACCGTGGTTTTGCAACATGGATGAGTCCCATTACGGAGTTAATACTATATTGAGAGTCTTGAAGCTTCAAGTCTAGTTTAAGCAGTGATCTCTAACGAGAGTGTCTGGACCCTTCAATTCACATCCTCTCCAAGCACGGTGTGCTTAAGAGGTTCATACATGATTAATACAAACTAAATACATGCAGGCACTAATATATGTAAATAATTACCAAGTGTTATTTGAAGTTAAAACTAAACCTCTGACGCCCATAAATTTCCTCGGAGAGCTCCTGAGACGTCCATTGTCATACTTTTTTTTGCTCAAATTCACAACAATGTAATATTACATTACCAGTGACACTGATAACACAGATGTAGGAGGGAACACAGGAGGGAAGAAGCAATCCAGTGACTACACTTCCTGGCGTGGGTCTTGTGCTCCTTAAAAAAAGTTCCTTTTTCGTAAAACTTTGAACTTGTATACAGAGCAGTGACCTTTTTTGTTTAAGAAGTAAATATAGACCAGACATTTACTTTTAAATAAACAGGTTAATATTTTCTGCAGTATCCAAATATTAGTTAATATAAAAAGTTCTGAAAAGTGAAGGCCGATATAAAAGTATTATTCTAAAAACTAGATTAGTACACACTTAATGCAGTTAAACGAGTATTAGCTACCGTTTAATATCTGCAGGAAACTAAGTAGCTCGTTTCAAGAACTCTTGAGGAACGTTTCACTGGTATTTTAGAGAGCGCTGTGTCCTAACCACTCTAATAAATCCTGAATAAAACAAATTGGACCATATTTTTCACTTCTAGAAGAACACTAAAGGCAAATGCCTCTACGTGTGAGTTTCTTTAAGCGAAAAATAGTGCTGTGGTATTCTATTTAGTATTATTAGTACGTTTAGAAAAAGATTTAAAAAGTATCATGATATCAAATTTGCAAAGATCCGATTTTGTAACTGAATAATTGCAGCTAGTTAAGATGCAGAGGCATTTTTTAGTACCAAAGAGGTAATTAACTAATTTAAATAATTAAATACGATATTTGGATATGTAGGGACCCGCGGTCCGCCCTGTGTTATTGTATGACATGCCCTGTGGCAGTGCCCTGTACATGATATAAGATTCTAATTGAACAAAATGTTTAAATCGTTTTCAGATTTGTTAGGACATTTTTTTTGCAAATATGAACAAAAATATGAGGTTTTTTTTTAAATAAGTGATTATTTCCTTTATGACAGCCAGGATATCCGTCCTATAAAGGTTAAAACATGTTTTTAGATGATCTACAAAATTAACTGATTAGAGTAATTTTGCAGAGATGTAGATAGTTAAGGATAAAGAATACAAGATACCAGAGCAGGAGGAGGAGTGCTAAATTGGCAGTGAATGAGGGCAGAGAACAAGCTCTTGGGGACGCTGCGTAGGACTTGCTGACAGAGTCATTCACCTGAACCCCCGGGCTTTAGCTGTTCTAGAACACTTCTTAAGTGTCACACTTATCTTAAGTGAAATATATATATATTTCAATCTGTCTGCAAACTGCAATATAAAATAATCCAAATTTCAAATGGAAACAACACACGTTGTAACTATCAAAGTGACTTTTAAACTCAAAGATAATTGGATGATAGGTTTATGAGAATTCGACAGGTGTCCTTGTTGGAGGATTCTTTGTTGATGAGTTGACTTCTCAAACAGTTGACTCAGCCAATGGAACGACTTCTTCAGCTGTGTGGGTAGCAGTGGAGGTCGGTGTGGGTTGGTCAGCCCACCTAACTTAGTTTGTTTGAAAAAACAGCTGAGCCTTCCTTGTAGGGTCAAAGTTGGATGGAAGACAGTCCGAGGACATTGTCTTACTTAGGCATGCCTCACATTCCTAACAGTTCCCAAGTTTTTTGATCATAGTTGTTCTTTTTTGTATAGATATCAACAATATGATGTGAAAAAATTCCATACTTTCTCCGTCCAATTTAACAATTTTGCAGAATTCATAAAAACAAAAGTTATTTGGTCATCCAAGATGCAACCTGTTCCCTAAAAATTGTAGGAACCTTTGTCTATACCGTTTTTTCTTCATTAGTTGCACACTAATAGAAAGTTTTAAGATTCTTCTATAAAGTTTAAGCTCTTGAGATATAAACATGACAAAACAAAGTACGTGTTGTTTTTAAAGAGTATATTTAATGAGTATGTTTGTATAAATATCGCAAGAAACACATATGTGACACTACAATTTAGATATAAGCACATCATTTCAAAGGTCTTAAAACTTCTTTCTTACTTCACCGATATAAGGTAATTTCTTTCAACTGTATGAAGTTACATAGATCTAGCTGACTTTAAACCAGAGTCTTTGAATGACGGCAGGGAGGGCCCCTTCTACACTTGATGACGTCAGGTCTTTGTTAAGTTTCCAATCTTCTTTCATACTTCACCGATATAAGGTAATTTCTTTCAAATAAATGAAGTTACATAGATCTAGCTGACTTTAAACGAGAGTCTTTGAATGACGGCAGGGAGGATCACTTCTACACTTGATGACGTCAGGTCTTTGTTAAGATTTCCAATCCCCTTTCCTTACTTTACTTCCCGTTTTATATCACGCTCTTACCTGAAGCTCAATTTTTTCATATTATAATACTGTTGTTCCAAGTGTGGATGTTGTTAGTGGTAGTTATACTAGGTGAGAGTAAAAAGATCTAACATAGGAATATCTTCCTTGCATCAACAGTTTCTGATTATGTCTATCTTCGAGAATATAGTAAGCTTACCAAACCGATTGGTACATTTTTTTTATAATAATTACTTTTTGTTTAATTTGTTTTATTTTAGTTTTCTTTATTTAAGTTTGATCTAGCGTCAAACAGTTCTCAAAAAATACCTTTAAGCATCATTTCGTTATATTTCAAAACATCTTCAGGGCTACAACAATTCAAAATTAATTACAAAAACATGATTTTGTTTTTTGTATTGATCTAGTCTTTAGGATATATATAAATATAGACGAAACGTTGACTTCAAGTTGTTTTTAAACAACAATGGTTTAAATGCTTAGAGTTGTTTTAAAGTTGGACCAAACCTCATTAAAGGAAAATAGTCGTAGTTTACATTCAAAATATGTGATCCAGGTAAAAAAACACTGTTTTTTAATTTCTATCTTTATTATAGTTCACACTTTTAAACCATGATGCAGACAATTTCTTGCTAACATTTTGATGTCATTTTAGAATTTTATAATGTCGTTTTTACGTTTTTACGTTGATGAATGGTTTGATGAATGAACGATGATTGGTTTTAAGGCTAATGATTAATATTATATATATATATGATACAATACAATGATGATAAATATGATTATGAAACCTAATGTTTTAGAAAAAGCCATTCACGGTCTTCAAATAGCATTAGAATTTCATTTTTCTTTTTAGTGCTTTTATTTGTTAAAAGTAAAATTTTTCGTTTTTTATCGAACTAAAAAATGTTTTTTTATTAAATTTACTAATTAATAAATTAATTAATTTATGTTACGCTACGTATAATATAAAAATAAAAACCATTTGCCAAAATAGCCTGGTTTAGGTAGTTTTAGAATGTATATAGTTGTCTGGGTTTATATTTAAACGCCTAAGAGCAGTTTGATAAAAAAATTCTTCATTATATTAGAAGGTTAAGATAACTTTATGAAATGATTTTAATATACTATACAATAAATGCTTGTAAAAGTAATAACTTTAAGAAATCTTGACGAAAGAGTGGTATGTGACTCTTATCATTAGATTTGCAAAGTCCCCACGGGGCAAGGGGATTTTAAGAATTACCTGTATCGATTCAAAATAACTGAACCCTATGCGTCCGTGTGGGAGAGGGCCCGAGTCCATTGAACACCTCATTGAAGTATGACCTTTTTATGAGCTACAGAGATATCAGGTAGTGATGGAGACAAGGAGGTCCAAAGATCAGTGGTACAGAAGACTCGTCAGAAGTCAAAATAGGAAGAAGAGAGAAGGTGTATTAATTTCTTTATTAATTTTTACAAAAAAATTATTAACTTTTTTTTGTTTTTATGTGTGATGTGGTGTCATGTGACCCGCCTTCGCGAGGTCCACCTTGGGCGCAACCGTGGCTCAATGCACCTCTCCTACGGGAGGGTTGTTGTGGGACGTCAGATGTGGCTAAAAGGTCTCACGTTATAAAGCATCGATCTGTTGTGCTTTGTTCATAGAATTGATAGGTAGATAGCCATGATTATAAATCAAAACAGATACGTGACTCTATACTAAGCATGATTTTGTGCAGGCAGGGATCCAACAATGATATTAAACACTCAAGTATTTGTGTTGAATTTATAAAACCAGTAGAAACTAAGATAGCTAGTGAGATTCATGGAGAAATATTCAGGAATAAATCATCGTCTCTGCAAGTATAAAGTAATAAAATAGTTATACAATACTTTAGAAAGACTTTGCCGTGCCAATATTCACTTATCTTCCCACTGAATATCCTTTGATTACGTAAGACTTCTTAAGTTGTTTGACACTCCATTAGTCTGTTTGCCTTTTTAACAAAGCAATCCTTCACTTAGATTCATTACCATAAAAAACAGGAAACTTCCAACTTCAGAAAAAGTATATTTGGTTCTGACTATGTAAAAAATGGTTAACTTTTCATAGATAATAAGATTTTTTTCTGTCTTCTAATTATATATAACAGTAATTTACTAATTGATTTTACAGTTTGCCAAACGGTTTATCCGTTCAATTTGACTCTAGGGAATTTGCATAATTGTAAATCAATAAAAATTATGTAGAAACATCAAACAAACAAAAATCGTCTTAGAATTTTTAAGTTGAATGACTAAACTGGAAAATCTTGTACACGCCTCGACTAAGAAAGGAAGTAAAGCTGTCGGTCCTAGGCCTGTACGATGTGAGGTACTCGTTAAAAATCTCTGCTCCAATAAACTCAAGTGAGGTAAAATTTAGGCATTTCAATGTAAAATTCAGTTGACTGTATGACTACACATGACTACAATTGGTGTAAAATAACAAATGAGTCACATTTCTTATACCTCTAACTGCGCTATGTAAATTTTGTTTTACATAGTATTTCTTTCCATGAATGAATGTGCTTCTTTTTACACAAAAAACTGATGGGATTTGAGTTGTTCAAACAGACAGAAATTCTAATGCAGTGCAATTGGTTATTATGTGGTATTTACTCATTGTGGGGTAAAAAGCTAATGAACGTCAATCCTATTCCCAGTCAGTTGTACCACAGACACTCATAGGTTCGTACTCTCTTCCTTATTTTATTTTATTTCTATTTTGTACTGTAGATAACTCTCTGATGACATTGTATTTTTTAGTTAATGCTTGAGGAAGAACACTATGTGTTCGAAATGCGTTCTTTATAATGTTAAATTTTTATATGTGGAGACAATTTCATTAGCTTTTTACCCTACAAAGACAGAAATTCTTTGGCATTATGTCAAGATTATTTGGAGGGTGATGAGGCAGCATTGTGATCCCAGCTGACCAATCTTCTGACCTGTCACAATTGCATCATGCAATCGTGCATTATCATGATGCAACTTGATGCCCATAGGTTTTGAACCAAGAATCTTATCAGATTCTGAGCCGCTGCACGAATGAAGGGTCATATGCATTGGGATCTATTTGGAAATGACGAGTTCATTGTATGGGTAAAGAGGTGGTGTAAAGATCAAAGTCAAAAGTTGACAAAAGTGTTTTTAATATAGCAGTGATGAAGCATGGATCAATATATTCTACTCCACCACGAACAACGACAGTTCTTTTGCTTGGTTTTACCTACTTTTTCGACGAAGTGTCACATAACTCTAAAATAGAACCATCCATCGTTTAACCATGACTGTGACATCCACTAGCTGCCTACCACGGCAGTCTTACAACTGGAGTAAACACTGGGTGAACCAGTATGGTAAATATCTTATGACGTACAAAGCTGAATAACCTAGGTGCCTGATTAATTGTCTCCTTAATTTATCATTCATTACTTCATTCACTAATGATTTTATTGAAACCTATTTATTTATTTATCTGAGTCACTGCAGGTGGGCAGTGGAACTGAGTAAGTGCTAGTTTTTGGTCCTGGTGGGAATTGGTGTTATACTTGAGCAACTTTTGTAAATTTTATAAATGGTGCATTTAGATATATTTACTAGAGGAAATATGTCGGTTTCCCTGATTTCTTCCGTTAATTATGAAATTTCTTGTATTTACTTTTTTCAAGCTACAGTTCGTGACTTTTAAAGGAACGTTTTTACATTGATTAAAAGAATATTAATTGATTAATTAAATATAACTCTATCTATAAATGATGAATCCAGTGAGACAGCATTAAGAGATGATCTGTTTGAAAGCGCACTGCCCACTCGTTCATGGCAAAGAACCATCCATCAAGTTGTCAGAGCAGCAATCCTACGCTCTTCTCAGTATTTGCTTTCATATAACTGACCTTTTGAATCTTTAACGTGCTTATTTGTCTGGAATAGATTTCACTCGTCCATTTCAATCAGTCTTCCTCAAGAGATTTGCATTACATAACAAGGCTACTTTCTTGACTTCATTCCAATATTTCACCGAACATGTCATCTATCAAGTATTACAAGACGAACATATTTTTTAATCAAATAATATTATTATTCATGTTAAAAGTCTGTTAGTATCATTACTATCCAATATTGGAAATTCTGGTCCTTGTTCAACAGGTTCTGTTACAGCTCTATCTTCCAGTTCAAACTAATGTCTGTTGTGGTTTACCAGTTTACCTCTCTGTAACGTAGTTATGTCAAGGGTCAATTTGGGAAGAAAATTTTATATTTTTTTTAATTTATATAAACGAGACTACATTTATTTGTTGGTATGTTTTATTTTGTTTATTAATGTTTAGGGAGATTAAAGATAAAATCCAAACTACAGAAACAACCGAATGGAACGCCCAGTTCTAACCAAATCAAGTAACCCTTCTAACAAAGGAGATTATATATGCCGAGACTGCGGTACACTTTAATGATATATATATATATACAATTAAAAGAAACGGCCCAGCGGACTATTTTAAATAAAATAAATTCCAAACGAAGGAAACACACAGAAAGACACAGACATAACTCACATCGATATTTTGATGTGAGTTATGTCTGTGTCTTTCTGTGTGTTTCCTTCGTTTTGAATTTATTATATATATATATATATATATATATATAATAACAAAATTTCACAATAAACACGTGAAACAACAATCAATCTTTAAACCACAATAAGAAATTGGGAAAAAATACTAAGATCTAAATAAAATAAGATTAAAAATATTGACCTATCACACCATATAGAACTAACCACTATATAGAAATAATTGCTTCCACTATAAAAATGCTTCCGAATGTTATCCAAATTTTATTGAAAGACCCATTTTTTGCTACATTAGGATGGCAAGTGGAATGTAAAGGTTCTTTAGTTTTGAATGCGTTTTAGAGAAATGCTCGCACAATAAAGTAAATGTTTAACAGTGTTGAGAATAGCAACACATAAAGATGTGGTTGCAGTCCAGGTATAGGTTAGCAGAGCTTGTTATTTCAGTGAAGGAATAGTGTTATAACTTTGAAAGCCTTTTAGAGTCTTCCATGTAAAATATCAGGGTATCATTCAATATACCTGCTCTACTAAACTTGAATTTATGACTCTTATAAAATTAATAAACTCCTCTACCGGATAACCTGTTTGTGTGGTATCGTAAAGAGATGCATTGCTCGCGTGTGTTCTCTTCATGCAATCAACTAACTTAATTGTGAGCCTTGTAATATGACTCTTGGCTTTCAAACAGTTTTCATGTCCTAATTACTAAGACATACGCATACAAACAAACGCCCGACGATTTATGATGTCAGGTACTCTTCAAAGATGGCTGCTCTAAAAAATGCGCTTGTATGTTATCCAATTAAATCTGATGTTTCATATATACTCTAATAAATTTTATTTAGAAAAATAAATTGGAGGACTACTGTTGTAGGTTCAAATCTTTGAAACAGCTTCCTAAAAACTGAAATGATCAACAATAATAATGACATGATACTATTATTGTTAGTGTTACAGAAGTTGTTAATAACATTAAATAATAATGATAAATCTTATCTGATAAATTTCTCTCTTCATTCAACCTTTTTGGTTATGTGGGCATTGTGAAAAAAATTGATATAAGATTGACTCTGACGTCAATCGAATTGGGGTCAGGTATGGTCGATGAGGATGTTGTAAAGATTTGTGTCGGTAATTTGTTAAGAGGTTAACAATCGTAGATGCTGATATGCTTAAAAAAAAACAAACAAGGGAAGTGGTATCGTGTCTCTACTGGTACATAGTCGAATGCCTTAGGAGCCACTGACGAGCATTGGATGAAACTGAAACTTAGAAGTTTAGTCAATTGTCGTCCTTATTTAGCCAGCGTTGACTCTCTCATAAAGAAGGATTAGATTCAGAGGCTGTGAGCACATGTGGACATGTCGACCACAGGAGGCCTTCAATACTGAAGACTGGATGTTTGAAATCGTGTCCATAACTCTAGATTATTCGTAGGAGAGATACTCGTATAAGATCTTGAACCCACCGTATCTTGAAGATGATGCACAGTTTTAGGTCATGAGCATTTTGATATCAAAAACTCGTTAAATACACGTACAAATTTAGTTATGGTAACATTTAGGATTCTCAGTGTAAATCTATCTAGTAATGTGACTCGCTTGTAACTAAAATTGGGAAGAAAATAAGAAATGAAACTCACTTTCCACCGAATAGAACAGTACTAAAAGAAAAGAGCTTGTAAGAATGGGAGCTGAAAACAAAAATATATCTTATGTTCAAGTTTTTAGAAAATTTCTCAGAGTTATTTGTTAAATTTTTTAATCAATTGAGTTCTGGCCAGTTTCAAAGCATTCCCTAGATGGAGGTGCAGTTCAAGTGTGTGTGAGACAGTCCAGACTTGCAGCCTCCTGTGGTCGACATGTCCACTTGTGCCCACAGCCTCTGAATCTAATCCTTCTTTATGAGAGAGTCAACTTATTGCTGACTAAATAAGGACGACAACTAACTAAAGTTCTAAGTTTTAGTTTCATCCAATGCTTGTCAGTGGCATCTCAGGCATTTGACTATGGTACCGCCCAGTAGAGACACGATAGCATTTCCCTTGTATGTTTTTTCTTAAAAACATATCCTTCACCTATGAGTTTTAACAACAACTTAAAAAATTAACAACACAAGTCTTTACAACACAATCAAGTTTAAAGATCCATGCCAAGTTTCTGGACTAAACCAAGCTACATGGCTCCTTTAAAATGTTCTCCTTGCTTTAGTGTGACTGAACATATTCAGAAGCATAAGTTATCGAGTCAGATGTAATAAATTAATTATTTATTCAGAATAGGGGGAATAAAAACTAAGTTCACACACAAAAGACTTCATCCAACGTTGACGCGTTTCAAAAATTAGTGATCGTCTTAAGTTTAAAACTACTGTATAAAATGTGAGTAAAACATGTCAAATTGAGCACAGAAAATATCCAAAATATAAACAAAAAACGTACAAACTAAAAAGAGTTACTTAACTGTTACATATTTGGTATTTTCTGTATTCAATTTCACATTTTGTGTTCAAAGTTTTTATTATTTATGTAACCTGTCATTGAATTTACACCTGGCATGAAACATAATGGCCAAATGTTTACGTCCTCTCCGAAGGACAGCTATCTCTCATATCAAAAATCTCATGACTAAGATTTGAAACTCGAATTTTTAGTGTTAAAGACAGGCAGGCTACCGGTTATACCATATTTGACCTTTTCTTGCAGAGGAAGAAGAACGGCATTTAATTGTGAATCGAAAAAAAAGAATTACATATTGACTAGATGTTTAATGCATATAAATAAGTTCAAAACCAAAGAAGAGTAACACACGGAGTAAAAAACTCACTTACTAATTCAAATTATCAGAAAATCCGTCTTGAGGAGAAAAGAGAAAGGCAGACCACGCACGCGTAGGGTTAACTATTAGAATAATAAAACTGTAACATGAAAGCAGTACTTGGCCAGTCATCCACGTTCAAGTAAACCTCTTATATGTCCAAGTTTCGGTTCTAACGTAAAACTGGTTTCACAGGTTTACAAAACAGGGGAAAATAAAAGTTATGCACCAATCACAAATATATGCACATAAATAGAAATGGATTATTATAATGTGAAGCGATAAATAATTTAGTAATAATATCAGGATTTTCGGAAGTTTGAATTCAATGAATAACAAAAATTTATAAATTTTTGTTAACTTTATAAAAACTTCTTCATTTCTTCTAGGACGAAGAGATACTTCAGAGTGGTTTCCATCTACAAACGAATCACATCTCCTCTCCTGATGACGACGACATATCGAAATATTTAAGTGAGTTTTATGAATTTTTTAATTGTTTTCTCTTTTTTATTTATTTATTTAGTCACAAGGACGTTTTCGTTACAATTCAAATATATATATATATATATATATATATAATATATGATCAAACCACAATAAGAAATGGAAAAACAAGACTAAGATCTTTCAACCGTAACAAGCGGTCTTCGTCAGAGTCAAAAAACCAACTGGTTTTGACCAGAGCAGTTGGGTTTTTGACTCTGACGTAGACCGCTTGTTACGGTTGAAAGATCTTAGTCTTGTTTTCCCATTTCTTATTGTGGTTTGATCATTGATTGTTATTTCACGTGTTTATGTGATTTTTATATATATATATAATATATATATATATTCCATTAACTGCAGTCTCCATTTAAATTAACTGCAGTCTCTGAAGTCTTAAGGAAGTTTTGTTACCTATCTACGCTGATGCATATCTATGTATTATATATATTAGAGCTTCAGAAGAAGCACTTACCACTCTTCTGGGAGGTAGATCTGCTCCTGGTCTTAACCCCAATCGTTGCTTTATCAATTAATCAATAATCTTAATCAATTCCTTTGATTTTTTTAAACTCATAATTTGTTTACTTACTTATTTTTATTTTTTGTTGTTTTTTTATAATGTGTTAACAGTTTTTATTTAAATGTCTTCTTTCGTTTATTTATTTATTTCATTATCTGTCCTTGTCTCGCCTACTTTCGTAAGTTTGCTATACTGTTTTGGTGCTTCTTCAAGGCCACCAGCCAGTTGTTGCTAATCTTCGGAGCGATTCACTTCTATCTACCTGATCACGAGGCCATCGAAATATCGTAGTCAGTTTCTGTTTCATTTCTGTGTGTTCTCTTTGTGAATATAGTCTACATATATATATATATATACTTTAACACAGAGAAAAGAACACGGAAAGAGGTACAGAACTCACTTATATATTTCGACATCCGTTGTCATCGGGAAGATGTGCGAAGTACTCGCGTTGAGAAGCAAACTGCTACTTATATATATATAATGTGGGTGGTGGATGTGATAGAGAGAGAGAGAGAGAGAGAGAGAAAGAGACAGAAATACATGATCAGATACACAGAGACAGAGACACAGAGACAGACAGAGAGAGAGAGAAACAGATAATCAGGCTTAGAGAGAGAGGATCAAAGAGTATTCGGTTGTCAGACTCGCTAACAGTCTGTGAGACCATTCAATTCTACTCCCTTCTGTATTCTTCTATTCTGAATATTACGGATAATGCTGAGTCAATTGAAATCCATAAGTGTTTGTCTTCTTTGTATACTTGTTGCTTTGAAATTTCACACACACACATATATATATATATATATATATATATATATATATATATATAAGATTTCACATAAACACGTGAAACAACCATCAATGATCAAACCACAATAAGAAATGGGAAAACAAGACTAAGATCTTTCAACCGCAACAAGCGGTCTTCGTCAGAGTCAAAAACCCAACTGAACACTAGATGCAGAAAACATCTGGTGAGGAGTTGAGAAGAGTGGGAGGGAAGAGTGGTATTTTAAAAGGGTGAAAGCACAGGAAAGGACTAATGTCCAGAAAGGGATGTTTGGGGAAACAAAGGAGTACAGTAAGAAAAAGTAAAAAACTATCCGCTAGCTGTCAACCCTCTTTGAAGAGGCTATTGCCCTCGTGACGAAAGTATCCAGTTTGAAGAGACCGTTACTAATGTTTATAATATTAGATCTATTAAATTTAATTAGAGACGATTCAATAATATTTCTTAACAACATTGATTTTTCATAGGTAATAAATTTAGCTCCTGTCTAAGATATTGTATACATACGAGGTGTGTAAATAAAGCAGTGAGACTGGCAACGTCGCTTTCGATCTGGCAACGCTGGAGACGCGTGGCCTTGAGTAGCGTCAGGTTCACGTGTGATGCGCCTCCAGTATGAATCTGAACTCGCCACAGTCATTTGTTTGTCCGTAGCGTTGGTTTTCGTGAAATGGTTTTTTCTTGAGCGTTTTAAAAATGAGTGACCTCAAAGTTGAGCAGCGGTGTGCAATCAAATTTTGCTTCATTGCTTCTTTGAGGTCACTCATTTTTAAAACGCTCAAGAAAAAACCATTTCACGAAAACCAACGCTACGGACAAACAAATGACTATGGCGAGTTCAGATTCATACTGGAGGCGCATCACACGTGCACCTGACGCTACTCAAGGCCACGCGTCTCCAGCGTTGCCAGATCGAAAGCGACGTTGCCAGTCTCACTGCTTTATTTACACACCTCGTATGTATACAATATCTTAGACAGGAGCTAAATTTATTACCTATGAAAAATCAATGTTGTTAAGAAATATTATTGAATCGTCTCTAATTAAATTTAATAAATCTAATATTATAAACATTAGTAACGGTCTCTTCAAACTGGATACTTTCGTCACGAGGGCAATAGCCTCTTCAAAGAGGGTTGACAGCTAGCGGATAGTTTTTTACTTTTTCTTACTGTACTCCTTTGTTTCCCCAAACATCCCTTTCTGGACATTAGTCCTTTCCTGTGCTTTCACCCTTTTAAAATACCACTCTTCCCTCCCACTCTTCTCAACTCCTCACCAGATGTTTTCTGCATCTAGTGTTCAGTTGGGTTTTTGACTCTGACGAAGACCGCTTGTTGCGGTTGAAAGATCTTAGTCTTGTTTTCCCATTTCTTATTGTGGTTTGATCATATATATATATATATATATATATATATATATATATGATCAAACCACAAGAAGAAATGAGGTCAGTTGACCCAGAGTCAAAACTGAGTTCGGTTTTTGACTCTAACGAAGACCGCTTGTTACGGTTGAAAGATCTTAGTCTTGTTTTCCCATTTCTTATTTTGGTTTGATCATTGATTGTTATTTCACGTGTTTATGTAAAATCTTTATATATATATATATATACAGTTGGAGACTGTTGATCTCCAACCGTCGCTTCACAAGTGCGCTTGGTGTCCCTTTCTCAACACTCCTGATGACGGTTCAACCGAAAATTAGAGACAGTAAGTGTGTTTGTTCCTTAGTTCTGTGTTTGTGATTCATCGTGAAACGTTTGTTGTTCTTTTGGATCGGTTTCCTTTTTACAATTATATATATATATATATTTATATTTTTCATTTATTCATTTTTCAGTACTTAACTATAAATTTTTTATTTCAATTTTTATACTTAATTATTATTAATGTTGATCCATTTTTCTTCATAAGGAGGTTAGATGTAAAAGTAGTAGTAATTGAGCACGCTGCCACAGCCGATGGTTCAAAGGTCGAATATAATACATGACTGAAGTTTTGAATGTGAGAGAAAATCACTAAGCTGATTTCTTTGTTAACATGATGTACGGCTGGATATATTAATTCGTTTATTATAATTACTTGTTTTAATCAAATATATGATCGTAATTATAAATTTCTAATCCTTGAAGTTTTAAGGTCATCATTTGTACATTAATATGATAATTCGGCTTAAACAAGTTTAAATTGGGATTTTCTTAATTTTTTTTTTTTTTTTTTTTTTTGTAGATGGTAGGTTGTCTGGAGGCTTTTCACTGAATGTCATGTCTGATTTCTGGCCTCATGTTGTAGATTATATACCTGATAAACCAGTAAGTGTGCATATAAATCAGATAACAATCGAGTCAGTGCTTTGATCCGGACCAGAAAGTTAACCTGACTTGCCAAGTAGCGATTTCACTACAACACTCTTCCTGTACACCCGCTAAACATCCAAATATATGTGTAATCATCAACGCTCATTATTTTTATTATAGGTTTCTTTCGTTAAAAAAAATATATTCTCACTATTTTCAGTCATCTAAGATAGATCATTATGAAAATAAATATTCATAATCCATGGTTAAAAAGGATTGTATTTTATTTGGAAAATATTAAATCTTTCATTACTTGTGTCGTCTGTTATAGTGTGGTATTGACTCATATTGGGGATTTTTTTTTGGAGACTTATATTTGAGATATCTCATACATGCAACTGATATTGGAGACGTAATTTTTAAAATTCTCCCGTTAAATCATTTTTTATCTCTTGAAGCTATTTGTTTTCACTCTACCATTAGTCATACTGAATTATGATTTTACATTTCAGATTGTTTTTTTGTTCCTTGTTTTTTTCTTAAAGACCACACCTTTAAGATTTTATCTCTATTAAATGGGGGGGGATGCTCGACCTGGTTACAAGCCGCAAGAACAAATAAAACCTTGATACAAGTAGTTCAAAATAAATGTGCACGCTTTATGGCTGGGTCACCTTGGTATGCCAGAATGTGGATATTCAAAGAGACGTCAGGTTAGAATCAATTGACGAATTCACAAATAGACTGATGGCCAATGAGGACATGAAAATCCCACCCCATCCAAACCCCCTTGTTCAGAGCCTATCCCTAAGAACTCCCCAACCATATCCATCATAGACGCTGTTGTTGAAATAGAAAGCCCAACCCTAGACTGACAATATTTTATGATTCAAGAAGACCAGACGACCACGAAATAATGTATACCGAATACCGAGTCCCCTGAATGTGTGGTTAGATTAACGATATTCTCTAAATTTTACCTATAGTAATAATGAGTTGAATGTTTCTTTCCAAACTTCTTAAATATGTATTCCTCTAATAGTCCACTCCCTATTTTGAAACAGATTTATTTCTTTACCTGACTTTGTTCCAAACCTTGGTCAGTGGGTGTTTTACCCTAACGTTCCCTTCAAACCTCCTGTCTCAAGTACTTTGATTATAATAGTTGCCATCCTCCTCATGTTAAGATGTAAACACCTGGACCCCTATCTATTCGCATCCATCAAATTCATAATAATTTTAAAGACGTTTTTTATAAAACGAGGCTATCCTTAATCTTTTATCGAAAATAG
This sequence comes from Hermatobates lingyangjiaoensis, assembly GCA_026182355.1. NCBI lineage: Eukaryota > Metazoa > Arthropoda > Insecta > Hemiptera > Hermatobatidae > Hermatobates > Hermatobates lingyangjiaoensis. The sequence continues at coordinate 404,700 of JAPFBL010000236.1, read as the reverse complement.
TGTTTTAACTGTTGAGATACCTTACCGGTCTGGATCCAAGACGGGTAGGAGTTATTCTTCTTTTTATGAGGAAACTTGTTTTCTAAGCTGTCACATACTTTTCACGGTTATTAAGAAGTTTTGGTGATAATGGTAGAATAATAATAAATATGAATGACATACATAGGTAAAAGTCTATAATAGAGGCATGCTACTCCAAGGTACGACAAATAACAAACCACATATTTTGAACAAATTTATTTCTAAGAATAAAAAATTACAAAATGAGTCTAGTTAAAAATTATAATATTTAAATTATAATGAACAAACATAAATAGGAAAAATTAATTTATTCTACTTTTTTGGGTGTCACTATTTACTTTTCAATATGAAAAAATTTCAGAAATTGCACCAGAATTTCCTCAGTTCAAGTACTATACATTATTAAAATGTATATCCTATAAGTTTTAATATATATAATGTACATATATATATATATATATATATATATGTTTTAGTGCAGTTGAATGTATGTTAAGACTGTTTAAGGTTTTAGTCTCTGATCTGTTCACCTGAATGTGGTCGACAAACCAATCAATCGTTCTCAAGAAAAGCAAGCTAGTGGCGATTAAACACAAAGTGATAATCAAATACAAGTCAAAATGAAGTGCTAACAAAGAATTGCAAATTACGCGTTCAACGAAGAAATAACTGTTATTAGACAATTATTACAATTACTTTCCCATTGAAACAAATGATTACAATTTTATAATTGGGTGTAAATAATTGCTTCTAATATGTTCTCCTTCTTATTTAAAAGTTTCTTTGTTGGTTACATCCTTATATGAAAGAAAAGCAATTGAAACTAGTGAGGAGAGAATATAATTGAAACATGTTCATGAAAGAGAGATGCAAACGCCAATTAGACGCCCGAACAAAGATCCTTTACATTGCATGAGAAACGTATTAGAAACAACCATCGAGTGCAACGAGATACTCCTATTGAACACTCTCACAGATTAACTCAACAACGTGACGGGCAAACATCAGAATTATTGCAATTATGGTTAAGTCATCGAAATAATAAAGACCTTGCTCACGGAATACTACTGTGGCGAAATGATGTCAGAGTTCGTTATATTTCTTACGTGAAAAACGGTTAGATATGAGATTTTATGTATGTAGTCACAAGGGTAATGTTTTGTTACCATCATTAGGTAACACTCTCTAATAACACTTAACTGTCTAATAGGCATGATCATTTTAAACACTTTAAGGGGCGTTCCTATAATAGGATATTAAATTAGATTGCTACTGCAACCTTTGTGATACCACACATGAACATTCTACATTGGGAGCAGATCCTTTCTTTGTTTAACTCAAATGTATTTAGAGTAGGAATCTTTAACGAGTACCTCTCTCTCCTAGTAGGGCCATGCAGCTATGTCCGTAGGCTGCATTGGCTTATATATATACACAGGTTCTTTGAACCAGGATCAAAAATGACCACTGACCTTACCTGTAGCTGAGCAGGTTCAGTAGGACCTTTGTTCCGGAGTTTGATCCGAAACTTTTAAAATAAGTCGGCACGACGGGCGGTGGGGGCCCATGGAAGGGTTCTCTCTCCATCCAACTGAAGTTGGACTCGTAGTGGCTGTTGGTTCTCAACCAAGTTGGGTTACTATGTGAGAAGCAGTAACTTCTTGGGAGGTTGCCTGCTTAGAATCCAGGGTAGCTAGAGACCCCAAATCCTTACCAGTGGGTGGGCCTTGAACTCAGCTGATTGGACTGGACAACTGGTACTTGTCTGGTAGAGGCTGGGGCTCTTGACGGGATCTCGGAGCGGGGACGATTAGATACCACTCCTTCCAACCCTTTTATGTTCAGTACAGGTGGCAGTTAGCCAACGGGAGATCTTAGAGGCTCTCATAACTAGCCCTTAAAGGTGGCGTTTAGCCAATGAGAGAGTTGTAATCTCTCTCTATGAGTCGTGTACTTAGGTATTAAGACTATTAGTAGCAAGCAGTGGTCCCGGGGTAACGGGTATTGCCCTGTTCGAAGGGGGACGACCAAGTTCTTAAGAACCCTAAGGTAGTCCTAAAACTGTACTACAATGTTGGAAATCCTGTCCATTAATTTAACGAGTACCTGATATCGTACAGACTCGGGACCGACAGCTTACAGTCTATCTGAGGGATGACTTGCTCAGATATATTCATCTCCTGAGTGGATAAATCGAGGGTCAGATACGTATTGAACCTCGTATCTACCAGTCCTGAGGTTATCACGTTGCCACTGGGCTAACCTTGTCCTGTATAATACGACATTAAGTTTTGCTTCAATGGGAACACTTCATTACAAAGAACCTGGTCGAGGTCCATATTGCTAAAAAAATTATCAAAGCATACCCACATTTCACCCAATAAATGTTGAACCGGGAAAGTTTGCTCTGATCACACGGTACATCAAAAACCATGTAGTATATTAAATTAATGCAAATATATAATAATGTAATCTGTTTCTCAAGAAACAATTACATGCTTTTCAAGAATTTTCTATGTCGCTTATTTTTTTTTAATATCTTGTTTTTTCTATATAATAATTACGTTTTATGTGTTGGGTTGTATTAAAGTCTGAAATCAATTTAAAACAGATCCGACTTTTGAAACAAAGAACCAGATATTTGATGGTAGAAGAGTGGGAGGAACAAGTCAACTCCGTTTGCAGCCCACAATTGGGCAATTTGAATAATGCAAGTATAATAAAGAGCTTGCTTATTTGACAGTCAAATGCCCCCCCCCCCCCCCCCACAACCACACATACTTAACTAAGTCTAGAGGGCTCTGTCATAAGAGGAAAATTAAATTAAGCTTATTGAGTGTGCTATTTTGAAAAAAAAAGATAGGGTGCAACGATGTTTCAGTTAAAACAAATCAAAACAAATATCACTCACTCATTTACTCTAGTACTACTATTTAAAAGTATAAATCAGGGCATTAACACATATTATGCAACTTTAAAAAAAATTATAATTTTACGAAAAATACTACCTTTTTTAATTCGGTATTGTTCGAAGGTCTGTTTCACTCAGTAATTTCCTACTGCTGTTCTTGCACTTTATGATTTTTACATATATTTATAAAATAAAGGTATTGTTATCTTTATAACAATTACCAATAAATACGTCTTCTCTTCAGAATTTGGACAGGGTTATTTATTTGAAATCACCTTTTTGCCAAAGTTTTGTCTTTATTTTAAGATAACCTCAGGGCTAGAACCCAAAAACAATGGATATTTATCTTATCTGCATCGCATTCATCATAAAAATTCAAAAATCTTTCTTACGAAATAAGAAAGATATAGTTCTTAAGTCGAACTATATATTCTACTTAAGTTATCATTTATAGTTCGATTATAAATATCTAATGTTCCAATATTATCTTAGTTTATATGGCAATCGGTCCAATAAAATAGGTTTTTCAATCTGTTTATTTGTGTGTTAGTTTGAGTGTGTGTTTGTGGGTAAGACAGACAGATAGAGAACAGGATATCTCAAAAACAAATAGTGTTATAATTACCAAATTTCTTATTTATGTTAATATGAACTGTGAGAGGATGCATAAAACTTGATACCTACTAATATTGCATTTTATATGCAAACTTATAAAAAAAAACTTATTTTTGTGATTTGGTGAAAATCTGTTCTTACTATTTGGATTAAAATCCTAATAGTTTTACATTTTTAGTCGACATTAATATATGCATGGAGGGACAGGTTTAGAAATAATGCTGCAGTGTTAAAACAGAAAACTGTTCCAGAATGGCAAAAAATTAACTGGGAAATTTAAATTATGAATATTATATCTGCTGGGATTTAATGTAAATTTATATATCTAAAATAATCTAATTTTCTAATTTATAAAATGCTTTAAAATGAAGTTCACTTCTGCAACTTTTTGTTTTTATTTAAATTTTACTGCAAATATTAGATATATATTGTATATCCAAATAAGTCGAACCACATATGGATATATTAAATAATTATAATTTATCCAAATATATATTTATAATGGGGTAAATGAAAGTTGTATAGCTTCCTAACAGGTTTGTATTATATGGTTTAGAATAAATTGAAGTGTTGCATGTTTCTATTTTCTTCAAAGCTAGTAGTTAGATTTCTATCGATTATAGATCAGATTATCTGAAATTCACAAAAGGTTTTTAACTGTCATGGTAATTTTACATGAAAGGACCGCCACGGACTCGAAATAGCAGAAGCCATCATGATAACTAAGGAGTAACCTGTTATGAACAATCAAATTAATAATACTGGAAGATATCTCAAACTGTATAATGAGCTACGGAGAGAAGTCAGAAAAATTAAATTAGTGAACGAATACCATCAGCGCTTTGCCCAAACAAGGAAAGTTAATCCAGAGCGTGTAGTGATTTATTCAGAACCCTGGAAACTATCAAGGGATGGTTTTTTTTTTTTTTTGGTTAATTGATTCATGAGCTACTAGTGTTATTAACTGTTTGGTGTGTCAGAAATACAATGTCTGGAATACCAAAGAATCTAGTGTTCAATCCATGGAACTCACGTCTATATAGCCGTCTATATCTTCAGGTTATGTAGCCGTAGTGACTCTACCAACCTAGTCACGAGACTTTAGTGATTTCTTATATATATAATATTTTCTAAGACAAAAAGATTTCACAATAATCACGTAAAATAAAAAATTCATGTTCAGCAATTAGAAATCAGAAAATAACCTAATATATTTCAACCGTGACAAGAGGTCTTCGTCAGAGTCAAATCTCAACTAAGTCAGAGTGAGGTGAGATTTAACTCTAACCAAGACCACTTGTTTTGTTTGAAAAATCTTAGTCTTTTTAATAATTCTTATTGTGGTTTGGACGTTGATAATATTTTCTGTGTATCTATTGGTTTCATACGTATTCCCAAATGGCTTTATATTTAAAAATGTTGCATGTTCGTTCAGATTATTTTCTGAGGTTTTAGGTAAGTCAACCAAATTAATTGTGACTCAAATAGGTAACACCTTAATAAGATATGATACTATTTTGGCATTACTTGTTCATTATTTATACTTTTGTAATAGAGTAGATAGATAGGTGGAAACAGATTCCCTCGCGGGCTAAACCTTCTCCTCTTAACGTCTTTTTGTTGATCGGACGTTTGGGTACAATTTTGGTAATACCTTGCATTGTTTTACAAACCCTATTATGAAGCACTTATGTTAAAATAGCTTATTTGAATTGCTTTTATTTACCTTCGAATTCTCTAAAGTTAATGTAATGAAGTTGAGATCATGGATTATATGATGCCATCATAAAATGGAATGCCATTGGAAAACTTTCTTCTAAGTCTATTAACAAAAAAAAAGAGATATTTAAAATGGAACTGATATATGATGGAGAAATGAGACTGTGATTAATAGCGTGAGGATATCAAGTAATGGAGCTCAGAAGCTCTTCATGGTAGAGTTGTTTGATTAAACGATAGCAGCTACAGAGCAACATGACTGCAGTAACGAATCAAAAACTGGAACACTCAGGCATCATCAAAACATCAGTTGAGTTGTAAGACGTGATTGATTGAAGCAAACTATGCAATCCTAGCGAATCCCAGTACAACTAGAATTTTGTTGAATATTGCCGATAAATATTAACCTTATTCATATCATGTTAGTGGCTGAAATTTAGTTAATTACTAGAATAGGTAGCACTTAAGGGTGTTTTAACGAATATACTAAGGAAAACTTTCATATGCAAGAAACACTAGTAACTAGTAACCTTAAGAGGGCCAAACAACGACCAACGAATCTTTCTACGTGCTTAGCAGTTCTACAGACCTTCTACTGCTGAACTACAGAAATTCTGTGATTTTAGAGTCAGTAAGTAAATATTTGTAGCGTTTTGTTTAGTTTGTCAGTTTATATTATTACGTGGTTTTCGTCTTTCAATTGAATGTCATTGAGCCGTGTAAGAGTGACAGTCCTGGAAGGATTTGGCTTCCTCTGTAAACAACAGCGTCTACAATTGAAGTGTTTAGTGAATTCTTCTGGAAAGGCTCTGTACAAGGGGTTTAGTACAAGAATCTTTTCCCTCTTTGCCCACCAGTCTATTAGTAAGTTGCTCAATTGATTTCAACTTGAGATCTCTTTAAATATCAAGGTTAAGTTGCAGGATTAAAAGGATGATTCTTTTTGAATTATCTATACAAAAAAATTATAACAGTAATAAAATTAACAAGTTTTTCGTTTTGATATATGTTTATATACCAAACATATATGGTGTAAATCGGCAGCAAATCTTCTTGTTATCATACAAGAAGCTTTGGTCTAACGTTAAACAGTATAAATATGATGCAGATAATTCCTTGCTGACATTTTAATGTCATTTTAGAATTTTATGTAGTTTTTACGTTGATGAACGGTTTGATGAATGAACGATGATTGGTTTTAAAGCTTAAGATAAATATGATAATATGATTATATATATATATATATATAAAGATTTCACATAAACACGTGAAATAACAATCAATGATCAAACCACAATAAGAAATGGGAAAACAAGACTAAGATCTTTCAACCGTAACAAGCGGTCTTCGTCAGAGTCAAAAACCCAACTGTAACACACTATATTTACCTGTACTTGGTTTCTTGTTGTTCAATCTGGCCGTTTTTCTTTGTATATTTGACAATACAAAGTGCTGCCTGCGTTAGTTAAAGATATTTTCTTACTTAATTTCAGTCAGGATATGAAGTGAGTATGCTAATATTTATCAAGGATATTGTAAAAAGACAAGTTGTTATTCCTCGATATATATGTTATATAATTCGCGCTATTATTTAAATTAAATGTGTTTTTCTTAATGAAATGGACTCCATAATAGGTTTCTAATCAGTGTGACTTTTCTAAAACCATCTTACGGTCATCCTCATTAACATGAACAATTTGATGAAGATTAATAAAGTCATTGGGATGCATAGCAAACAGGCTGACAGTCATGTAGGGAATTTTATGTATGTGGATTTAAATACGTGTTCTAGTTTGGTTAGGACAACTTTTTTACGGCTATGCCACCCAGCATGTCATTTCTTATCTTGATTTGAGTAGTACAGTGAACCCTTCCTACAAATATCCGCTCAATGGAGCAATTTTAGTCAAGGATTAGAGACGTCTACCTTTAGCTGGTGGGGCACCTCTGTACGAAGGCATACACCTTTTGCTCAACAGCCTGATGGTGTGTAATAGACAGACACATTCAAATAAGAGGAGGCCACCTCACTTCTGAAGGGCCCCCTCAGCCAGCTACCTTCAATACGAAGAAGCTTTTCGAAGTCGATATAACACACTTATATCAATGTCTAAACTACAATGAAAAATTTAATAATGAGACTAAGATTTTCAACCTAACCAACTTTTGATTTCGAACCAACTGGTCTTCGTCAAAGTCACTATCAAACTGACAACGGAGACTAGTTGTCTCTGTCAGAGTTAGCAGCACTATGTGTGAATAAGTTAACATAATTTGGACGTCTTCATTGAAAGAACTTGGTCCCATTTCTGAAATTCATACTTCGTCCTATTTAACGGGAGTCCTCAGGAAAAGAAGTGGTAAGGTGAAAAGATGAAAGCCAACTTAACAGTTTCTCTGCCATAACGAAAATGGAAATTTAATAAACCTATGAGAGAATAAGTTACCTAAATTGGAGGGTCTTTCATAACAGATTCAATGACGTTGATTAAAAACTGAAGAATTGTAAGAGGGGTAGGATAGGATAGGATAAAGTACACTTATCAATTTAAGCAGCCAGGAGCTCCGGGGAAATAATCATTTATGGGGAGTACTAAATCAATATGATCTATTATTCCGGGGGAATAGGGAACATGTACGGCTCTCTAACATGCTAGAAAGGTTATCAGCTAGGAGGGCAACCACGGACCTTGAACTTCTGTTTTAAATGATCTACTTTAATTTTGCGACAGATGGGCATTGTATAAAAAGTTCAAGTGGGTTTTAAGTGGGCAGATGGGGCGGGATAGAGCTTTCATGGGCGGAAAGGTATTTAAGCAGTTTTAGAGAATTACGAAGTTTTGAATCGGAATCATTCACATCAGCACCAATGTGTTTCCAAGAATATTTCAACCTGAGTAACCTGCAGAACATTTGAACATCTTGAACCAGCTTAATATGGTTCACTTTTTGAAAAAAGTAAGTCTGAGTATAGAAACGCGAAAAGTTCTATTCCGAGGACTTATGGTTATTCATGTGTAGGCTTAACATAGTGGTTGATAAACCCACCCCTAGAATGTATCACACTGAATACAGTAATTGGTAACTGTATTTTGGAAAACGTAAAGAAAGGTTAAAAATGTTTCTCATTCTCTCAGACTCATTGCATTTATGATTAAGATTATGTTGAGGTTTAGATTGGATTGAAAAAGGTATCGGTGAAATACAGTAGCAAGAGAAGTGTCAAAGGAAAAGCGAAAGGGGAGGTGTTTCTCTCTACGTAAACAACATCTCCTTCTAAGGTGGTGGTGTTTGGAAGGTTAGCGAAATTGCAGAATTCAAATAAGAATAATACAAAACAACTTTGACAATAGTAAGTCACTGGATTTATGGAGGTGTTTACCAGCAATGTAAAGCAACCCTTTAACTTTTCTTAAATGAAGAAAGTGACAAAGTTAATAAAATGTTTATAATGAAAGACAGTTTTGAAAGATTGGAATCTTATTTGTTGATATGAAATATGGGTAAGTTGAGTATGTTGTGGAGAATAACTGAAATAGTGAAACTGGACAGGAAAAGCAGATCAGGGCCAATCCATTAGGAGCACTGTTAATGATAGATAGTACTGCACAAAGTCAGGATGGACTGTAAAACTGACTTATTTAGGGATAATAATTCTTTAAACCAGGAATCGGTTAGGTTTAGTACATGATTACTACAACTAATAAAATAACTGTAAAAAGAATTAAACCATAAAACAGTGTAACGAATAAATAAATAAAATAGTCTCTAACAATGAACGGAACAAAACTGTGAAGTAAAACAAACTAAGTAACAGAAATAAAGATTTTGAAATATAAAGGAACTAGACTACCCGGTGACCCTTTGTCACTCAGAAATTTTAACAATAGGTATTAAAATTAATTCAATGAACATGATTGACAGGGATAATATTAATTGTTGTTTCTTGTTATTACTGCACGGAAATTGATTATTATATGGCCCGAGCTTTTGATATAGTATTCTTAACATGATTCAAGATATATTCACAGTAAGTATATTTAGCAAAATTAAAAGCAATTAAAAGTAAAAAAAAATCATTTAATTTATCATAGAAATAAATAAAACATCAATTCAATACATTTGCACTACTGTCATCAGAAACCAGGCAACCCTTTGGGCTACTCTGGCTCCATGCCTTTATTTTATTACCAGTGTTTATATTTCGCAAATTTTAATTTTTTTTTTGTTACATTTATTTATAATACATTTGCACTACTGTCATCAGCGAGCAAGCAAGTCTTTGGACTACTCTGGCTCCATGCCTTTATCTTTTTACCAGTGTTTATATTTCGCAAATTTTAATATTTTTTTTTTATTACATTTATATATAATACGTATTCACTACTGTCATCGGCGAGTGCGCAAGAGGAGACTGGCTACTCTAGATCCATGCCTTTACTTTATTATCATTGTTTATATTATTCAAATTTTAAATTCATAAATTTTTTTTGTTACCTTTATTTTTAATTATGTTTCCGCTACTGTCATCGGCGAGCACGCAAGCGAGTGGGCTACCCTGGCCCCATGCCTTTAGTTCATTACCAATGTTTATATTACGCAAATATTAAATTTAAAAAAAATTGCTTGTTACATTTTTATGTAATACATTTTCACTACTGTTATCGGCAAGCGCGTGAGACACTTGCTACCCTGGCTCCAATTTTGGGAATATAGTAATAATTTTCTTTTATTTGACGTTATTCAGGTAATAAATTATATAATTTAATTTCAGGCCTCTACCTCCACGGGAAATAGGTAAACAAACAAACAAAGTCACGAACTTTATATATAGAGATAGGAAGTCAACAAAACTTACAGAGAAATAGGAATGCAGAGGCCAGCACTATACGCGCTTACTAAGTCAAATGAATTCAGATCTGAACCGATTTATAATTCAAAAACAGAAGCAAACACGAATGAAAACTAGAAACTAGGGCTCACTTCCAATGGAGGTAAAGGAAGTGGTATAGCCAGGAGACGAAAGGCAACTGAGCAGCTTCTTTTAGATTATGTGCAGGTTACTGACAATATACTAATCAATCACTGGTGAAACACATAAATAAAATATTTATCAGGGGCAAAGGTTCTGTTAAATGTTTTGGTATCCATTGTCATTAGAAAGAAATGACAAATGACAAATTTTATAATTTGAATAACAAACCGAGAACCATTGATTCACCTCCAGTTGACTCAGTTATGATGGTCGAGTATATTTTTAGATACTATAATCTAGATTATTGTAGATTCTAGAATAATGTCTATTTATATAAACGTTATCATTATTGAAATATAAACTTAAGTAAATTTATATTCGGAACAATTAGAGAGTAAGAAAAAACAAATTACGCAATATTAGATTAAATTTAATAGATTCAAGAGTTCGGACCGCGTAGACAAATAAACAATCATCTGTAGATATGAGTAGTATATACTCGTATATTTTACTATATCAATTATCAAACTACAATATGAAATGAGGGACAAAAAAAGACCAAGCGGTCTCCATCAAAGTCAAAAACCGAATTTTTTACTCTGACGAAGACCGCTTGTTGTGGTTGAAAGATCTTTTTTCCCATTTCATATTGTGGTTTGATCATTGATTGTTATTTCACGTAATTATGTGAAATCTTGTTATTATTTTACTATATATATGTAGCAGATGTACATGTGTGCAGAGAAAATATTCCATTCTTATCTCTATTGAAATTCAATAGTTACTAATTTTGTAAATTCAAGCTCATATTTCTAGTATGAAGTTAAATCTTGTGATACAGTCAACCATTGGAAATTTATATAATAAGAAAGTTGCTTTACGTTTTTCTTGAAATATATATGACGTATTATTTCTTGGAAAATATGATTGAAGAGTAAAGCAAGTAGTATAAAGCGAAGTTTGAAAGACTTGGTGAAGTAAGGACCAAGGGAGGGGGGGCGACCAATGGGCTGACAGGTGGCAAGAGTGGGCAGCTGAGTCACGGAAAGCTCAGTTTGTGTCGGGTGTTTGGTGAGTCAAGTACAGTCTGCAAGATACACGGTAACTTTCGTCAACATACCGACTAACCCGCTAACCGACTTATGCTGTAAGTGTAACCCGCAAGCACCAGCCTTAACAAAACCACTTTTGACAAGTCACTTCCTTCTCCAGGGTAACTTCAAATTAACATCAAATAATATTGTTGTAAACCTCAATAACCTGTACTTAATCCAGCTTATAGAAGTGATTACAAATCCTTTCGCTGCTAATGCTGAGCTTCCAGACACTAACAATTGCAATTCCCAAACTCATAATCCTACGTTGTAAGGCTCTTAAATTTTTCAACTAATCCAGCAATAATCAAGTTATAACCTAAGTACTGCTGAAAAAAGTGAGCCCCTTTAACGATTCATATTCTTCATCGTAATCCCTACTCTGACCTAAGTTACACTTACACTGCTCCAGCAGATCATCAAATAAATTCCTATCAAGATTTCAATCATCCACTGTCCTTTCCCCAGACACAACCCTCTTGATATTTGTTGATACTACCATTCCACCCTCGCATCTGCTTTCATAAGTTTTGTGCTGATCGTGTCAATAAATAAATACAAATTTTATGTATATAAGAAAAGTTTGAAATAAATACGTGGTATGTATATGAAGTGTAACTCCGACAAAGATCAGTTGTTTTGCTTGAAAGATCTTAGTCTCATTTCTAATTTTCTTACTGTGGTTTAGACGTTGATTTTTATGTCACATGTTTATTCTGAATCCTGTTTTATAAGTACATACATATCTCAAGAAGTATCATAAATATAAAAAATAATGTCGAAGACTTTTTGAGGTAGTTATTACTAAAATAACTGTTCTTTTGTAAGTTATCAGAAATGTTCATTTTTTTATTCTTGTTTTGATTTCTTTTATTGTAGAGTAATTTATGTTGATTAATGCATTTATATATATATACTATCATCGAGAAAACGATCCACAAAGGACAACAAACGTTTAAGCGTAAACCATAGGTACACAGGAAATAGAAAAACATACTTACTGTCTATAATTTTTGGTTCAACCGTCATCAGGACAGAAGAGATAAGGAAACCAAGTGCACTTGCAATGCGATGGTTGGACACCGAATATATATATATATATATATATATTTATTTATTTATATTATATAATATAATTATTATAAAATATATTGTATTGTTTACTGTATATATTATATATTTGCATATATACAATATGTACTACTTGTGTATGTATAAAAACTTGAAACTATGGAAAACGTTATCCAGTGGGACATTAGAAAAATTAAATTCAATAAAACAAAACAAACCACTTAATAAAATTCATATTTTGAGCCATTGTTCGTCGTCAGGAGAAGATAAGAGTTAAATAAAAAGAGGGGGAGATATGGTCAGAGTAGGATGGCAAAGATCAGGTGACTAGACCTCTATGTAACCTTCTGACCAAATGTGTCCTTTTTCTCCTTATCTTTTTTTGATGAGGAACTGATATTCAAAGTATCGATCTCAGTAGGTTTTATATATATATATATATATAATTAAAATTACAACTAGAGAACACAAAAAAGAGGATTAACACTCACGAATTTTGATCATTTCGGCTGTCTTCAGTAGAGGAGAAAAAGGAAAAGGAGAAGGTACGAAGGAGGGGAGACGTGAATGCGTCGACCGACCGATACAAATACCCATATATATATATATGGCTGCCTGCGGAGCGACTCGTTTCTATCTTCCTAATGACGAGGACATCGAAATATAGTAGTCAGTTTCTGTTTCATTTCTGAGGTTCTTTGTATCAATATAGTTTATATATACATGTTTCAGGGTAAACTATATGTAAACTGTAAGTAGAAAACATACACTTACAGTCTCCAATTTTCGGTTTAACCTTCATCAGGTGAGAAGAGATAGAGACGCCAAGCGGACTTAAGAAGCGACAGTTGTAGACCACACAAGTGTGGTTGGAGTCACTTAGCAAGTGTGGTTGGTGTAACTATCTCTTCTCTTCTGATGACGGTTAAACCAAAAATGAGAGACTGTAAGTGTATGTTTTCTATTTACAGTTACCTACAGTTTGCCTTGAAACGTTTGTTGCCTTTTTGGGTCGTTTTCTTGATAATGCTATATATATATATATATATAATTTTACGATGTAAAATCGATCCTAATGGGACAAATAAAGTTCAATATAGATAAAGAAAAATAGATATTAAAAAGACACTTGCAGTCTCTAATTTTGCTGACGGCTGGGGTCTCCAAGCGTCTCTACACCACTCTTTCTTATCTCTCGTGATGACAGTTCAAACTAAAAATTAGTGTTTGAAAGTGCTTGTTTTGAATCTATCTATGTTTCTTTATATAAATTGAACTTTATATAAACATTAATATTATTGACCAAATTCTTTTGAATATATCTTCTTAATTCAAGCAGAGATCATCATTTACATTTACTTCTACATAAATCTATGCAATATCTTTAGCAGAATATGATATAAAATAAGTCGTGTTTTCTTTAATATGGTAAAAGTTCGTGCTGTCATCGTGATGAACTCGATTCTTCAATATTTTTTCCTGCACTATCTCTAAAATATGTCTTGTTATATAACTCCGAAGTACCATGACCAACAATGGTTTTGCAATCCTTAATAATATGAGCTTAATATTAAAATTACAGTAATCCGTCTTACCTCGTACCCTGCTGCTGAAGCTCTTAGACCGGTTTCGGGCGTCACCCATCTTCAATAAGAACTGATCAACTCAATAGTTGATCAGTTCTTATTGAAGATGGGTGACGCCCGAAACCGGTCTAAGAGCTTCAGCAGCAGGGTACGAGGTAAGACGGATTACTGTAATTTTAATATTAATGTTACTAACCTCTGTGGTAATGAAAAAATGCATGAATTTAATATGAGCTTACTTCAGGCAACTTAAGTTAGCCATAAAGTTCTGCCGCTAATATGGGGTTTCAAAGACTATAAAACCAGTAATTCATAGATTTAATTCGCCAGTTAAAAGGCAGGTCGCAAAAGTTTATATCTCTTTATTATTCCTATCTTATTGTTTCCTTATATCTTAAATATGTACCTTTCAGTTGAATACCATTTTAAATAAATTTCTTTCTCTTCTTGAAGATGGCCAGACCATACGGCTATCCTGCAATCAAGTTTTTTCAGGGATTCAATAATATATTCCTTTCTTAAACTGTAAATCTTTACCAAAAGTATAAGGTCCGAAATCATCTTAGTAAACAATTTAAAACTGTGTTATGCTTACCACTTGGTCAGTGGAGTCATTAATCAGTAATGGAGATAATGAAGAAATAAATTATTTACAATCATTAAAATAGAAAATCATTTTCTATTAGCAATAGTCTTCATCAATAGGATCCTTATGATTGTAAACCAGGATTATCTATTTTAAAATTTTATAGAACTACTACACTCCAGGCTACTTGAGTAGTCGCTTTTGTATGGCGTTGGACAGTTCTCCTCGCGGCTTATACATTTCAAGTGTTAACAACTGTAAATTATTAACATCATTTTTGTTTACTCTAAAGTTCTTTATTCCAAATATTGATTAACTTCTTAGTTATGCACTCAGTTACAACGTGGTATTTACTGATTCTTGGATACTATACCTTAAGTCTTCACATAAACAAGTTTTCTTGATAAAAGAACCTGTTTCGAACACGTAGTATTCTTCTTTAGGTATATACGAGGAGTGTAAATAAAGTAGTGAGACTGATTTTTTTTAAATTTTCTATTCAAATATAATTACAATGTGATATTGTCACCTTCAAAATAGTTCCCTTCGGAAGCCACACAGCGCTGGAGACGGTCCTTCCAATCATTGTAGCATTGCTGGAACTCGGATTCTGGAATGGCCTTCAGCTGGTCGGTTACAGCAGTTTGTATGTTTTGTAGTGTCCCGAAATGAGTTCCCTTGAGGTGATTTTTCAATCTCGGGAAGAGGAAAAAGTCACAATGACTCAAGTCTGGTGAATAAGGAGGCTGAGGAGCAACAGGAATGTTTTTACTGGCCAAAAACTCGTTTATTGAGATGGCAGTGTGACAGGGCGCGTTGTCGTGATGCAACACCCACTTGTCTTTGATGTTTGGCCGCACACGAAGGACTCTTTTTCAAACTTTTGATTCAAATTCAACTGTTCCCCGATCATTCTGACTGTCAAGGGTCGATCTGAACGCACAAGGTTCCGTACTCTGTTGACATTTTCATCGGTGTTTGCACTTGAAGGCCTTCCGCTTCGTGGTTCATCTTCAATCGACTCTCTTCCTTCTGAAAATTCCTTAAACACACGAAAAACCTGTGCCCTTGATAAAACACGTTCTCCATAGGCCTCCTGAAGTTTTTCAAAAGTTTCGGTTGCATTATGTCCAAGTCTGAAGCAAAATTTGATTGCACACCGCTGCTCAACTTTGAGGTCATTCATTTTTAAAACGCTCAAGAAAAAACCATTTCACGAAAACCAACGCTACGGACAAACAAATGACTGTGGCGAGTTCAGATTCATACTGGAGGCGCATCACACGTGCACCTGACGCTACTCAAGGCCACGCGTCTCCAGCGTTGCCAGATCGAAAGCGACGTTGCCAGTCTCACTACTTTATTTACACACCTCGTATTCTTTAGTTCAAAGGTGTCATACACTCTATATGAGATGATTATTATATGTTGATTATGAGTCCACTAAGCCCACTTGGGCAGATTTACCTGATGAAGAGCACTGCTTAATTAATAGAACTTACTATGTGATGACTATATAATTTCTAAGAATTGATTAACTTGATAGTTTTGTTTTTAAATAGTAATTATTTAAAATTGTATACTGCTTTCTGAATAATGCATGCTTCAATGGTTAAGAACCGCTACAGAGAAGAACTCATTCAACCACGGACAGGACCGTGATCCTTACTGTTCCAATAAAATATTACAATTTATAATTTGATTTTCAATAAGGAATTTTATAAAGTATAATAGTTTCTACAAAACGGTTTTATTTAGGGTAATGTACTTCCAAGTGGTATGTGAATCGAAAAAAGTTATGAACCGCAGGTCAATGGTGTCTCTTGTTATCTCCTGCTTCCTATAAAGCCCCGTGTAGCACCCTCTACTTTATCATCCTACTGCGTGTTTTATATTCATGAATATAAAAAAAAAATTAGAATTTACAAATAAATTGATACTAGAAAAAGTCGTTTTCTTCAAATAACTTTCAATCTGAATTTACTAGAACTATCAGTATATGTGCATTGTGTATGAGTTAGGTTACAACTGCCTAATGTGAGAGAGAGGTCTTAGTTATCAAAACTTTCTTATTTTTTACCAAAGAAAAGCTCTCTCACTTTTTTTTTCTCTCCTAGTCACCTTCTAAAGGCAAAAAACAGTTCAAGATATCAATTACAGTAAGTGTTTGTTCTTCTTGAGTTGTATGTTATTTTGTCGTTATCAATAACTCTTGATAGATGTTGTTTATATCTATAACTTATATTAGAAATAGGTAAAACCGTCATACCTTGTAAGATGATCCTGGAGTTGGAGCGCTTTCAGACGTTGTCCATCTTCGATCGCAACAAACCTACTGAGCTGTTATGTAGGGGGTTGGTTATCTCTTAAGTCCACTACTATCCTGATATTATTATTTTAACTTTTTTGGTTTTTAGCTATTATCTAGTTTGGGTTTTTGATTTTTTTTAACTTTGTCATCCTGCCTGTCCAGTCGTCTTTTTATTTTTATTAATGATTTACATAAAATATCAGATTGGTAATTTATTTGTTCATTTATTAATTTACCCGTATTTTTATGTTTATATATTTCTATCTGTTCAGTTATGTTGAGTCTCTGTCCTGTCTGTAGTAAGTCCATTGTGTTTTCTAAGCTGTCAGGTGTATGTCCGTGTTCAGTCAGGTGGTTTGAAAATTTGATTTATTTGTATTATTTAAATAGTCCTTAAGATGTTCTTTAAATCTTATTTTTAGGGTTCTTCCCGTCTGTCCAATATATATTTGTTTTACAATCACTTATGCATTAACAATATGCATGTATTTTATATCTATAATGCCTAAACCAGATTAAGTAGCTCAGAAATGAGATCTCTGAACAAAAACAAGTTCTTCATCAGAGTCACACTCAAACTAGCTGATTGTTTACTGAGTTTTGAATATTGATTTTTGATTTTGCCTTTTTACCATGAAATATTGTTATATATATTATTACAATCAGGTCTTCTGTCAACATATATTTCCTGAATTACCAGCAGTTTCTGCACATACACTTTTAGCTTTGATGGCCTCCATCTTTTGCGCAATTTTCCTTTCGCCTGGCTAAAGTTGTCATAACATCTGTCCAAGAGACATTGAGACATTGTAGTGAGTTTGCATTGCACGAGCTTTTGGCTTGTAATCGAGTGATTATATATCAATCCTAGTACTGCTTGCCTCTGGTAGGTCTCAAGGACTGTCTTTAGATGGGCAATCAGAGCGTATAGTTTCAGTTCTTGTTCTTGACCTATTTCATCATTGGTTCTAGACTCATTGTTTCTGGGAATTGCAAAAATTTCTCTCATTGAGCGATTTTTTTATTTTATATGCAGGATTCCTGAGATTTGGAGTTCCAATGTTTTCCTGCCGCTGTGTGATAGTCAAGCCCTTTATGAGCATCTCCCTTGTCAGTCGTACTTTTTGTTTCTCTTAGACATGCTTCTTGGGAAGACGAAATCTTATGAGAAATGTCAACCTCCTGGAGACATATGTAGTAGTTAATGAATTACTGTAGTACTCAGATATGATTCTAATTTCAATAAGCCGTGATAGGCCATATTTAGTGAAAACAGAAATATCTTGATACGTCGTAATGTGAGCATACAAAGAAATAACCAGAAAATATTTTAGCTTAAGCCTTCATTAACTTGAACTGATATACGAGTAAATTAGCTACCGTACTTTGCATTTCACCTAACAATATTAAAGCTACTTTGTGAGGTTCGATCAATGTACTGCCCGATGTACTTAGAGCCAGGTTTTCACATTCATCTGTAGTAGATGTATATGTGTCTGTAGATTAAATGACAATGCTGAAGGTCTAGAAAATCTTCTTCCAGTCACCTCAGGAGCAGATTGTGTGTCTTCTTATCTTTGTAATATAGGTTGACTTCTTTTTGTAGTACAACTTGAATTTTTCCTTATGACTTTTTCTTTCATCAGTTTTCATCATATATGTAACTGTGATTATTTATATATACATAACAAAATTTTCCAATAAAAACTTAAAATAAAAATCAACATTAAAACCACTGTAGGAAATTCAGAAATTGGGCTGAGATCTTTCGACCGAAATAACTAGCTCTCGAACCGATATTTAAGTGTTACTCTCACAGACCAGTATTTTGGTCAAAAGATGCTAATTCCATTTTTGGAATTTCTTACAGCAGTTTATGATTGTTGTTTCACGTGTTTATTGTGACATGTTATTATTATTATTATTATATATATATTGTATGTTTTGTTATTGAGGGCTAGGTCATATAAAGGAAAATAAACTCCTTTCTGGGCCAACGTTTCGATGTATTTGTACATCATATTCAAGGCTAAAATTAGAGTTAAAACTATAATCATTTACCAAAACAATCTACAACTCACATAGAGAACTAACACAAATTATTGAGACCAACAGATACATACAAAAGGTTATTTTATAATGTATGTATCTGTTGGTCTAAATAATTGTGTTAGTTCTCTATGTGAGTTGTAGATTGTTTTGGTAAATGTTCTTACTCTAATTTTAGCCCTTAATATGATATACAAATACATCGAAACGTTGTACAAATACATCAATAACAAAACATACAATAGAATAAAAGAGGTCAAGATCAATTTATTGAGATTATTTTATATATATATATATAAAGATTTCACATAAACACGTGAAAGAACAATCAATGATCAAACCACAATAAGAAAATGGGAAAACAAGACTAAGATCTTTCTACCGTAACAAGCGGTCTTCGTCAGAGTCAAAAACCCAACTCAGTTGACGAAGACCGCTTGTTACGGTAGAAAGATCTTAGTCTTGTTTTCCCATCTTCTTATTGTGGTTTGATCATATATAAATATGTATATATATATATATATATATATATATATATATATATACATAACATTTGTGATGATTTCCTTAATCATAAAGTCACAATTATCATTTGTTTATTGCTGTTTATCCAGCAATAACCGACCGTTTAGTACGTCAGGTTTGTTCAAATCGCTTAGCCTTAGTAGTTTATGGTTATCTGAGTTGGCGTTAATACTGGTAGTTTTTGAGTAGCGTATTAGAAAATCAAATAAATTGAACCAATAAGAGAAAATAACAACAAAAATTATACATACTAAAAACTAACCAAACTTTTGGACCTTTTTTTAGTTTTCCTGATTTGGGTAACCCCCAAAATCAGGGACTTCATGTATCACCTGTTCCCTTTTACAAATTGCAGGTATTTATTTGCAAATTATAATAATAAAAACAATTCTAATGCAATATATACATTAACTGTCAAATAATTACATGTAGAAAAATACAGTACAAAAGGAATAACATTTCATTCTTAATATTAATATTATAAATTATGATAATTATATTATTGATATTCTTATAATTACTAATTTAGGTCTTATAATAACACATAAATACTCTTAAGGGATATGTTACAATTTGTCTTTGTGTATGGAATCTATGAATATTACAAATTTGCGAGTTTCAATAGCAATCATCTCGCACTCAGTCATTGGCCACTTTCTACCTGGTATAGTCAATTCTTTTTTGAACGTGGACCTTTCTTTTCGTGTATTGGGCATTTATACAAAATATGATGCCAGTTTTGGAAATTTGCTCCACATAAACAAATTGATTGGACAATGAGTATAAACGGGCTAAATAAGCTTTACTTTTCCGTCGTCAGTTAGACCCATAGTGGTTTTATATGTATGTTGCATCTTTTAACTTTAGTATAAGTAAATTATAGTGATCGTCAAAAAATTCGATCTCGAGATTTTGACGGAATTACTTGTTTTGAGGTCCCAGAAGTCGTTTTATGAAGTTTCTTTGATGATGCCTGTGTTTTTATGGGTGGGTGAGTGAGTATGTATTCAATGTTTGTTACCACGCTACGGCCCAGAATCTTTGATGGCTCAAGTTAATATTTTATACAAAAATGGGCCTCATAGTATAGATGAGCCCTACTGTTTGGGATCAAATATGGATGACGGGAGAGTTACTTTTTTTTTTTGGCAAAAACCTGTTTTTAAACTACGTTTTTTTCTCCTAAACTAATAATTCTAAAGTCTTGAAATTTTGACATTATCTTTGAAGCTACAAAGGCAACAAACGAAAAATAACCGCAGATTTTTAAAAGAACAGTGATTTTTTTTTCAATAAGTTATAAAAATTTGGACTTATAATTCAATTTGAGAGATGTGAGAGTGATACAAGCCATACCGTTTAACGGATTAAAATGAAACTGTACCTAAAAATAGAATATCTGAGGAGTATGAGTTGAGAAAATTCTTTTTCAAAATTACTTCATCAAAACGCCGTTACAGTACATTTTCTGTTTTCAGAAAATGTTTTTTTTGACGCTAAACGGCTCATTGAAAAACCATAAAAATTTGCCAAAAAATTGACAATTATAAAAAAAATGTACGTAAGCATTGATAGGTTATATTTAGTAATAAGAGAAATGTATTCTGAGTATACAAAAAAATCACCAGAATATATTTTAAACTTAAGCCTTTATGAACTTGAATTGGTATAAATTAGGCCCACACTTTGAATTTTGCCTAAAGGCATTACACCTACTTGCTGCGCTTCATATAAAACCAAGAAAATTAATTGCCAATTCTTATTTATTACTGTTTTGAAAACTGGTTTTCAGATCAGTTAAAATGAATTAGCCGGTGAAAATGAGTTAACAATATCTTAGACTTTTTTTTTTTGAAACTTAATTATTTTTCTTGGACTTGTGTTAAGTATATTTTAGTTATTTACTCATTCTATGAGTAGAATGTTTTTAACATTCCTACATGTATTATCACATTGTAAAGATAAATTACAGACAAGTTGTCATCCAATTATATTTCAGTTAGATATTCATCAAAACTTTGGTAAGGCAACACCAAAATAGTTTTTATAAAAAAAAGTGCATAGGAAAATACTCAGAAGAAAATACAAGAACTCATTACTATATTTCCACAGGAAGAAGTTAAGTCTTTGAAAAGTACTATGCCAGTGTTGCAACCTTACGGGATGAGGAGACATGATTATAAAAGAAACAATAAATAGAAATGTAGTACAAAAATGAAATGGATAATAAAGTAAAAATACAATCAAATAAAAAATAATAATTTTGGATAATTAACTATTGATGTTGAATCCAGGGGTAGTTATACTTCTAAATAATTATATATGTACTTCTTCTGAAGCCCTTAAAACTTCGTGAAGTTATTAAAACCAAGTGCTTGAGAGTTTGAGTGACTGGCAATGGGAAGGTCATTCTGATGACCAGAGTACCTGTGATTGTTCATATTCCAAGTCAAGTTTATGGGAGTCCAGTTCACATATAAATCATCACATTAGGTGGAGCTAAAATAATAAACAGAGTTGCAGAAAGTACAAAGTGTCTTATGAGAATAGGGTAGGTGTGATTGTTTAGGAAAGAAGCGAATCAGCAACAAGTTGATAAAAGAGCAAGCTAAACTACCTGGTCGTCCACATTAGGCCATAACACTATTATTTTTCTTTTTTTTTTTCAAATTTTAAAAATATTTTATTCACATTTTTCACCAGGAGAAATAAATTTGTAATTTATAGATCACTACTAAATATAAAAAATCAAACTGCTGATGTACAACCAAAACCCTAAACTATTAGATATTGAGGTGTGATATTAGGGTTCGGATGGGATACTTTCAGAATATTACATCTTACTTTTGTGCTATCAAACAACATTCTGCTGTTATGTTGGGGACCAGCAGCAAAATACAACCTAGACAAGACAGTAAAGATTCAATTATTCCCAAAGCCACGTCTATATCTGCAATGAAAGTGGAATTGGTCATTGAACCGGTGAAGGTATTTATGCTTAGAGAAACCTATTTGAAATCTCTATGAATTAGATACGCTTCATTAGACCATTCCCTGCAGTCAATTATTATAAAATACCATGGACTAAATTATTATTATTATTATTATTATTATGCTAAAAAACTTCTTTATGTATCAGATCAATTCAACCATTTTTGTCTGAAAATATACCAGTATACTGTGTTGAATCACCGAGAATACATATACCCGAGAGTAGCTGTCCGGCCCAATGGCTGTAGTATTAGATTTCCCAAATGGGATTACCGAGAAAAACACTCAGAAATTATTAAAGCTCAAACACTGGTAACGATAAATGATTAATATAGCAATCATGCGTCTACTTTACAGACGTTTATCATTACAGACGACTTAGTTGATTTAGAAAATAGAAATTCTGGCGATAGATCACTACGCTGTACCTCCCAAATCAGCTTCAAGTTTGCATGCGGAATCATTACTTCTAAGTTCTTCCCTGATCAGTTTATAGAGAATGGAAGAGGTGCAATTTTGTTTATAACTCACTGGAAAGCTGTCCTACAAGTTTTATCTGTATTTATTTACTTTAAATCATTTTGATTTTATAAAAGTGATTCGTCGATCTATATGTGGCAAAACAAACAAAATCTTCCCAGTTGATCTCGGTTCTCCATTTCCATATTTTCATTTATGATGCAATGTGTCGAAGTCATTTGTAAAACATCTTCTCAATATTTTAAGAAGTAATATTTTAGAGCTCAAAAACATCTGTTAACCGTATTCAAAATGATTATGAAGTGAGAAAATATTCGCACAGGAGAACCCTGGTCATCTTAACAGGTGGAAACCCCGATTAGTGACATACATTATACAGTTTTTAAAACAAAACAAATAAATCAACATTAAATAATCAACATTAATCCCTAATACAATGTGGCAACCTGGACTTTTAGTAGTGACATTATGAGTTATGAAACTTGTTTAAGAGATACAGCGTCAAAAGGAAACGGTTCATTTTGCCCACTAGATGATATACATCTGGACGATTCATTTTCTCACAATTACTCGTCTCGCTAAAACAGAGTAGTCTCCCAGTCTTTTAACTTGTTTTGCACACCAAATACCCCAGACATTTCAGCATTATCATTGTAAAACCATTCAACGATATTTGACGAGTCTCTGTAAAATTATTAAATTAAATTTAAATTATTAAATTTAGTTAAATTAAACTTAAAAATGAAAATTCCATTTTTTATGTCCAAATATAAGAAAGATCTTAATCCTATTTCAATGTTTTTTCAAGCCGTTTGCAGGTTGATTTTTATTCCCTGATTCTATATACACCTATCAAAATACATATAAAATGAATTTATGTGTTTGATCCCATTATTTGTTTCTTAAACCAATTACTACACATTTCGGAGTTTCTTGAAGTAGGAGACTTCAAACTAAGTACCTTATATCAGACAGGTACTGTATTTTACAAGAGATGGTGTCCGTATTTCCTTCACCTGCTTAAAGAATTTAGGGTCCTGACCACATTCAAATTTCAAAGCTGCTGACCAGTGACACATAAGCCAGCCACACATTACTTTTATAGAGTGACGTGCGGTGAGCTTCATGGCAGGTGAGGTAGTGACTTTATCACAGTTAGATTTAAATCCTGTAGTCACAAACGCCCTTTACCATGAAGCAGAAGAACTGCGTGCCTCACTTAGTGATTCTTCGCACAGAAATACGGTATCACTACAGAATATGCCAGCACAGTTAAAAGTCACTGCGCAGTCTATCGAGAGGCAAAGCTGGCGGCAGCCTCACCACACATTTCTTTTCAATATCTGAACAGTAAATATGAAAGTCCAGCGATTTTGATTAAAAGCAACCTAAAACAGGTGAAGTTTAGATTAATATAGAGCAATTCAGCGGGTAAATATAATTATTTAACTATTTGACCCATTTTTACATTTTTTCCCCTGTCTACGATTGTCGCCTCCCCCGACTGCGCGTCCCTGCTTTTATATAAATGTAAAATATAGAACTTATTATTTTTTACTGCAAAAACCAGTAATAATAAATACTGTTGTTTAGTTTCAAAGTTTTGTTATAAATGGCGAACCGAAAGTGCAGCATAAAGTGGATGTTTTGAATGGAGAAGTGTATTTAAAAGGAGTGTGGCCGGGGTTGGAAGGAGGTGCGGAATGTCACGTCTTCTTCAGACAGATAACAGAATACTTTCACCTGTGTACCAGCGTGTGCCTAGGTCAGAGCGGAGTAATGGCACTGACCTCTCCACCACCCATATACCTCTCCTCTTCTTTGTATTTCTCTATTACTTCCTTCATTTTCTCTAATCTTTCTGTTGTGTTTAAATTAATGGTGGATTATGTTCATAAGACATTATTTGTGGCTCAGTATTACCTGTTCTTTCCTTTTAGAGTAGACTAGATTTATCAATCTCAACGATTGTTGTGTTTGTTTCTGAGTGTGTGTGTGTGTCTGTGTGTTTCTGTGTGTGTATACATATATAAAGATTTCACATAAAAATGTGAAATAACAATCAATGATCAGACCACAATATGAAATGCTCATATTGAGACAACACAACGTCTCAGTTGGGTTTTTGACTCTGACGAAGACCGTTTGTTACGGTTGAAAAATCTTAGTCTTGTTTTCCTATTTCATATTGTGCTTTGATCATATATATATAACTTTAAATTACACAAAGCACGACACAGAAAAGACAATACAAAGAAAACTTACAGAATTCAATATTTCGAACTGTTGTTCGTCATCAATATCATATATATATATATATATATATGATCAAACCACAATAAGAAATGGGAAAACAAGACTAAGATCTTTCAACCGTAACAAGCGGTCTTCGTCAGAGTCAAAAACCCAACTCAGTTTTCTGACGAAGACCGCTTGTTACGGTTGAAAGATCTTAGTCTTTTTTTCCCATTTCTTATTGTGGTTTGATCATTGATTGTTATTTCACGTGTTTATGTGAAATTTTATATATATATATATATATATATATATATATATATATATATATAATTATATTCGTCTTTGAATGACTGAAAAACGCTTTATGTGTGTGTTTGTGTCGGTGAACAAAAGAGGAACATATTGTATATGTGTTTACACGTCTTAAATGAACGAAAAATGCTTTGTGTGTTTGTGTGTGTGTATTCGCCCTTGAACGACTGGAAAACGATTTATGTATGTGTCTATGCATTCATGGGCAAGTGGTTAGATAAGGGATTGCACTCTAGAGGTCGCATTATTTGTGAGACCATAAATAAATGATAAAAGATCGCTCTAAAAAAATAATATTTTTACAATATGAATTAAATTTCTCATATATTACATTACACCAATCCAGGAAAATTTTCTAAATATTAACCAAATTCTTACATTTCAAGGTTTAGAACAATCCTTCAACCTATGTTGAAGGAAATAGTGATTCAATTCTTATCTTCTTATTTGGAAAATAGTGATATCAATTATGGATCCGTAAATTAAATTATGGTAAATAAATTAACGTATACTCAGTGAGTTTCATTAGTATATTTTATAAAGAATTCTTCTAATTAGTTTAATTAAAAGAATTTTTACTTTACTGTAAGTAAAGTATAGTGATCGTGAAAAAATTCGATCTCGAGATTTTGACGGAATTATATGTTTTGAGGCCCCAAAAGTCATTTAATGAAGTTTTTCCGATGATGTCTGTGTGTTGTGGGTGGGTGGGTGAGTATGTTAGCATTGCTTATTTCAACGCTACAGCCCAGAATCTTTGATCGATAAAGTTGATATTTTACACAAAATGGGTCCCATAGTATAGATGATCCCTATTATGTTTGGGAAGAATTATGCATGACGGAAAAGACTTTTTTTGCCAAAAACCGGTTTTTAGAAAACATATTTTTCTCCTAAACTGCTAATTCTAGAGTTTTAAAATTAGATTTATTACTAGTGATAAAACTTGTATTGGTTGTATATATCAGTGTCATACTGAATGATTTATACAAATTTAACATGTATATATATATCTTAGAAATCAAACGTTGAAACAGAATTTCTTGGAAAATAGTGTAGTGATTCCTTCATTTATTTGGTCAGCAAAATAGACGGGAAATAAGCGTTTAGTTGGTGTTTATAACAATTTATTTGTATTATTTTTATTGTTAGCGGTTTGCTGTTGAACAGTTAAATAGGCAAAGTCGGTTCTTTGAGTTTTGAATTGGATTTATTGTACAAAGAAGGGTTTTTACCGCTCTGTCAGAAAGCTTATCAAGATTCAATGAATTGGTAAGCCGACTGCTGACCAATCTCCTAAACAGCTGACTTCATTCGTCACCTATAGTGAATTGAATATCTCACGTTTTTGATACGTTTGCATCTAATGTTTTTATTAATCAAGCCGATAACCTTGGGAACAACTTGACCTGAATTTCAAAGATTCAAATAACCATCACATCAACAGATTTCAAAAAAACATACCAATAACAACTATTATGACTTCCATCGTTCTCATAGACATGCTTTCATCTTGACAGCTCTTGCATAAGAGAGTGTATTGTTCATTTATTATTTGGCCTAGATTTTATTTTGGAAAGCCCACTGAATATGATAAATAAAGCATTAATTTGCTTTCCACTGGATATAGTTTCAGTCCATGTAGATTGGAAGTAAAGACAACACAGCATGTGTATCAAGTCTATCGACGCAAAAAAAATTGCTAATTTATTTTGGACTTGTCATCAAGGAACACTAAAGCTGTAAGATAGACCATTGTCTTATTTACAATTGGTGCCTTAATTAGAATTAATCAAGTTCGTGGACCAGTAGTCTTTGTTCACTTCAATGCCAATAACAAACACAATTCATTTATTATTTTTCAATTTTTTTATTTGTTCAAATTCATTAAGTCAGTTTAAATAAATAAAAAATTTTTGACACATATAGTATATATTTATTAATATATTTTGTGTCAAAATTAATCAAATATATCGCAATTATCATTCCTGCTTTTGGATACAAGTGCTGTCGGTAATGCTTAGTTGCTTATAATATTGAAATATTATTTTTAAGAATTTAGCTCGGATTTAAAATTATATTGGTGAAACTGTATTTTCATTTGAGAAGAACTGTGTATTATAAAGGATAAAATTCTTAAGCACGTACCTGCAGCATCATCTCCTGTACCACTAGACAGTGGATCATCTTTGGAATCAATCTTTCGAATTCATAGAGGAATGGAAAGAGCCGAATCACTACTCCTACGGATCTTTGTCTATGGTGTCTGACCTTAATATTCATTAAATGCTGCCAGTTGTACGGGGTAGGAATGACCCTCTTCTCGTCTTTAGGTGTTGGCCTCGTGGTCGAGAACCACAACATATGCGTGTGGCCACAGGGGTTCAGAGTTGCTAGGAGGTTACTTGAGTAGTTACCTTCAATGATGATGACTAGACCACCATTATTGTAGCATGTATCTGTGGAGACATTGCGGAATCGCTACCACTAAGGTTGCCTTGAGCCTTCGTCCGAAGTTTAATTTTTTTTTTTTTATATATTTGCTGGGACTTATAAATTACCATAGGCTTAAACCGCATTGTATTATTAATTCTTAAATAATTATATAGTAATATATGTATATATATATATATATATCTTTAACTTAATAAACCGAAATACGATCCAAACTGGACACAATACGAGTTCAAAATTTAAGAATAGTAACACACAGAGTAAGGAAACACACTTACAGACTCAAATTTTCGGGTAATCCGTCTTCAGAAGAAAAGAAAAAGGGAGACCAAGCACGTTGTAGACGCAACGGCAAGTAACCCAATGTTTGTCCTGTTTTGATCGTTTTTCCGTTTATTAAGTGAATATATATATATATATATAT
The DNA here is from genome assembly GCA_026182355.1 of Hermatobates lingyangjiaoensis. NCBI lineage: Eukaryota > Metazoa > Arthropoda > Insecta > Hemiptera > Hermatobatidae > Hermatobates > Hermatobates lingyangjiaoensis. The sequence goes on along the minus strand of JAPFBL010000236.1, from coordinate 376,338 downwards.
ATATAGTTCAATATAAACAAAGAAACATAGAGAAATCAGAAGAACACACTTACAGTCTCTAATTTTCGGTTTGAACCGTCTTCAGGAGAGATAAGAGAGGGAAACCAAGCGCACTGGATCAGAGACGGTTGGAGACCCTCCAACCGTCTCTGATCCAGTGCGCTTGGTTTCCCTCTCTTATCTCTCCTGAAGACGGTTCAAACCGAAAATTAGAGACTGTAAGTGTGTTCTTCTGATTTCTCTATGTTTCTTTGTTTATATTGAACTATATTTGTCCGTTTTGGATCGTATTTCCAACGAAAAAAAGTATATATATATATATATATATTTCATTTAAAATTCGAATATATATATACAGGGTGTCTCAAAAAAATGTACTCACTCTTAGACAATTGAACACCTTGTAAACTTACCAGGAGTAACAGTGTGGTGTGGGATATCCGCATTGGGCATCATAGGACCTTTCTTTTTCAACGAAACTGTCTCATGTATTCAATGCTATTTCATTTCACTCTATGTTCATAAATAAATGATTTGTCGTCATTCTAAGAGTGAGTACATTTTTTTGAGACACCCTGTATTAAGAGAACTGCTCGAAGTAAAAATTATTACGAAATAAAAATAAATATTTATTGTGTCGAAAAATAGTATTATGTCAGTTTTATCAATATTAGTATTGAAAACAAAAGCTTCCCTCACTCAGTAAAGAACAAATTGAGTTGTATTTGGATGAAACAGTAACATGAACTAAATCAGTTTTCATTCATTTGCTTATACAATGTGTTATAGTGTCGTATTTAATTATGATAGGGAACTACAAAAATTACGTCTCCACAAAAATGAGTTTTTTGTCAAAACCAACAACGCGTTTCGAATACTTACTGTTCTTCTTTAGGTTTACTTCTGCACTGTTGAGGGTGTTATCATAACAGAGACCTAGAAAGGACTTCTTCCTTAGCGCAGATGTAAACCGAAGTGTTCAAAACGCGATGTTAGTTTTGACATCCAATTCGCCATCAAAAATGAGTTTTAATTATAAATTGACTTACATTATGAATATAATAAAATATTATTTTTGGCACAATTTGAAAAAAACTAATATTTTTAAAAGAAAAAAAAAAATATTTTGATATAACTTGTTAAAACATATATTTTAAAAATAATTTTTTTTTATTTTGTATTGTTTTTTCAAATATAAGTTTTTAAAAACAATATTTTTAAACAATGATTAAACAGGAAGTACTTGAAACGCGTATTTTAGTTTCAAACTCAATTTTTTGCGGAGCCTGCTTACCATTTCTTTTATTCACATTATGAATAAATACCACCCGATAAATGATTCTACCACTCATGAATTTTATTGTAGTTTAAAATATGTGATTTCATTTCTATTAAAAAGAGATTATTTTTATTTCATTATTTCTGAAACCTTGTACTGCATTAATTATTATTTCATTATTTCTCAAACCGTGTACTGTATTCAAACCGTGTGTTAGGCATTCATGTGGAACACCTAAAAAATTCGTTTTTGTTTAATGATTGGTGAAAATCAAAATCAAATAATTTAACTTCTACGTCTTTTTAGTTATGGAATAGTCTTGAAAATTATTAAAAATTGGTCTTGTGCTGAATTTGAACATAATGAGGAAAACTTAATCAATTATTTAAAAATTGTATTCAGATAATCAGTCATAAATGACAGTAAAAACTTGAATTTAAATAAACTTAATATTATCTTTGTCGGTTTGCATTTAACTGTGTAAATCAGTCGTGATATAAATACTTTGCTTCCAATAGCCTTACTTGTCAAGTTTTCACGGTTAATGTTGTTCTAGGGGCGATAAGTGTGGCTCATTTATTATTTGGCACCCATTATAGTTATGGAATAACAATATTACCGAGTTTACTCTATATTGACATCTCTAAATTTTTCCTCAATTAATTTTCCTAAAGTAGGAATCTTTTAAAGAGTTCCTGACGTTGTATAGGCTCAGGACCGACAGCTTTATGTCCTCTCCGAGGAATGGCTTAAGCAAGATTTCACAGCTCACCCATAAAAAAATTTAAGTTTATGTCCAAGATTCGAACTTGAAAGCTCCAGTATTAAAGGCAATCATGCTAGGTGTTCGGTTCTCTTTGCATGTTTTTTTTATTGTTTTTTTATTCAACGCCCCACTGTTGGACACCTACACTTCATTTATAGGTTATAGACGCATGCGCTATGATCTAAGTCAGAACACTGGTAACGCTCTGTTGCCTTTCGTTTCCACTTCGTGAAGCAGTGATCACTGAACTGATAGTGATACCACAATTCCTTTCAGGTTCAAAGGAAGCTAGTCAGGATGTAGTCCTTCTAGAAGCTATAAGACAGATTAATCATGGAATTTGTTATTTTTAGGACTCTGATAGACGTTAGAAGTATTTGGATGATGGTGTGAATAGAATATTGGAGAAGGAGTTATTAGATAAATTGTAAAAAGAAGTAGCCTTACAGAAAATAAAACTATCATAAGGATCATCTTAAGGATTAAAGATGTCTCCTCTTTCTGCCTTACCATGTAATCTAGTAGTACGCTTCTTCATTGTAATCTAGTATTATGCTTCTTCATTGTAATCTAGTAGTACGCTTCTTCATTGTAATCTAGTAGTATGCTTCTTCATTGTAATCTAGTTGTACGCTTCTTCATTTATTTTCGAATTCAGCTTACCATAGCTGTAACAGCTGTAACAGTTAAAAAAAAAAGGTAAAAATTCATTTACCTTTTCGATAACTCACTCAACTCTCAGAATATATCAACTCTCAAAATTAGAAGCTAACAATCAACCCAATCTGTGAAAGTACCAAAGAAAAGTTGTTGATTTGATCAGCTGATGAGTTGGCACTTCCTGAACGGAGTTCCGCAAAATCAAATCCCCTGAGTCAGCATACTCAACTACCTCTATGCTTTAGGTGACTAACCTCTTTAGCTTGCATCATTAGCAGTCTTTTACTTTTAATTTACAGCTATCTCAAATTGATTGCACTAACATTTTTCAAAAGTTAAAAAAGCCATCCTGCATCTACTCATCACATTTATTTCGTTACTTTCTATTTCCGCTAGAAATTTTCTATTCACTAGATATTTCTTTCTAAAAATACTTATTCCACAGTGAATTTGAAAAAGCTGATTTTTTTCTTACTTGAAGTTATATATTTTTTGTTGGTTAATTAATAGTGTAGTGCCTATTTAAAATATTATTGTTAGAGTAGCTAACAGTCACATCTCGTACATTCATCCCTGCTATCGGTTTTGGATCATGCCATCTTTGGATGATAGACACTGGGAGAACTATAACTCTATCAAGTAGATCCCAAAAGGACGTGATCCCTAAAATGTTCAGTGAGAGAATAACACACATGTGTTAATGTGGTCATTTATAAGAGTATTAAATTAAACTAAACAAACCATGAATATTTAGTATGTATTTTATAATTCATTTAGTAGTTGATGATTTAATTCCTTCTTTTAATTTTCTAATTTATGTCAATGTAATGAAAGTCAATGTGAGTTTATGTGTATGTGTTTGTGTGTACATATGTCTATGTATATGTGGAAGTAGGTATATATGTGTGTGTGTGTGTATGTGTGTGTGTGTGTGTGTGTGTGTGTGTGTGTGTGTGTGTGTGTGTATTTGTGTGTGTGTGTGTGTGTGTGTGTGTGTGTGCCCTATAGAACAAAAGATTGTGGAACCTACATAAAAATTAATTTCCGACAAGCTTTTTTTGGAATAGTTCAAGATAATAGAAATGTTTCCCAATATCCATGTGAGACCTTATGAGAGCTTAAAAAAACAGAGAGAGACAGACAGAGAGAGCGAGACAGAGAGAGAGAGAGAGAGAGAGAGAGAGAGAGAGAGAGAGAGAGAGAGAGAGGAGAGAGAGAGAGAGAGAGAGAGAGAGAGAGAGAAGACAAAAGAACTCCTTAAACTTTGTTTACGACGCTAAATTATGTAACGTCTCCGATCGAGGCAAAGAAAGTTGTTTTAATTGACTAAATTCCCTGCATAAACACGAAGAGATTAATTAATTGAATTAATCAATTAATTAATTGAACATGCAAGACACTAATTAATGTTCAATTTCCCAACAAGACAATAGAACAGGTTCGGAATCTCTAAATACCCCTCTAAGATAGGTAGAGGCATGATTTAGAGATCTGGACCTTTTTATGGAATTCCCATTTAAAACATATCCGAATTTGATTAAATTAAACCCTGTATAAGAACAGTAAATTATGTTAAATTTCTTTAGAAAAACTAATAATGCAGTCTATGTTCCTTTGATGTTTCCTAAGAGACTATCTGAGGAGGTTTTGTCAGAACATAAGGTTTTACGAGATATGTACAGTTTATATGGAATTCATCTCAAAAAAAAAACTAATATTGCTGTTTTCTAAACTAATGTTGCTGATAAAGATTAAATTTTGAGGTATGTAGGCTCATAATTGTTAAATTCTTAAAACAATTTCCAATAATAATATTGACTGCATTGCAATTTACGCACTAATGTACGTTATCTAACTCTTTGAATTCTTAAAAAAACTCATGTGTTTGCATTAAAATAATCACCAGTCAAATATGCAGGAAGCCTTCCTGAAAATGTTTCAGATCTTTCCCATCTCACGTTCATTTGGACATTTGCACTTCATTAGCTTGGTGGAATAAGACCTATAAATTAATTAGTAGTTATTATCAAATATTCTTTTCTTAATTCTAATATAACCATTCTTTGATTATATAGGTATACATTGACCTATTGGTGTAAAGTATATTCGCTTTTTTATTTGATTCTTTATTGTATCATATCTGATTCACTTGAAAAGTAGTTCAGGTATCAATACTGATGTTACACAAGATGTATACTTTTATTTTTAAAAACCAAAATCTGATGAACTTAATTTTTAATACTTTTATTCAGCGGTGCTAAGCGAAGCCCCTCGTAGATCTGTAAAGCATTTCATAGACTCTTATCAATATACTGGTCTATCAGCCCAGTCGTGTAGTATCTTAACAGAGTGTACGGCTGACGGCTGTCCGCTTCACGCGACTGGTCCATTTGTCTTACCCTAACCTAGAAGCAGCAGGCTGAAGTCATAAAGGTTATGTGTAGATGTTCTGATTCTGCAGTATTGCTGGTGAAGCAGAGGTGAGACTCCAGCAGAGTGACTTATGTCCTTGAAGGGTCAGGTACCTGCCTCCTTTCACTTCCTTCTTAAGAGGATTAAGATACCACTTTACCCTAGTCTCTAGTCCCAACCTAACAGTATCAGAGATTTGTGCCCATAAAAGGAATCCCCTCACACTGTATTCTTCATTTGTGGACCCACTATCAGGATTTTTCAAAACAACTGCATCCATACTTCAAACAACATAAATTTGTATAAAACGTTTTTCTATTTTGGACCAGTAAAAGTTTAATAGAACAACAAATTTTGCTGGACTTTTTTTAGGGTTAAAATTTTTATTTTTTTTTTAGGTCTAATCAAAAACTCAACTCTGCATTGAAAAATATCGAATATTTATATTTTTATTTTCAAAGCTTAAAACGTGTGTAGGAGTTACAACGGTAGGCTTTAACTAATGTTGGGTTAGAACCTATCGTTTTTACTCCTCACTTGTTGTATTCCATTAAAATGAAAATATAAATTTTCGAAGTTTTGCAATGGAGAGTTGAGTTTTTGATTAGATAACCCTAAAAAAATCCAGCAAAATTAGTTATTCTATTAAACTGAGTTAAGTTTTTGTTGACTAGATAATCTTCAAAAAATTCCAGCAACATTGGTTGTTTAGTGTAATAAATTAGGGTAAACAAAGAAGTTAATAAATGTATTATTAGAATATGCAAAAGTACATAAAGACAAACAATCACGTACACCTAATCAACTCCTACAATCAAGAAAACCATCACAGAAATAGTAAAAGACAAACAAAAACAACTTTAAATTTCTTGAAAACGGGGTAACACTGGAAAGTTCTTATAAGTTTTTCTCTTTATGTCACTGATTGTTTCCTTCATTATAATAATTTGAGTCACTACATCTTTATCTGCATTTGCATCTGAGTTATACCTTTATCTGCATTTGCATCTGAGTTATACCTTTATCTGCATTTGGTTCCGAACGTGCCCATTCAAGGGCATAGTGATTAGATTTACCTGGAGTTGTCAGTCATTCATTATCACTCTCTATTCTCAATCATTATTTAAACCATTTTAATTCATTTTCTAGTGTTTTTATTAACATCGTATGGATTCCATCTCTTGGTAGTTTTTTTAAAAAATTTTAATTTTGTCAGACTTTGTTGTTTAGTTAATCTGTTAGTTTATTTTATACGAAAAACATAGTAAACGAAATTTTAAAGAAATAATTAGTTAGGAAAATAACTAATTGTTTACAGCACTAAAAAACGAATACCTGACTGACAATATCAAGCAAATATTGTCAGAAGGAACTTCAAAGTGGATGTATTCTAAAATAAGTCTATCAAACTGAACAACATGTAAGGTTTGATGGTTTCCTATTCTGATAGTCGAAAGTATATAGATCTTTTGAGTTTCATACATACGTTACGCTTTCAGTATGTTTAATAATATGATAGGTCCAAATATAGTGCAGTATTACATAGGTGCATGGTCTTTTGTTCCAGTAATGCTTGCTTACTTTCACACAGGGTCGCCAACCTGCATAAAAATACTATGAAATTTAACAAATGTCTCTTTCTTTTTTAGATACATTATTTCCGGATCTTCCTAATTGAATACACTGCTACAAAAAAAAGGTAAATAAAAATCTTATGAGTTACCATCTATATATAACCAATTAGAATAAACGATTCCACCAACTAAATAAACTATATTGACACAAAGAACACTCAGAAATGAAACAGAAACTCACTGCTATATTTCGATGCCATCATCATCAGGAAGATAGAAACGAGTCGCTCTGCAGGCAGGCAACGGTTCAGTCGTTCTGTCTGATGACGAGGACATCGAAATATAGTAGTGAGTTTCTGTTTCATTTCTGAGTGTTCTTTGTGTCAATATAGTTTACATATATATATATATATATATATATATATATATATATATATATATATATATATATAAATATATATAACTCTGCAGAGTAACAAACTTAGAAAGGGGACCAGGTTAGCTCAGTTGTTAATGTACTCACTCACCTCTGATCTGATAAGTCAGGGGTTTGATACCCACCTGGCCTTTGATTTATTCATGCAGGAGGTTAATAAATCTGAGTATGTCGTCTCTCAGAGAGAATGTTAAGCCGTCAGTCCCGAGCCTGTACCATGTTAGGTACTAGTTAAACATCCTCTAATCTAGATACACTTCAGTTAGGCAAAGAAATGCACTTACCGATCAACAAAAAGATCGTAAAGGGCTGATGTTTTTAACCTGATCGGGGATTTTTTTAAAAAAAAGAACTTAGAATGTAAAAAACAGTAAATAAAATACATTCAAAAAACTATTTGCACTAATAATATTGATACTGAAAATTGCTGAAGTTATACACTGAAATACACCAAAATAATCTGCTTACATACTCTTTAGATGTAAAAATAAACTGAAATTAAGATACTTGTCTTTGTTTTCTAGATAATTAATTTTATAGATGTAAAGGAATTCCAACTTAGAAATAAAAAGATATTCCTCAATACAGTGTTACCAACTTAGAGTTAAAAATATTCTAAATGAAATAGAGAATAAATAGATAAATAAAAAAAGTAAATAAATATTCTAAACTTTAGAAGTTTATCTAACAAATTAAAAATTTATCTCTCAAGAAAATACAGTAACATAAACTATATGAACACTGATCCAAGGGGTCACAGATAGTCGAGTGTCTTAAAGGTAGTGTTTTCTAATAAGAGTAATAAGTACATTTAATTGAATTTGCAGGTGATATTGTATCATTTTTTAACATGTTTTTTCAAACAGGGTACTTTTGATCTAGGTTAGGTGTTCTTAAGGGGTGTGAAAGTCACCTGTAGGGGTGAATTTTGAGTTATCAGTCAGTGAATTGTGACCATAGCTTACAGAATGAGGAAAGTTATTATAGAATTACTTATTAATTATAAAATAAAATACATTATTTTGACTGATTTGATATTTCGTATATCTATTAATATTTCTGATTAGCATTTAATTTGTAAAATTCCGTGAAAAATTGTAAGTGTAGATTCTAATAGAGGAAAAAAAAAGGATTTTATTAATATTGGTAGGATATTTAGAATGCACTTTTTCAAAAATTCAATGTTGGAAAGATGATGAGGAGAGGCGATAACAGTGTGGGAATGGCTGGGGGGGTGTATAGGCCAAGGAAGGCTGAGAACTGCTCTGGGTAGTGCTAACAACGCAAAAGAAATGCATTTGCAAACATCATGAAATGTTTCCTTTTTTATTTGCATGCATTCTGATTCAATAACTCCTAACAACTCAGCAACTATTCAAACTTGTTGGTAAAATTTCGTTTTGATGTGTCCCAATAATCAACTTTCTATGAATGGTTTGAAATTTGGTTAAAACTTGTTTAAACCACCTTATTCAAATTTGTAACGTCATGAGATAGTGCGGAGTTACCTCATCTTACTGAAGTTATAATTAATTAATTATTAATTAGAAAAATTGGAAGTCTCCATACAGTCGACGAGTTTCGAACACTTAGTGTTCATCGTCAGGTTCCATGTAAAATGCAAAATATGAAAAAAAACCATATTGTTTAAAGACAAAGAACCATAATATATGTTTTGTTTATATAATAATATCTATAATATATAATATGGAGAAAAATCAAATGTAAACACTTGATGCAATCAAGGTAGTCCAAACCACAAGGAAAAAGAAAAACAAAAGAAATAAATGTTTTGAGGTCTTTCACTTCATGTCATCAGAGAGCAAACAAAGTAAGAAAAAAAGGGGTATTAAAAAATAAAATGTAATATTAATATATATATATATAGTCGTTATCAGCCTTTGGAGCGATTCACATCTTTTCCTGAAGTCAAGGACATCGAAATATAGTAGTGAGTTCAGTGATTTCTTTTCTATGTGTTCTTTTTAAATTCTAGTTTATATATATATATATATATATATGATCAAACCACAATAAGAATGGGAAAACAAGACTAAGATCTTTCAACCGTAACAAGCGGTCCTCGTCAGAGTCAAAAACCCAACTGAACACTAGATGCAGAAAACATCTAGTGTTCAGTTGGGTTTTTGACTCTGACGAGGACCGCTTGTTACGGTTGAAAGATCTTAGTCTTGTTTTCCCATTCTTATTGTGGTTTGATCATTGATTGTTGTTTCACGTGTTTATGTGAAATCTTTTTATCGATATATATATATATATATATATATATATATATATTCACTGATAAAACGAAATACGATCCAAACTGGACTCAATACGAGTTCGAGATTAACAAAGAGCAACACACAAAGTAGGGAAACACACTTACAGACTCAAATTTTCGGGTAATCCGTCTTCAGGAGAAAAGAGAATGGGAGACCAAGCACGTTGTAGGCGCTTACAACGGCCGTTGCGCCTACAACGTGCTTGGTCTCCCATTCTCTTTTCTCCTGAAGACGGATTACCCGAAAATTTGAGTCTGTAAGTGTGTTTCCCTACTTTATGTGTTGCTCTTTGTTAATCTCGAACTCGTGTATATATATTTAAAAGATTATAATATATGATATTATAAAATATAATATTATAATATGTATATTATAATATATAATATTTATAGTATTACATAAAACTTTAATTATGTTTATATAATATTAAGAATATATATTTTTATTCGTTGGTGAATATTTTGGTTCTTTTTCTGTTTTCAATTTCACATTTTGATTTTTATGTTATATTGTAGATGTAACCTGGCAATGAACACTATTTGTTTAAAGCGCGATAGGTTGGATGGAATTTTTTGTGTGGAGACTTTGTGTTGCTTCCCCTCAGTAAGGAGCTATAACCTGAGGATGAATTTCATGAGTTCGAAACGAGTCGACGTTGTATAAAATCTTTTATGTGCAGACTTGGTATTTCTTTCCCTCATTGTAATCATAAATAAATACCAATATACAGCAAATGCTTGCACAGCTTTAAGTAATTCATATTTATATGGCATTAATACGTTTTGTTCGCCAACCCAAGTTGAAGTTAACCGCCTCTTTATAAGCATCTTGAGTCTGTCATTCTACCTTCCTTTTCACCAAAAATAAGACTTTAAGTGTTTTCACTTGTATGTAATCCTTTTCTTCATATTTTGTATCATTTTTATTTTATTGATAAAATATGTAATGATCGAATAAAATTGTTGGATCATTTTTATTGATTGTTAAAATATCTACACTGCTCAATTCATATAGAAGCAGCAAAATTGTTACTATTTTATAGATTTATTGATTCTGGTGGAAAAAGTTCGTAAATATAACGGGTTTTGCGTTTTTACGGTTTACGGCATTGAAATAACTAGATATTTATTTCCTTTTTTTTCTATTTTCCTGTAGATGTAGGAATATATGTCTTTGTTTCATCTTTTGTTTGGCTGTTTTTCATTTAAAGAAGAGTTTTGTAATAATGAACGAAGTCTGTTTTAAATTTTAGTTTTTGGCCAAGACAGAATTAAGAGGTAGAACAGTTTGTAGAAAACAACATAAAGTAGAACCATCCTAGAGCTTTCAAAGTTAGTTCAAACTTTGATGAGTCCCTTTTTGATATGAAATACATAGCTATTGTTATTGTATTCATTCTTGTTTTGTTTGTGGCTATCTTTAATGGCTGACCAGTACACCAATTGGAAGTTTATTAGTAGTTGTTAAGACGAGGTTGGTGGGAAGAAGTTCATGAATCATAAAGCTTCATGAAGTAAACTTTACGATCTTTTAACATCAAAGGTGGCCGCTTCACTGCCCACTGAGGCATCCACTGGTTCTTGCCAAGAGATTACAAGGTATTGCTCCATGAGAAAGAACACTTTTAACCATTCTTCAGAATAAAATATGTCATTTTCTTTAATTATAAAGGAATATGTGACCATCTTCACTCAGCATTGGTTTAAGAAAGTATATTACCAAAGCCATGAAAGTTAATTTCATGAATTCATTAATTATATCCATGTATTTTACTCAATTGAACTTTTTCTTTTTTAACATCCATGAGACGTCTGCATATCAGGATCTCAAAAAAAACCCTATTTCTGAAACTCAGACAGATAACATTCCTCTCTCTCACATGTAAACAAACCTCCCTCTCACTTAAGGAACACCCTCTTCTGAAAATCTGGGAGACAAAACATCCACTTTTAAAATACCATCGGATGAAATCATTTACTTGTAAAAATAACCACATTAAACAAAATCCCAGCTTTTAAGACTCTAGAAGATGTTTCAAAACCAATCGCACAATTTTTAAAAAAATTGTCATTTTCACCTGAGAAATCTTCACTCAACCCCCCCCTTTTTTTTTAAATTAACTCCGGATGGTTATAAACAATCAAAACAAACGAATACCTCTTCTTCCCCTTTCTTGTAACAATTCTCACCAAAATGATAAAATCCTTGACTTCTAAAGATATCCCCACTGGACAAAACCTTCTAATGCACTGGAGGATACCCTGCCCATACATATTGAAAAAGAAACACAGCTGATGTTTTAGGAGTTGGTTTTGATTGCATGTGAGAGTGGGGATGTAGTCCTCCGGGGTTTCGTAAGGGGGGGATTTGTCGTGACCCTAAAAATTCGAAGGTCTTATAATGTTATAATAGAAATTAATGAAGTCCTTATTAGTAGTCTCTACAGCAAATAGCGGATATATCAAAAGTTAACACTGATCAAAAAACTTAAACATGACGAACAATTAGTCATGTAGTTGTTGATTTCTTCATCTGGAGTAAATTCGAATTGAGATGGTCACATTATTAAAAGTTTTCTTTTTCTGAGAATGAAAAATTTGGTTTTTTCTCAAATTCTCTGCCAACGTTTGGAAAATTTATATTTTCATTATCAAGTTGATAATGAAATTATAAATATTCGAAACGTTGGAAGACAAAGTTGAGTTTTGGCCAGACAATCCTCAAAGAATCAAGCAACACAGTTGTATAATATATTAAACTTTTGACTGGTCCATAATAGAAGATGAACATTTAATACCATTTTAATTAATCAATTTTCTTCGTCACTGCACGGATTTCGGGTTCTGTCCATCTTCCAGAGTATTCACCTGGCAGACTCTAGAGCGCTTTTGGCTGGTCATCATACTAAATTGGTTTCTTATTGATTCTTATGTGTTTGTACAAGATATCAGCTACTAACTTTCAGTGCACTTTGGACAGTATTTAAAACTGGTAGAGTGCGGAAGAAAAAATGACGAGATTACGATTTATATAATAGTACTTATCGGCAATTTTTGAAGATAAGTTTGAGTGTATAACTAATATTTGGCTGAATAAATGTAATAATTTCAGCATTTTTTAAATCTTGAGCGATTCTTTTAACCAATTTATTTTGTGCTCTACTTCATGAATTTTTATTTGCAGTTTTTGCAGTTGTTAGACAAGCATGTAAGGCTAGTCTGGTGTGGACGTTAGGACCTTCTATGGCAGGTTGCACCGCATACACATTTCCTTTGACGCCTACATCACCTTATATCCACTTCAGCATAATTGCCTCCCATCATTTGTCATATTATACCAAAGTCCTTGACTAATCTTGATTGATGAACAATTGTTGATTAAATTATATATATTTTACCATATTAGCTCATATCTCTCTCAAGGACATCCTATTGAAATTTTAACAGATTCTTCACTAATTACTTTTTTCTTGATTTAATTTCAATTTTGCCCTAAATCAGTTGAATTTATTCTAATAAGTTTGTCAGAGAAATGCAAACTAAATCTAGAAGGGTCCATTTAAAAAACTGGAAAAATACTATTTGTTATCTATTCAGTTTTTCTTCACCTAAAGATGGTCACTTTTTAACTCCATACTGGCATCAAAATAATTTTTAGGTACTTTCTCAATATCTGCTCAAAAGCAAGAAATTTATCTCACTTTTGATTGTTGTACTTTATTCATAGTTAATTAAAAAATAAGAAAAACTACTACCAACACAATTGAAATAATAAAATACAAACATGCTGGCAAAAATTATTCTGAAATATAGTTTCCTTAAAGCAGTAATCATTGAATGATATCCATTTTTGGTACTTACAAAAAATAATTTACTAAAGTAAATTATTATCTTAACTTTGGACAAGTTATAATGCTGGGGTGGGATTGAATAGTGCTGGCTATGTAAAACCGTTAAGAGTTGAAGATGAGTGACTGGAGATTTGAACGCGCTGTAAGAAAGGTAAAACTGATTTACAGATATAATGCGAACTAGTACTCATGCCTCTTAAGTTATTTTATGTAAAACAAAATCACAAAAAATAATAAAAAATTAACCTATTTAATACAAAAAAAAACTTAATTTCTGTTAATAAATTACAATAAAAAAATAAAACTGGAATGAAATACTATTGCTTTAAAAATGAACATTCAACTAGTATCCGAGTTTGAAAAAATTCGTAAACCAATAGACATTGAATTTAATGCTTTCAATCAGTTCACTATTTGAAATAATTGTGTATCAAAATTTCATTTTAATATTGATTCACACTTCTGTGTACTTTTGCTGATGATACAGCGATCCTTTCCCGAAACCCTGACCCCACAATTTCCACAAATATCCTCCAAGAACACCTAAATAGCATTGAAGCCTGGCTGCAAAAGTGGCATTTAAATATTAATATAAATAAAAGTTTTCACGTAACTTTTACTTTAAAAAAAGCACCATGTCCCAATGTTACTATGAATAGCGCTCTCCTTCCAACGAGAGATGTGGTCAGGTACTTAGGGCTCTTCATTGACAAAAGACTAACTTGGAATCCTCATACCCGACTAAAAAGACTTGACATAAAACGACGATTCTTACTACTGTACAGACTTCTAGGGAAACACTCAAAATTGACGCTACATAACAAAGTACTACTATACAAAACATTACTGCGACCGATCTGGACTTACGGACTTGAACTATGGGGTTGTGCAAAACCATCCAATATTCATAGAATACAATCATTGCAATCTAAAATCCTCCGCACTATCACAAATGCTCCGTATTACGTCAAAAACTACACCCTTCATAAAGACTTAAAAATTCCATTCATCCAAAACCTTGCCTCTGATCGTTATAGGTCATTTCACAAGAACCTTTCCTCTCACCCAAATCCATTTGTACGAATCCTTGCTTCCTCCTCACCTTCCCAGAATCCCCCAAGACGACTCAAGAGAAAATGGCCCAGGGATCTGCTATTACAATAATATACTTTGAAAAAAAAAAAAACCCCAAAGTGAGAAGTTGAACCAGTTAGTTTCATTCTTTGCTCATGAGCATCGATGTCATTGTGTAATCTATTATTAAATATGCTTCTTACGCATAATATGCGTAGTTGTATATTGTAAATAAAGATGATAAAAAAAAAAAAATATTGATTCATGTCTTATTTTTGGAATACGTTCCTTGAAAACCATTTCTATAAGACTTCTGAATAATAGGACACTGAAACCTGCATTAGAAGTCGAAAAGGGTTAAAAAAGAGATTTGAATATCGTGAACAGAAAGTGAATACTAATCTATACCATTTCTTGTAGTAATATTTACTATCATGAGAAGTGTTAGGGTTAAGTTCATCATATACGAGTATAAAGGAATGTAGGGTAAAAAGACACCCTACAATGAGTAAATACCATATATGAGTAAATACCATATAATGAGTGATTACACTACGTTAGAATTAGAAATAACTTAAGTCGAAAACACTGGTTGAAAGTCGTTTTTTCATTAAAACTAATTTTCTGTTCATCCTCGTTACTCTATTTGTTCTATTATTTACTAATATATTTCACTTTACAATGTTCAAAATACAAAATATCTATGAAGTTAGTTAATTCAAAAAACAATAAATGCAAAATGTAACATTTAAACTCGTATTTTTTTCTTCCACTTTCAACCAGTTTTAAATATTGTCCAAGAATGTACCAAGAGTTTATAGCTGGCATCGTGTACATACAAAAGAAGAAGAATCAATACGTAAAAAAGTTGTATACAAATGATGACCAGCTACAAACGCTCTAGTCTTCCAGCTGAACACTCTAGAAGATGGACAAGACCCGAAATCCATGTATTGACGAAGAAAATAGATGAATGTACGATGGAATTGTACATTCATTTTCTATTATGGACCAGTAAAAAGTTTAATACATTACACAACTAATGTTGTTTGATTCTTTGAGGGTTGTCTGGTCAAAAACTCAACTCTGTCTTCCAACATTTCGAATATTTATAAGTAATAGTAAGATGGTATTATACGTTCATTTTCTATTATGGACCACTAAAAAGTTTATTCATTACACAACTAATGTTGCTTAATTCTTCGAGTGTTGTCTAGTCAAAAACTCAACTTTGTCTTCCATCATTTCAAAAATTTATATTTTCATTATCAATTCTACAAGAAAATACATAATAGTGTTTTTGACCAGACAACACTCAAAGAGTCCAGCAACATTAGTTGTCTAGGGTATTAAGGTGGTATTTTTCATCTTTATTGTTACTAACATTTCTCTGATAATAACAATAATAATGTTATTGGTAATTTTGAAAAGGTCAACTTAAAGATAAGTGTATGCAAATTTTAAAGATATTTCTTGCTTTTTTAATTTAATGGTTTGACTTTCATGTGGTCTTATGTTTTATGTAATCATGCTTATACCATTAAATGTTTAGGACTGACTTATTAACCGGTTAGATTTCAAATTTGTCGTTTTCTTCCTTTTAATTTTTATAACAAGTTTATAATTGTATTAATCATTTAGCAAATGAACGAAAATAAATATTTTTTTATTAAAAAAAAAATTAATTCAGTTTGGTGCAATTGGGTAGTTATGATGTGTCAAAAAGATTAACATTTCAGAATGAATTATATCGTGGGAATGTTTTAAAATAAAAAAAAAACTGTTTAAAAGAAATTCGCATGTGTCGTGGACTTTCAATTAAGGATCAGAATAGAACTATCAGACTGCACTGTAAAAAAAGAGAAAAGTTAAAGTGCCAGTAAGTTGGTGATTATATGCATGGTTTAAAATAATATAATGATTTATCCGATGCCTGTGTGTGGCAGATCGGGCATTGGACGCCGAGTCTGGCAGTATCGGATAGTGGGATCTGCAGGAGATGTTCAAGGTCAGGGCAGGTGAGGAGATGATTTCCCACCATCCTCTCAGTTGAGCTGAGAGGGCAGGTGTCCGTGGTAGCAGCGTCTATGCTTTCTAGATGTACCTGCAGATAGTCGTGGTCAGTCGGCAAGCAGTACTCGGCTATAGCCTTCCTTCTCTCTAAGTCTGGGGGATAAAGCCCGGCTTAGCGAAAGGCTCCCAATGTTTTACAGTCCTGATGGTTTTTAAGAAAATATAATTATTATATTCCTCATACATTATAAAAGTAGGACAATATGAAGCATTAGGACAGGAGAAGTAAAATTATGTTGATCTAGGTACCTACGTAACTTCTTTTTATCATTTTTATAAAGACTATTTCTTTAAAATAGACTCCGAAAGAATTCATGGATTAATAAAATGTTATCCTATAGAGTAATAATAATTTCTTGCAGATCTGTTTCATCAACGTAAAAAAAAAATAAATAATCCGTATCGGTATTATTGTGCTTAATGGATTGTGCTTAACTACAGGGTGTCCCAAAATAAATGAAGCCCATTAATTCGATTACAATTTATTGCTAAAACCTAATACGTTAAAAATGTTAGCATTTTCTATGAGTTGATATATAACAATTGGGTACTGGAAGTCTGGGACCTTTAGCTAGATTTAAAGGTTTATTTAAATACATGCTCCAAATGACCACTATTCCGTCGCAGACATTCTTGAAGCCATCGAGCAAAATTATCAATCAGTCTGGTATATCCTTCTATTTTTACTGCATAATGTTCTACTTAAATGGCCAATTTCAATTCAGCAATAGTTTTGCGGTTATTCTGATGAACTCTTGTCTTTCAACAATCCCCAGAGGTAGAATTCTAGAATTCAAGTCAGGCGAATGTGGCGACCATTCTGTATTACTGCTATTTTTGTGGCCGCCTGCTAATTAAACGATCAGAGAATCCTTGGTCAAGCCACTCTAATGTGATACTGGCTGTATGTGGAGTAGCTCCATTCTGTTGGAACCACTGCACATTTCGATTTGTCCCCTGCTGTGTTTCAAGGTCCATCCAGAACTTGTTAAGCAGCACAATATAGCTCTCTTGGGTGACAGTAAGAGCTTTTTCATTTTCATCTTCAAACCAGTATGGTCCGAGAATACCGTGTTTTTATATGCCCACCCATGCTGTAAATTTCAGAGAGTATAGTGGTCTCTTAAGCACTTCTTTATGTGCAATATTAAACTTCCTGAGGAAGCGTTTCCAACGAACTTATAAGATATAGTCTCTATATAAGTCGTGACGCAAAAAATTTTGTCTTCTAATTTCCAAGCTATGAGGTTTTAAAATAATAGTTGTAACTTATAACTGTTATCAAATCTGAAAAATATAAACTTTTGGGATAAAATCAACATATTTATTATAAATTTTGTGGGTTTCATTTATTTCGGGACACCCTGTATGATGTTATTTAGAAGGGTTTTATGTTAAAGATTAGTAGGACTGGTTCTTTCATTATTTGAAACACACCAGTGGCTCATGTCTTTTCAAGTTTTGTGAGCGGTTTTTCTATGTTTGGGCTTTTATAAAAACAGTGGATTCTGAAGGAACTTTATTTTCTGTATACATGGATCTTATTAGCTTTGAACTGACTTATACTAAGATGTTTTCTCCTGTTTTCGTAAATAATATTTGTCAAAAGTAAGTTTGACAAGGCGTTGTGGAAATGGGCCAGGTTTAAGCCAGCGCGTGACCGCAGCCAAGTCAACTCCTGACTGTGCATTCATCAGACTGCATTCCTCGCTTCAGTTCCCATCGTTATCCAAGCCTTCTCGGCCATTGTTTTCTTAGAATTCCTGCCGGAAAAGCCAATAACCTGTAAGCAGTCACTTCCTTTAAGTAAATGCCGCCTCTACCTCCACACCGGTTTACTCCTTCTTTTGTGTTTCCATTTATTTACCCAGATATCTTCAAATTTGTTTCCCATCACATTTCTGCCTTTCCTTCATCAATTTTCTTCTCCTTTCCCTTCCTTTTACAATCGCACAATGGCGTTTGATAACATTTATTAATTTAGAAGGACTTTTCAAAGAAACTAAATATCTATTACCTCTTGCTACATTATTATAAGAAGTATACAACTTTTGATATAGGGAGCTCCCAGTATTTAGAATACAATACAAAGAATAACTTTAACTGGCTGAAATACAAATGTTGCCATAGACACATACTTAAGGATATCGTTAACATTAGAGTCTCACCTTATCAACAATCAACACTTACGGTCAAACAAACAGAAACGAACAAATACAAAAGAAAAAAAGGTACTCAAATCGAATCAAAACCTTGCTAGTCGTCGACCTTGGAGGTTTTTCTGTGAGGGGCAGATATCATTACACCTGAATTTGGTGCAACATAATAATTAACAATTAACATAATAGTCAACACATATGGTAAACTAAATGGAGACGAACAACTTTTCAATAATAACTATTAAAAATGCAAAAAAAAAGAGTACAAAATCTCAAACCGTCGTCCAATTTATAGATTTTACACAAGGAGCAAACATTACACTAAAATTTGATTCAACATAATTATTAAACAAACAATTCTATTTGTTATACTTTGCTATAAAATATGTTTACTAACAAATGATTAATACGTAACGCCTAGAGCCGCTCAAATACCGAAAGCCTATAAGTGTCTGCGATGGGAATAAACAAACAAAACAAGGCCAATAACATTTCCTAATTTAAAACCTTATCTAAACATGCAAAATATTAATCATTTCAAATAAAACAACTATTTCATTTTGCATATTTTAAAAAAAAAATTACAATACAACAAAATTGAGAAGATTTAATCTGTTATTTCTTTTCAATCTTCTAAAAAAGCTGTTTTAACATTTTACTTTAAGGCTGAAGTCTGTATCAAAATACATAGACTTTAGTTTTGATAAGTATACTTCCTCAAGCGTGATTCTTAATTTGCCAAAAAAATTTTATTTTATTTTTTTTTTTAAGATCTCTCTAATGAAGACTTGCCATAATTTATACTCAACTCATTAATTTCTCTTTTTAATCAGTTGACGATACGTTTAGTCACAATTAAGTGTGGAAAGTAAAGAACAAATTAGGGAAAAATTAAACTTCAAATCAAAAATTAGACAAAAAATCAAATAGAGGAGAGAAAAAAAACAGTTTATCGCTGACAAAAACTCATTTCTATATTTCAAGATTCATTATTATGACTAGGAGTACTCTGAATAAGAGACAAGCATACACTGCCTTTGTGTTTACTTCTGAAGTGTAATATTCCTTATTAAGACAAAGAGGAATTCCAAAATATTGAGGGATTGCGATTGAAGATGGACAATGTCCGAAAGTGCTTCAATGACTCCAAGAACATCTGATATAAATCATACTAACCTCGGTGGTAGTAACAATATACATACGTGTTATATTGTTTAGACGAAATAACGGGAGTGTTATTTAAAAATATGGAAAATTGATTAAAAGTAGAAGGTGATAGGGAAGACAATCTGGAGATGCATATCAGTAGGTAGATGTTTTGAACGATTTCCACAACAGAGCTTGTCTTTGGGATATTAATTACTTTACAATTTGTAATTGATAATTCATGATTGATTATATAATGGTAATTGATTAAATTAGTATTTTCTCACACTTTTGTTACCTTGATTGCTTGTTTTCTGCTATTTTCCACAAAATAAACAGTCTTTTTTTCTTGAAATGTTGCATTTTTTCACATTGATCTGAAGGAAGATGCGTGAGGCAAGAGCCGGCGGTAGTGACCTTGAACAGTCTCTCTGAGGACTCTCTTCAGACTGGTTCTTACTGGTCACGTCTCTGCATTTAGGTCACCAGGCTACCTTCCCAATCTATCCTGTCATTTCTCCCTCATTTTTCTCTTCAACAAATCCTTGTCATAGTTCTAAATTTATTGATGGATTCATCAATTCTAACGGACGTCTATTAGAGTAATTGTTTATTCACCAGTAGCAACAACGAGGTCGCCTCTGTCTCAAGAATTAATTCATTCATAACTCTTCTATACATTTCTGATACCTATGTGACTATAGAGTTTCAGGAAACGTCAGCTTCCTGTTTTTAAATGAGCTAGCAACAAAGCTTCACACTAAGTGGAACAAGAACAATTTTTCTTGCTTTTTGCTTCATCAAGGATAATGTAATAATCCTCGAAATACTCACTTATTCCTTCATCGCAACACTTTCCTCATATTCAACTAGTGAAATTCTTTTTTATTTTAAAAATAAAAAATAATTTACCAACCCTATTATTTCTCAATCTGCAACTACTACAGGGCACAGCAAATTATAAATGAATGAACATGAAATCTAACAGGAGACTCTCTTTATTCCGTATTCATAATGTTTTTGTTATAACTATTATATTACAACAACCGTTATAAAAGAGCTATAATTTATCTAAACGAAACGGAAAGGAGATGGAAACTACGGCTCCTTGGTCGAGGAGCGATCTTAACGTCTACTCCACAGAAACGCTCATTTAAAAACGTCTTCCTCATTTAGTGTTTAGGTTATATTTGATGAATACTTATTAGCGAGTGTAAAGATAATGTGTTGCATAACACTATTGTTGAAGATGTACAATTCATGGTCTCTAAATATTTAAAAGTAGGTGTTATGTAAGATCGATAGATTTTCAATTACTTTTCCCTTCTAGAGAAACTTATATCATATTTTGACAACAAACATAATGGTTATTTGTAATATTTCATTGTTGTATAATATTTCAATCTTTTTTCTGGTGGCAATAAATTTAAAGCTATATTACATTCAATTACTATCCTTCCAGAATTGAAAAGGTAGAAATTTAGATGACAATGTAAGGGAGAAAGTGATTGTGTGTGAGTGTGCGAGTGTGTGCGTGTATTTGTAAAGGTGAGTATTGTGTTCTGTTAAACTCTCAAGTTAAGAATACAGATTGGAATCTTCATTTCTTTTAAATTCATTGTCTTATATAAAAACAAATTGGATTAGTAAAACACAGAAAAGAACAAAAGAGAGAGATAGAGAGAATGAAGAAGACAGTTGATCTAAGGGAGATATAGTACAAGTAAGAAAAAGAAAAGTTCTTTCAACAGAAAAAACAAAGAGAAAGAAGAAATTTCTGATTTTTAAAACATCATATCTTCTCCTGATGAGATGGAAATACATGTTGAGATATATATTCAACATTCATCATTAGTTTTAATTGAACCTTAAAATAAATTGATACTTAAAATAAATTGTGACACATAGACATAAGCATAACAAATATTTCGACCGTAATGGCGGTCGTGCTCAGGAGAAGTGAATTGATGGAAGGACGAAAGTCAACCATTTGTTATGTTTCTGTCTATGTGTCACCGTTTTTTTTAATTGTACTCCGTCCTTCCGGACCGTTTCCGTTTATCATGGTATATATATATATATATATATATAAATATTGATAAAAGTATCAACCGTCGAATAGAAACAATACTAAAGTTTATATATATATATATAAATGGGTGTTTCCCGTTTTCTATATCTTTCTTCCTCTACGATTTAATGCCTTATTTATACATATCAAAGGATAAATAAAACACACTATAAAATTTTAAAATGGGAGTAAGACTTGAAAACTAGTTTATGATTATTAGTTTACTAGTTTATTCCGAACATCTCATATATACAAGTACAGGTATATACAGGTATATATATGGATTAATTTACCACAATGAAAATAATTTGGAAACATAGTGGTAAATTAATCCATCTATTACATCAAGTGTTATTTTGATTATTATTCATATATATATTAACAATTCAGACTTCAGAACTGAAATTAAAATAGGAAAATACTCAAAAGCATTTCAGCATATGTATTGAGAAAACAAAAATGAAAGTTTGTCTACAAATTTATCTACTTCATTTCAGAAGGGCGTTAGATTTGTCTGACAATGCTTCACCAATATAAGATCTAATTTAAGTAGACCTTGGGGAGCTCATGCACACTCGCAACAGTCTTCCCGGCCTTTTCTTTTTTACCTAGTTTGGCTATTTTTCTTTAACGACTTACTGAGCATTGGAGCTGAGCAAGTACCTTTTGCGTGGGTAACTCGTGGGTGTTGCACCCACACACACACAGACACCAGGTGCTAATTTGCACCAGTCCTCCTCTTGTCCTCTCCCTGAGGACATCATTAGTGATTCTTCAATGCCTGTTCAAAACTTTGCCTATTTCAATTAATTTGAAGCACGCTTTAGTGGGCAGCGTTATAGTCCCACGCCGTAGCAGTAAATCCCTAACATAATCTCTTCGGCTATATATCAGATTAAAAAATTATCCGCCACATACTCCTCTCATTTCCATAATTCCTTCATGATTCTTATATAACTCATTTAGAAATGATCTCATTCCCGCTCACACTCTCTCTCCATCATGTCTCCTCCTCTCTTGTATATACCTGTATCAGTTATTCCTCTCACGACCAGTTCTTATCACACCGCTCAGACACCCATTGTTTAGTTTGACGTCAAAATCATCAATATCAAAATTAGCAACTATCGAATATTTTAGAAAGAAAAGTATAATTTATGAGGTATACTTGTAAAATTGAAGTAATTTCTCTTCAACTATTGTGTTCTCTCATAATTTAAGAATACTTTTCTCTCATTTACTTTCGGTATATCTTACGATAAGCGTGAAAAGTCAATCTATTTATCTTAATTAAAAACGTATTGTGAAAATAAATTTTTATCACTGTGTGATACTTTGTAAAAGGTTGGTGGACACTCACGTCTCCACACTTGTGTATCTTCTAGTCATCTCCGAAGACGTCGTGTAATCGAAACAATCAAGAATCGTGAGTGTTAGCCCCTTTTTTGAGTTTCCTAGTTTTATATATATATATATATATATATATATATAATATATATATAAATTGTGTTAAACTGAATTGCCTTAATTAAACATACCTTTTTTTTGAGCAGTTTGTCATATTTCCTTGCTAATTTTAAATCGTCTTGATTTAGCTGGTGGATTATTTGAGCTAAATCAAGACGATTTAAAATGAGCAAGGAAATATGAAAAACTGCTCAAAAAAAAGGTATGTTTAATTAAGGCAATTCAGTTTAACACAATATGTATAAAAGAAGGTCTGCTCCCTATTTATACTAATATATATATATATATATATATATATATATATATATATATATATAAAAAGATTTCACATAAACACGTGAAACAACAATCAATGATTAAACCACAATAAGAATGGGAAAACAAGACTAAGATCTTTCAACCGTAACAAGCGGTCTTCGTCAGAGTCAAAAACCCAACTGAACACTAGATGCAGAAAACATCTGGTGAGGAGTTTTTTTGATTCATCATATTGATTGGACAGGAGCTAAATTTATTACCTATGAAAAATCAATGTTGTTAAGAAATATTATTGAATCGTCTCTAATTAAATTTAATAGATCTAATATTATAAACATTAGTAACGGTCTCTTCAAACTGGATACTTTTGTCACGAGGGCAATAGCCTCTTCAAAGAGGGTTGACAGCTAGCGGATAGTTTTTTACTTTTTCTTACTGTACTCCTTTGTTTCCCCAAACATCCCTTTCTGGACATTAGTCCTTTCCTGTGCTTTCACCCTTTAAAATACCACTCTTCCCTCCCACTCTTCTAAACTCCTCACCAGATGTTTTCTGCATCTAGTGTTCAGTTGGGTTTTTGACTCTGACGAAGACCGCTTGTTACGGTTGAAAGATCTTAGTCTTGTTTTCCCATTCTTATTGTGGTTTAATCATTGATATATATATATATATATATATATATAGTATAAATACGCAGCAAATGTAAATGATACCACCTTACTTCGTATATTTGGATAGGAATTTTGGACCAGCATGTTTTCATGTTCAAATAGAACTTCTACTATGAAGATAAATAACGTCCAAAACAGGTCATACAACTCCTAATCCAATACAGGAGGTAAGACAGTATCATTCACTAATGTGACAAATAAATAACATAACAGCTCAATGTTTCGACCTCAGCAACGAGAAAACATTAAAAAGTAAATTTAATCGTTAACATTCTTGCTACTTTCGTTTTTTATATCGTTATCAGTCCAAATGAACTGCATTTCATTTGTGGTGTACATGAGATATACAGAATTGCTTTGTCAGGCATGTGTCTAGAAAATTTATGTGTTTCTTAATATGTAAATTATATTTTTTGAACTTATTTACGTTGATTTCTTCAGATAATAGTGGTTGTGAGATTAGAATCGTGAGGTATTTAATATTCTACAGTTGGCTAACCTTTAAGGCATTTGTGGTTACGAGTTGACTGAGTTCATGACAGTATGTGGTTAAGTCAAAACTGGTTAAAGACTTGAAGTGACTTATTTAGTATTGACTCTAAAGGTGAAGGTAGGAGAGTCGTGACTCTTGCTGTGAGTGGGATATATGTGACAAATGAGAATAACGAGGTCGAGCCGACACAAGAAAAGATCTGACTGGCAAGGATTACTGCCAAGCCTCAAGTCAAATGTGTCAAGGGAGTCTCCAAGTCTTCTAATCAAGTCTCTATAGTGGACAATATTTTCTTGTGAATGGTACCAGTGAACATTATAGACTGTCACAAGTAGGAAGA
The DNA here is from genome assembly GCA_026182355.1 of Hermatobates lingyangjiaoensis. Taxonomy (NCBI): domain Eukaryota; kingdom Metazoa; phylum Arthropoda; class Insecta; order Hemiptera; family Hermatobatidae; genus Hermatobates; species Hermatobates lingyangjiaoensis. Next base: position 351,324 of record JAPFBL010000236.1, on the reverse strand, counting down.
AATGTTTAAGACGGGTTATTATTGTTACCACCTGAGCAAGGACGTAGCTATTCTGTCTACTACCTGGGAAAGTCAAATATCAACATCTCTTTCTTTGTGTTCAATCTGTTATGTAGCGTTTGTTTTCCTTCCCCATCCCAACATGAAAACAAAAATATAATGCAGAAGACAACCCTACTCATGCATTTCGGCTTGTGTTTGGGCTTCTTTCTGTCAAAATGGAGACATGAGAGCACTGAAACGGGTTCTATTTCAAAATAAAATCTCTGCCAAACTTTGATAATTATGAAAATTATATTATATCAGTGTATTGATTTATGTGTGGTCTGGTATTAAATAATACAATTGGCATCAAAGGACATGTACTGATCCGTGGCCTGGTAGTTGACCAGTGCTTTACGGTGTACTCACACTGGTAATGGTATACTATCATACCATTATTCCACGTACTTACTCGATAGTATTCTATAATCACTGCTTCATTATAGTCAATCTTCAAGAATATACGGGTATGTTGCCATTCTACTATTACAAGACCGTATTATTACTAGCGTTCCAGCATCATACTCCTACATTCGTCTTCACATTGCGCCAGATGTAGGCAGTGGACTACCCAAGGTGGTCACCATTCAGTCTGGTGGCAAACATACGGTCATCGCCGATTATTTAAATCCAATAAACAACTATTAAATAATAATATCTAGTAGTTATTATTAATGAACATCTTTAACTGTTACAATACTGTGCTCCTCAACATTGGTGCAAATGAGCTATAATTTATCAAAGCAGTTATCATTAACCTATTTCTAATGTCAACTAATTTAATTTTAGCAACACATTTAGCATCCAAATATTGTAAACATCCCTATGATGATTACATATGAAATGATACTGCTGCTTAATGTAAATTTTACTTACAGAACAACAAATACTAATATAAATATCTAGAATAAATATTCAAGCGAAATTACCTTGAATATTGTTATGTGTTCTATTAGTTTTATGTGCTAGAGAAACTAATAGAGACTTCTTAAGTAAAAGTTGCTATTGAAGATTAAAACGGCCTAAATCTGACCCATTACCCTTGGCCGCGTATGAGGTAAGGCCTCTTAGTCGTAATGATTTACTTTATACTAACCTCTACGTTTCGTTCTGTTTATAATTATTTTTATTATAATTATAAAAAAAATTGTATTAATAATTTAGTTTCATAGTATTATTTAATTCAAAGAACTTCATATTATAAAGTTCTTTAAAATATAAGAGAACTTTAGCTCTGAAATCATTGTTTTTACTTGAAGATATATACTGCTAAATACGATAAGGTGGTTGTAAATACGATACTCGTAAATAAGATGGTTGTGGAATTAATGGCTTGCTATAATTTTGTTTTACTTAACTCTTCTGGGGAACCACCCATTGCAGCCTGAAATTTAACAGGACTCTTCTATGAGGAAAAGCTCTTGGTCCGTTTCTCGGACCCAGGGTCCGGAAAACCCTAGTACTAGTTTTCTAGAACAGTCCTGGTAAAGCTGGCTATAATAAATACCTCTCAGCTGGCACTGCTTTATCGATCACCTTTTTATTTATCGGGTAGCTGTACAAGAAGGCGGTATGTCTACCCTGTTAGTGATGAAGGAATTATTATGGGAGTTAGGACTCAACCAAGTTTACCTAAACTTGAGTTCAAAATGATAGCCAACACCATATGATGAGCTCACACACGACCGCGTGACGGAATACCAGTTTCCTTTGTATGCACTTATATTTAATGTGAATTCGATTAACACACTGAACCCTTAAGCGGCAATGACTTAGTTTGATATCTTAGAGTCCTTTGTCATCAACAACGAAGACAAAAGAGGAGAAAGACCATTCCAAAGACGAACTCCCAAGAGGAGAGAGTAAGGTAGCTCACGTTGTGGCTGTAATAGGTAACTATGGAAATCAAAGGCTCTACCCCCACATAAGACAAGAGCCCCTGAGTCTCGTCCGCCCGTAGGGTATAACAGAATCAGCAAAAGAAAGCTAAATAGTAGAAGTCCGTATAATAATAGCGAATTTCTATTTTAATGAAAGACCAACAACTGCTTCTTACTCGACCTTTACGAAAATAGATTTCTACTATCTGTGAAAGATACACTGGAAATCATCATCTTAATTGGAACTATCTAACACAAAATAAAAAAACATTCGAAAGTAATTCAAAGCATGTGAAAGCTTATTAAAAAAAAACATAACCGATTCATGAAAGTATTGATTTATAATATTGATGGATTACGCAGTCAAACGTTAAATACAGTTTAAATGGATAAAGCAAGATACAATATTACTTTTCCAACATACTGTTAGTGTAGCACGAAAGGAAAATTTCATGTGTACCGTTTATTTTTAAGATCTTTTGATATAGTATTATATGCAGGAGATAGAAAAAATCTTGTGCCTACCGTCCCACAGAAAAAAATCAGACCCATTGTTTGGCTGATCAATGAAATCTCTATCTTTGCTTTACGAGAAAACCATCTAGCAGTTTTATTAGTAACTTAATTTCCTTGCATTTAAGCAACTTACTTTTCATAAAAATAATGAAATATAAAATATTTTACTTCTTTTGCTATTATTTTTTTTTGCAGATTTCTATTTTTTGAAGTCCCTAAAATCTATTCCATGCCAAGTATAAAATAGTAACCATGAAAATGTTGGAATAGATTTGCCAAGGTGATTACATTTTTAAAATTTGAAAAATTGCAATACTTATTGAGTGAATTATTACTCAGTCATTTGGTGGAGAGAATATTTTGACTAAAGTTTTTAAAGTGCACTCTTAGCTTCAGTCAACTCCAAAGAATACCACCGCGCTCCAGTAAACAGCGCGGACGAGCCGAATATGTTTATTATAATGGAGGCATAACGGGAGGTCGACTAGTAATTACTCGGGAGAAAACTGGCTATAATACAGCGTCTGGCCGACATAGGCTCCATAGACCGAAATACTTGGTCGGCTAGGCATTTCACCGTTATCCGGAGCCCTTCTCGAGCATTCACAACCTGTCATTCCTTTCTATTTCACTTACAAAGTATTATACAAACCGTCTCAACACCTCGAGTTATCACCACTGTATCAGCTTATTGACAACTTTCTCTTTTTCTTATTGTATTATATATAACAGGGTGTTACATTAAGCAGATATATATATACATATATATATATATATATATCAATGATCAAACCACAACAGTTGGGTTTTTGACTCTGACGAAGATCGCTTGTTACGGTTGAAAGATCTTAGTCTTGTTTTCCCATTTTCTTATTGTGGTTTGATCATTGATTGTTATTTCACCTGTTTATGTGAAATCTTTATATATATATATATAAATGATCAAATCATAATATGAAATGGGAAAAGAAGACTAAGATCTTTCAACCGTAACAAGCGGTCTTCGTCAAGCGCACTTGCATAGCGACGGTTGGAGACCAACAGTGTTGTTACACGCGTGCCTGGTTCAAGTCAAGTAAGAAAAATAAACTAAAAATAAATTTTTAAACTAGATTCAAAGATAATTGAAGACCTGAGAAACAATAACTGAAACTGAAGAATATGAGGAAATATGAATAATAAAATCTTAAAAAAATACTAAACAAATAATATTATTATAATATTATTTATATATATATATATATATATATATATACATATCAAACGATTACATGAAAAGTACACATAGGAATAATACACAACTCACTTCATATTTCGACCTAGTCGTCATCAGGAGAAAGGAAAAGAGAAGAAGATGAGTTCTGCTCGGCTGGTGAACAGCAGCTAACCATGCAGCGCGTACAGCTTATTGATAAGTAGTATTTCCAACTCACAAAAAAATAAATGGGTAAAAAAATTAAAAACAAAAAAATGAACAATAAAATAGCTTTATTTTGCTAAAAAAAATAAGGCAGCAAAACCACAAAAGCAAAAAAAAAATATTAATACAAATTAAAAATAATAATCATTAACAGTTTAGGTTGAGGCCAGGGTTAGAATGAGCTTTGTTTTTTTTTCTAACTGAGCAGAACTCATCTTCTCCTGATGATGATGAGGTTCAAATATTGAAGTAAGTTGTGTATTCTTTCTTAGTGTTCTTTTCTTGTAATCGTTTGATACGTTGTCCTATCGGATTACATATTTCCGATATATTTTTCATATTTTTGAATAATATATATATAGGATTTCATATTTTTGATTATACATATATCAACGTCTAAAGCAGAGTAAGAAATCAGAAAAATGATTAAGATCTTTAAACCAAAACAAGGGGTCTTGATCAAAGTCAAACTGATTCTGAGTTAGTATCAGTATCCGACGAATACAGCTTGTTTTGGTTGAAAGATTTTAGTCATTTTCCTGCTTTCTTATTGTGCTTTAGGCTTTGTTTTTTATTTCACATGTTTCATGTGTCAATGACCATAAATACCATCTTCAAAGCTTGATATTTACGGTCATCTATTTGTATGAGTATTAGATGGTTGTATGGCTATTTATCTAGATGGTTGATAAATCATGTAACATGATTAAAGTGTTGAGTGGAACAGAATATAAATGTATCAGGAATCGTTGAATTTTCCTCGTTCAAATCTAACTTTAAAATTATTAAAAATGTCCTATTCTAGTTAATCTAAGACTTTTGAGGAAATAAAAATAAACGTTGAATTATCCAATATTTAAATCACAGTTAGAAAATCGGAAATATGACTCAGATCTTTCATCCACAACAAGTGGTTTCCGTCAGAGTCTTACTCATATTGTATGAGTGAGTGAGCCTCTCTGGCACCCTGTACTCATTGAATAACACTTGCTTTAGTCAAAAGATATTAGTCACATATCTGATTTTCTTAATGTGTTTTAGAAGATTATATATATCAAACCATGAAAACAAAAAAAAAGACTCAGAGAAATAGCAGTAAAACCCACTTCAATAATTCGACCTTGTTGTCATCAAGAGTTGAAGAAGATAAAGTTGTCCTAACGTACTGTTTCATATTTTAAATTTTATATATATATATATTACGGGAAACCACTAAGGAAATAAAGAAACCAAAGCAAATTTCCTAAGACCTTTCATGTCATAAAAGGTCATATTGTATATATATATATATATATATATATATATACATATGATCAAACCACAATATGAAATGTGGAAAAAAGACTAAGATCTTTCAACCATAACAAGCGGTCTTCATCACAGAGTCAAAACCCAACTGACGATATTTCACGTGTTTACGTAAAATCTTGTTATCGATAATATATATATGGTATATACAAAACTAAAGTTTATCTTGACTCGGTCAGTTCTTTTGGTTCAAATTAAACTCTCATTGCCAACATTTTTGTTTTTTTAAATATTGATAAAAGTGTCAATTGTGAAATAGAAACAAAATTAAAGCCGAAACGTTGGCAATGAGAGTTTAATTTCAACCTGAAGAACTGACCGAATCCATATAAACTTTACTTTGGTTTCTATTTCATGGTCGATGCTTTTATGTGTATATATATATATATATATATATATATATATATATATATAACAGATTCAATAATATATCGACCGTTTGATAGAATAGGTGTGTTCTCTAATCGGGGTTCGGTCAATTTTCCAGGATAAAAAATCAAACTCTCGTTGCCAACGTTTCGGTTTTATTTAAAACCTTTTTCATAGGCCTACAAACAAAGGATAATAAGAAATCACATATCAACATCAAACATATACACAATATGAAAATGGATTGTTACAACTCATGAATATTACAAGCAGAAATATTTCAGAGATACATAAAACAATATTACTTACAGAAGTAAGAATTTTTTAACTAAGAAAATGAAATTTACATTATTTAAAGGAACAACAATGTTAGCCGGACAAAACCTTCGACTAGACTAATAAGATAACATTACAAATAACCTCAACACTGTTCACTCAAGGGAACTAAATAAATCAAATTTCACTAAACCTCAGCACAACACTCCAGAATAAATATTACTTAAATTAGTAATATCACTTCTATGATTAATCGAACTTAGATCCTTTTTAATATATAACATCTCAAGTGTCTTCCTTCTTTGCTCATCTTTTTCTTTTTCTATTATAGTTGTATCTTCAAAATCGAACGTGTGACCCTCGTTTATTGCATGCCCAGCTAAGGCTGTTGCGTTACTTTTATTTGTTCTTATGGAATAATTATGTTGGTACAACCTTTCTTTGAGAAAACGACTAGTTTCACCATAGTAACACTTGTCACAGTCTTTACATTTGATGGCATAAATGAGGTTACTTTGTAACTCCTTCGGTATTTTTTCTTTCAAATTTGAAAATAAAGATTTATTTTTTCTTTTATTATAAAATGCCAGTGTAACTTCAGGTACGTTTCGTTTGAACACTTTTCTAATTGATTGTGATAAGCCCTCAACATAAGGAAATTTGAAATACTTCCTATTTATAACTTCCAGTTCAGCATGATCTTCATTTGAATGTGCTGGTTGCTGTCTTAAATATCTTAACCAATATCGTTCAACTAAGTTCTTCGGATAACAATTTTTCTGTAACAATAATTTCACCCTTTTCTTATTTTCATTTAAAAAACATGGACTACTTATTTCAATAACTTTTTTAACCAAATTTTGGACGCAATTTAATTTTTGGTTTATAGCATGAGAAGAATGGTAGTTCAGGATTCTTGCAGCACTGGTAGGTTTTTTTAAACCAGTCCGTTAAGATATTGCCATTTTCACCTCTTATAACTTTCACATCTAAGAATGGCAGATTTCCATCTTTCTCTACTTCACAAGTGAATTGTAGACGATTATGAAAAGAATTAAATATATTTAATACATTCTCTTCTTCTCCCTTTTCAATAATTAAAAACAAATCGTCCACATATAATTTAATAAATTTCACCTTCGTACCTAATTTATTGATACTGTTTTCCAATAGTTCAATCATAACTATATTTGCGAGAACTGGTGAAATTGGTGATCCCATTGGTAATCCATATTTTTGTTTATAAATAGTACCATCAAAGGTGAAATACCTTGCTTCACATATAAGGTCCAGTATAGAAAGGAAAACCTTTTTCGACATTCCAACCTGTGAACTAATCTTATTCCACTGTTTATTTACTAAATCAAATGCTAGATCTAAAGGTATATTAGTAAACAACGACTGAACATCTAGTGAAATCATAATTACGTCATCACTTAGTATTTGATTTGAAAGGGCTTGTTTGAATTCTAATGATTTTTTTACATTCAATTCATTCTTGTTAGTAATGTAACTAAGATATTTCTCTATATATTTAGACAGTTCATAAGTTGGACTTCCAATGAACGACACGATAGGACGGAGAGGAAAACCTGGCTTGTGTAGCTTCACTAAACCATATATTCTTGGTGCTATTCCATTGTAAGATTTTAATTTCGAAGCTTGACGTAGATCTATACATAGTGTCTTCTTCAGTTCATCAACTATCTTGTTTACTTTATTTCGTAATGTTGATGAAGGATCTCTTCTTGTAATTGAATATGTTTCACTATCTTCTAAGAGAGTTTTCATTTTTTCTTTATACTCTTCTTTTTTGATTATCACAGTATTACCAGATTTGTCACTTTTACAAACCACAATTTCTCTATGTTCTCTTAAAAACTTATAAGTTTTCTTATAGCAACTTTCTATACATGCATTTTGCCTTTTTAACATTACGAAATAAAGTAAACAAGATAGTTGATGAACTGAAGAAGACACTATGTATATTTGTGTACATCTTCAAGTCTTGGTATAAATAGTCATCTATTTGGCTTTATACATATACTTTATCTAGCTGTGTAACATTTACTATCAAAAATATGTTGAACTAATTTGCTCATTCTTCTTCCGTGTTCTAAAAACTATTTCTCGGAAAGTACACAACTTTGGCGCAGATGGTTTCCTATGCTTGCTCAGGTTACACAACTCTTTGATGAAGCAGAGAAATCAAACAGACCTTCCTCCTGAACAAGTCCTCCTATTGACTTCCTGGTAGTCAAGATAAAGTTCATGTTGTGATAAGTTGCCTGTTCTATGTCCTCTTTTTTTTATGCAACCTTACGCAACTCATCCTCTCATCCCTTTTCCTCAGTATTGAGGAGAGCCACTTCGAAAGCTAGCCTGACTAACCGCTTTCACTTATCGTCTTCCATTTCACATATGCCATTCTTCCTTCCTGCTTGCTTGATCACTTTATTTATTAACCTCTTATTCTTAAACAATCCACATCTATATATACAGGAATCAGGGTACATTCATTAAAAGCTTCTAAGTAGATATTAGTATATTTACAGCATCTGACCTTTTTTTTCTTGAAAATTCTACAATCCTAAATTGGTATATTAAAAATAATATATTACGTATTTCCACGATATTTATTTTATTTTACTCAATCTAACAAAAAATGTGCAATGCTAGAAAATTCTGAAGATTTGTATAATGGCATACTGATTGTAGTAAATAAAAGCTCCAGTCATGTGGCTTGTCCAATGTTTAAAACTGAATAAAAAATTATCCACACTTTCACAAAAAGATTCTATGTTAAAATAAAAAATGGTAAAAATAGATGAATTCATCAAATGCATAATCACTTTGATGTGTGATAGATCTGAAGAATTCATCAAATTCATAATCACATTGATGAGTGATAGATCTGATGAATTCATCGAATTTATAATCACTTTGATGAGTGATAGATCTAATGGATTCATCAAATTCATAATCACTTTGATGAGTGATAGATCTGACGAATTCATCGAATTTATAATCACTTTGATGAGTGATAGATCTGATGAATTCATGTATTTTTACCATTTTTTTTCTTACCATTAATAGAACCTTTAATTGGAATCAGAAAATCTCAAAACGTGGATTATGAACTCGATATCAAAATTTCGATCTGAGCACAATACTTAAATACCTGTATATTTCATGTAAGAGGAAAAAGAATGTAAGAACTGCGAATCAATTACATTCGAATAACATATATTTGCATTACCTTTCTTTATCTTCCAAATCACCATAACTATGTTATTATAGTGTGTTTCTAGTTGCAGTTTTTGTCCGGTTAAGATTGTTGTTCCTTTAAATAATGTAAATTTCATTTTCCTAGTCAAAAAATGTTTACTTCTGCCTATGAATAAGGTTTTAAAATAAAACCGAAACGTCGGCAACGAGAATTTGATTTTTGAACCTAGAAAATTAACCGAATCCCGATTAGATAACACACCTATTCATTGAATCTGTTATGTTATTATTGTTATGGAATTTAGACCATGCTGCCAAAAAAAGGACTGCTATTAGAAAACTGTCTTTTGAGTCTGTTACAAAACGAAAAGGTATTTGAAATGAAACTGTAAAGATAAAGAGTTATTAATGGTGAGAGGAGATTAAGTATAAGGGCTTCAGAAGCACACAAGGTAGAGTTGTTCTAATGGAACAGAAGCACAATAAACCAACGACTAGGCTTCAGAAACTAGTTAAAATCCAACGCTGAACTTTTTAAGGTATGATTGATATAACATTACCAGTTACAAAACTACCTTAAGAACAATACTTAGTACTAGATATAGTCTACGAGTAGTTGTTGAAATTATTGTTAATATTTTTTTTTAATTTATAAAGTTCTAAAGTAAATTAAGCTTACAAAATAAACACAGCACAAAATAAATAAACGTAAAATTACAACCAATATTGAATTTCCTAGGTTTAGAATTAATAAAAAACTCATGAAATTTTTGAATATTTGAAATTAACTGGCATATAAGTTAGGGTCAATAAACTGCTCTAGACTTCCATAAAGAATAGAATTATGCTACGACGTGTGCTATTCAATTTGGACTTCTAACGAGGTCCTCTCATCGTCAATAAGCTGGGTTGTTTTTTATATCTGAATATTGTAATCTAGACAATTTTTGTGTAAGGAAATATGACTAGTTTTTACAACAAACTTATGAATATTAGATTAATTTAACCTACTTATATATCTATTTAACTTTAGAAAAATTTTAAACTTATTGACCATTTTTTTCGACATAAATTTTTCATCATTTAAGTGATATATATACATGCAGGTCAAAGTCTAAATCTTGGTTAAAAATTCAGCAATATGACCATGATCTTTCAAACATACCAACTGGTTTTCATCAGCAGTATGACACAAACTGAGTGGTATTAGAAGGGAGGGAGACAAAAAGAGTAATTTTAAATAGTGTAAAGTGGAAAGAAAGGGAATAAAAGGCTGGGAAAGAGAAGTCAAGTAAACAAAGGAGTTCAGGAGAAATAATTAAGAGTTATCTGTAAGCAGTCAACCCTTTAGACAAAGCTATTGCTATCATTAACACTGAGTATAACTTGAATAAACCAATATTTTATGGTGTCTGATGTATTAAGTTTAATAAAGGAAGATCCAATAATATTTCATACACAACATCGATTTTTCACAAGTGATCATTTTTGCTACTGGTTTCATCTCGAATTACGTTGTTTCGGTCTTATTAACACTTATTTCTAATTATTTATATATTTTGTCTTATATATATATTTATATATATATATATATATATATATATAAATATTGATAAAAGTATCGACCGTGGAATAGAAACAAAACTATAGTTTATCGGGACTCGGTCAGTTCTTCAGGTTCAAATTAAACTCTCATTACCAACGTTTCGGTTTTTGTTTAAAACCTTTTTCATATTCAGAAGTATAAATTTTGAAACAGAAAAACTAAGTATTACATTACAAATTATTTTACAAAGAAAAATAGTATGTGGGTACATATATATAGTATGTGGATATATATATATATGATCAAACCACAATATGAAAATGGGAAAACAAGGCTAAGATCTTTCAACCGTAAAAAGCGGTCTTTGTCAGAGTCAAAAATCTAATTGGACTCTGGGTTTTTGGACTCTGGTCTGGACCCAAACAGTTGGGTTTTTGACTCTGACGAAGACCGCTTGGTAGGGTTGAAAGATCTTAGTATTGTTTTCACATTTTCATATTGTGGTTTGACCATTGATTGTTATTTCACGTGTTTATGTGTAAATTTATATATATATATGTCATATAATATACCTTAGTTTGAGTAATCACGATAACATATTTTCTATATTTCACACAATATTTCTAAAAATCTCTCTGAAATTTTTCACTTTATATCAAGAGAGAATATTCTAAATAAAATGCAAAAAAAAAAAGAACAGAAAAAGTTGTAGACAATTGAATGGAAGATAATGGAATGAACTTGTATAACTAGGTTTCAGTAGAACAAAAACAAACTTAAGAAACTAAAAGTGCATTAACAAAATAATAATAATGTTACATGCTCTATATCCATTGATTAATGTAAACCTATAATGAAAGCAGCTCTGTCATACATGAGTAGGTTTTAAATTGTCCGAATAGTTAGAGCATATTAGTATGTTCTCTGCTTTAGTTGGTAGTTCCCAAATTCACTTATACAACAATTGGATCTGGTTTGGAAACTGAACTATTCATCCTCTAAAATCTGTATTCGGTTATCCTTGAGTTCAAATCACTCTTTAAGAATTCCTGTAAATTGTTTGTTGACTTTGTAGAAAAAAAAGAACAAAAATTTATAAAAATCTATAAATTAAGTTGTCTGCTTCTGTACCAAAAGTTATAGAACTAATTTCTCTTTGTGTTGAAGACAGTTTTTTTCTCTTTTCAAAGTAAACTTTTTTGACATGTGGTTAATGGATAAAAAAACTGTCTTTTCTAGTCCTGAACAACATATGTATGAAGTTTTTTTAAGCTAAATTTAATCATGTAATACTAACAAAAGTCTTAGTCGTTCCACAATGTGAATGACGTGTTATCCCTTACAGCGAAAGCATCTCTGTTGTTTTGGATAATTTAAACGGTTGTCCAACAATTTCACATTGGAAGTTGAAATTTACGACTCCATTTTTTGATGTTTATGAACATTGGAATATTTATGAAATTGAATATAGAATATACAAAAAAATTTTTGTTTCTTTGTATGTTCATTTTTTTTCCACCCATACCAATAATATGAAGAAGGCTACATTTAAAAGTGTTTCTATAAGATCATTGAAACAATGCAGCGATGAATTTCTTCAATATTAAATAGGTCTATTAATATAGTGTTAAAATTGAGACCCCTAGGAATAATAATTGACAGTGTAATGAAAAAAACTGAACGAACATTGAACCCTTCACTGAAAGGTGTTTATTCAAGAGGGTCTTAAAGGGGTATTCCACTTTTATTGAAAAGCATTATATCTCAGTTATGTTTGGTAATGGAGTAGAACACTTGTCAACAAATGTCGTGAAAAATAAAAAGAAATTTGTGCTTACAAGATGCTTTGTGGCTCATCGTGGTTTGCCATTGTATGGCAGACGGGAAGAGTTATCGCTTTAGTTATCTTAAGGTAAAACTGCATAAATATTAAATGAGAAGACTAGAGGAGTTGAGCAATCTGTGTCAACGGATCAGTTACAAAAGTCATTTCATCAATCAAAAGATGCCTAAGACCTGATTTTGTTATCTTTAGAAATTGAAAGAAACATTGTGGAAAGTACCCTCATTAAAAATAATTTTGAAACCCTCATCAATGCCAGTCCAGGCCTCTTTAGATTCAATAACTTTTAATTGAGGGTATAGTTAAACAAATTGGACCCGTAGGTAATTTGCAACAGGTTAATACGTATATGTACTTTAATCATACTGCTCCTTCTACTTCATTCTCGTAATACTCCATATTAATTTTTGTATTTTGTGTTCTTGTAACTTTATCGTTATTTCTTTTGCAATCAAAGTGTCCTATTGTAACCTAGTTTAACCAGATAGTTATTTTCCCCACCAGATAGTCATGTTTTTACCTGTATATTACTTTTTTTTTAGTTAATTTCAGTTTCTCTCAGAATACATAACGTGAAAGGCCTCAGAGTATTTATTTAGTTACTTTTTTTTTATATCCTAGTGGCTTTTTCCTCATTATTTTTATCATATGTTTAATAAATACACTTAATATTATTTAATAACTCTCCCACATATAGCAGCCAAATTACCAAATTAATTATTTGGTAATTAAATAAGGACCAAATTCGTAAAAGGAAAACTATAGCTTTAAGCCCTTTTCTTTTTGCTGGTTGCCTCTTTTTTTAGTTTTTTTTTTTTTTATAATTTATAGTATGTATTTACATGTGTTTGGTTCAATAATTTCTTTTTAATATTTTTTTTCAAGTTGTTATTTATAATTATGGACTTAAAAGAAATGTATGAAGAAAATGTACAAGTTTATGGCATTAATGTAGAAGGTTTAGTAAGTTGCCCCGTGTAGTTGCCGAGGACTCTGGAGTTTCTCCAGTCTTGGGCCATTGCTTCACCAGCTGGTCTTTACAGATTGTTTCGGTCTTGAATTACATTTGCCATGGTTGACTGGCCAAGTCAGTAACATTGTTTGTTGCTTGTCACGCGCTCTCCAACACTAATTCCTTCGTCGATTCCCCAGACTTGGACAGAATCTCTCAAGACCGGTTTGACCGGCGTCTATACCTTCTTAAACACCTGTTAGCCAATGAGTCAGCGTCCTGCTCAGCCCGCCTCCTCCACCGCGTATCCTTTTACTTAGTTATCCTTCTTAACTACTTACCTAACTCAACAACCTGACAGAATCATTTAACGTTTTCTATATGTAAATCATAACTTGTCACCAACAAAATAAATACTTCGACATATTGAATAATACATTTCAGTTATTACTTTACTAGATATATTAATTTATAAACAAATATTAAGGTCGTGAAAAAAAAGTGGGCATGAAAAGACTCCGAGTGACTGTATCCAGATAAATATTTCATCAAAAACTTGATTTTTTTTTTAATTCTGGCCACAAATATACGTAATAATAGCACGTAAAAACCGTTTCAAAAATTATATTAAATAATTTTGGTATACTTCAAATAAGGTAGTTTTAATTATTTGACTTAAAAAATTGAAATTATTAAAATTTTGACTTTAATTTTTACAGCAATCTTTTTCCAAATAAAACTTTTTTCCAGTCTAACTGAAATGTACAGGTATTGCACAACATTTCATCAGTCTATTCGTCTACCTTGTATTTCAATATGTAGATCAATCTGCATTTAAGCAATGTAGATATCCAACTGAGATGAGTATTCATTGAATATTGCTTGACTTACAGTCAATAAAGACAAAAGCGACCCACCCATATTTAGTCTAATCCTTAAACCAATCGTCAGCGTGTTCCAAATACTCTATCTTCCTATAGAATATTACCTCTCCTTGAGGCAACCATCAACGACATCTGAGTATAAGTAGTTTAATTTATAACTCCTAACCTAAATACCTTGGGAACGGAATTTATGACACTCTTTCTTATAGCAGACTAATTTAGTTTTGGTGAAGGGGACATAACTCGGGCAACAGTTCTAGACACTGATCTGAGTGATCGTACCTAAACGTTCGATCAACAAAAAGACTGTAAGGACTGACCTTTTAACCCGAGAGGGGATCGGTTTCTACAAAAAAAAAAAATAGTTTTGCCTAAGCTTATGGGCCTAATTACATATTGCAGCCAAAAAATTGAGCAGAAATGATTGAGACTCAGGTACTTAACTGCTAATTATGACGTGCATATAATATAGGTTGGTCCTTGATTAGATCTTAAACGAATTGATGTAGTATAGCACCCAAGCAGATCGTTTTGATGTTTAACCTGCCGGAATCACATCATTTGAACGACGGAGCAAACTTCCAATTTTTTGTTTGTATTCCTTACTGATGAATTCAGTTCTATTATTATAGAACAATATGAACAGAAATGTATTCAGATGGTTGCTCTCCAGAATCTACGTTCAATATTAAATTATAGAGATCAATAATGAAACAGTAAGAATATCGTACGTAGTAACATGTGTTCAGTTTAAAAGACTTCGCAATAATCATTGTTCCTTTTTTGATGAATGCAGTTCACTATTCTAGTATTAAATATACCCAACAGATGCAAAGATAAGCAGACAAACATCTTTGCAAACAAAGGAATAAAATGATATGTGCATTTTAAATTCCTTTGATCTGCTCTGCTTCTTTAATCAAATTAGGTTTCCCTTTTAGCGTGTGGCTGATGGATACGTCAATCTGTAAAATGAGGCATAATTGCAACGTAGACAATGGGCTTTGTCCAAAAACATATTGTTAATAACATGTTATTTGCAAAGTCCTTGTAGTGACAGCCCCAAGGGAAAGACTTATTTTGATATGACAGCAGGAAGTGGTTGAGATGTTTCAATAAAAGAGTAGGCTCAAGGCCGGGGGATCACGTCGAGGCGAGACCTTACTGGAGCTAGTTTGAATGAAGCGATTTCATTATCTAGTAGGTTGGCTGTTAATCGCACATGTTCTGATGCAGTCTTCTAAAAACACTGACTGGACATGAGGCGACCTTGCTTTGCTTTTGATATCGGCCTCTAGATCTCTAGTCACCCTCCGGCTAAACTCCACTTCCTCCATATCTCCCAGTCACCTTCCCCTGGGCCATTCCATCTCCTACGTATTGTGATATTCACTATATAAAATTAACATGGTCAGTATAAAAGGTCAAACATCGTGATTAGATAACCCAGCTTAATCGACCCATTACTTGATGTTAAAGGACCATTTTGAAGCTTCATATTCATTCGCACATTTTTCTCCCTCAATCAATATTTAAACCACCAATACCCAACTATTTAACCAATCGCACCTTAATACACATGAATATATCTCTACAAAGTCACTTAATCTTAGATCTATTGTAGTCCAAAACTTGTTTACCCACTTCAAAGTCGTAATAGACTATTGATATTCATCCGCTATACTTTATACATTACAGATTTATCTATCTACAACTATTTATTCTACAACTGTACTTATTACACAACAGTTCTACTTATCTACAGCTATACTACACAATTATCTACTTATGTACAGGAAAAACTTGATAATGATGTCGACTTAATAATTTAACTAAAAGAAAATGCATAGAAATTGATAATCTTTTCAGACTTATACAATACCTTCAAAGACAGGGGACAGTTTAATTTGAAACCTTCTTCATATCAAGAAGTATGGCATCTGAAAAAGAATTGTTATAAGATATTAGGTTAGAGGTTTGGAATAATTATGTTTAATACTTATATTATTTTGACATATTATTCTCCATTCTTCATCCTGTGAAGATGGTTTTAAATTTGTCCGTTGCAATTAAATGTTGGATTTAAAACAATAAAAATTCCTGCTTTCTGTTTTGAAATTGATATATTGTCGTATCAAGTAACTGATACTTCTCTCTCTCTCTCTCTCTCTCTCTCTCTCTCTCTTTTTTTTTTTTTTTTTTTTTTTTTTTTCTCTTATAACCATGTACCAAAATACGAAATATATATATATATATATATATATATATACAGTGGTATATATTATTGCGTATGAATAATCACAGGTCATCCGTTGGCAAACGCAGTGACCTCCTCGTTGCTACTCATGCCAGTTCTCACGGACTCAGTTTTAATGACTGTTTCCGTGTACAGGTCCTGAGGCAGATTGATCAGACTAATTCGAAAGTTACTCTGAGGGCTTCAGAAGAAGCACTTATTAGTCTTCTGGGCGGTAGATCGGCTCCTGGGCTTAACCTCAATCGTTAATGTTTTTTTTTTTAAAGTTGTTATCAGCTTTTAATTTTATTTTAGTTAAATGTTTTCATTTTTTAATTTTTATTTGACTTTTATCTCTTTATCTTCCCTGTCTACCTTTCCTCCGAAAGTTGGCTACACTGTTTGAGTGCTTCAGTTCGAACGCCAAGTCAGTCGTTATCAGCCTTTGCAGCGATTCACTTCTTTTCCTGAATACGAGGACATCGAAATATAGTAGTGAGTTCAGTGGTTTCCTTTCTATGTGTTCTTTTTTAAATTCTAGTATATATATATATGATTAAACCACAATAAGAATGGGAAAACAAGACTAAGATCTTTCAACCGTAACAAGCGGTCTTCATCAGAGTCAAAAACCCAACTCAATTGATTGTTGTTTCACGTGTTTATGTGAAATCTTTATATATACGAGGGTCGTCCAGAAAATAAGTTCCGTTTTGGTCTGTAGAGCGGTAGGAGTGGTTTTTGCCAAATCCGGCAACACCGCTCGAAAGAGGAGAGGTGGGGGAATAGAATGAGAGGTGGGGGACCTCAGTCGGTCAATTACCAACGTCAGGGCAGGTAGTTGAAATGGAGCCCTCCATGTCACGTCCCGCCACCTCGATCCCCGTTCCCTCTCGAGTTGTTTTGCGCGGAGTGATTCAATTTCTTTATGCACAGGGTTTCAAATCAGTTCAAATTCACGAACAGCTCATTTCTGTTTATGGAGAAGGTGTAATGAGTGAATCAATGGTGAGGAGATGGGTACGTGAATTTAAGGCGGGAAGACATTCACTTGAGGATGAAAGTGGGAGAGGCAGACCCTCAGTTGTGACGGACGAAATTGTCGCAGAAATCGACAATGCAATTCGCAAAGATCGTCGTTCAACCCTGGATGAACTCCACCTGAGTTTCCCAGACATCTCACGATCCCTCATCCATGAGATCGTCTCGGAAAAACTTGACTTTCGGAAAGTTTCCGCCCGGTGGGTCCCTAGAGAGCTGAATGTCTTCCCGCCTTAAATTCACGTACCCATCTCCTCACCATTGATTCACTCATTACACCTTCTCCATAAACAGAAATGAGCTGTTCGTGAATTTGAACTGATTTGAAACCCTGTGCATAAAGAAATTGAATCACTCCGCGCAAAACAACTCGAGAGGAACGGGGATCGAGGTGGCGGGACGTGACATGGAGGGCTCCATTTCAACTACCTGCCCTGACGTTGGTAATTGACCGACTGAGGTCCCCCACCTCTCATTCTATTCCCCCACCTCTCTTCTTTCGAGCGGTGTTGCCGGATTTGGCAAAAACCACTCCTACCGCCCTACAGACCAAAACGGAACTTATTTTCTGGACGACCCTCGTATATATATATATGCCAAACCTGTCCCCTAATTAACTCCAGTCCTTACTTTACTTCCCCTCTCAGTAACGACTCCTATCCTGTTCCTTCTGATACATCTTGCACTTCCTGTAACTGCGTTTACCGTTTGGAGTGTACTCGATGTGATGCTTTTTACGTTGGCTTGGCTTCAACCAAGCTGAGCCTGCGTATGAACAATCACAGGGCGTCCGTTGGTCAGCGCTGAGACCTACCCATAGCTATCCATGCTAATTCCCATGACCTCCCTTTCAATGATTGTTTCAGGGTACAAATCCTCAAACAAATCCCCGAGTCTAATTCCCATGTCACCCTTAGAGCTTCCGAAGAGGCATTCATATGCCTCCTTGGGGCTCGTTCTCCTCCTTGTCTCAACCTGTACCGTTAATTATTTTTTATTTTATTATTATTATTATCATTATTATTTTATTATTATTATTTATTTTTTATTATTATTATTTCGTATTTTATATATCTTTTATCTTGTTTTCTAAATAAATATTGGAAGGATTTCTATTTTTCCTCTCCTCCGCTGGGGAGCAGCATTGCGGTGGTTCCACGAGTTACTCTGGAGGCCAGTAGCAGTTTGCTTCTCAACGCGAGTACTTCGCACTTCTTCCCGATGACGACGGATGTCGAAATATCGAAGTGAGTTCTGTAGTGTCTTTCTCTGTTCTTTTCTATGTGTTAAAGTGTATATATATATATATATATATATATATATATATATATATATATAAGGATTTCACATAAACACGTGCAATAAGAATCACTGATCAAACCACAATATGAAATAGGAAAACAAGACTAAGATCTTTCAAACGTAACAAGCTGTCTTCGTCAGAGTTAAAAACCCAACTGAAACACTAGATGCAGAAAACATCTGGTGAGGGGTTGAGAAGAGTGGGAGGGAAGAGAAGAAGAGAAGTATTTTAAAAGGGTGAGTTTGATTTTAAAAGAGGATAGTTTTTTACTCTTTCTTACTGTACTCCTTTGTTTCCCCAAACATCCCTTGATCTACCGTATATTTTTGGCTTTTTTATGTGTCAGCAATGTGAGATGAGTATTCATTGATTATCACTAACATATACAACTTTGCCATGCTGAATGTTGTTTGCTAACTTGCTTTGGCAATTATCACCTTGAAAACGGAAGACCGTGAGAAAAATAGAAGTAGTAAAAAAATTCGTGTACTCAGAATCTGCCATAAATTTCGATATATATATATATATATGAAAGTATAAACCACAAGGAAAAAGTAAAAAACACAGAAAATACGCTCTTTTTTCTTTTGGCTTATACTTTCATTAGTTTTCATCACGTGTTTATTGTGATTATTTAGCATATATATATAATACTTGAAAGTTATTTTTTGCCTTTCGTTAAACATTGCAAATGCTTGCTCGTTGGGTCAGATAGTTGGTTCGGATAGACTTGACTGAAGCTTAGAGACTGGGTTGCTTCGAGCCTAATTGAGTAAGACACTCCTGAAACGTTGCCTTATAAGGAATCGCAGACTAATTCAAGACTACCTCTGGCAGGCAATCTGTACTGTCTTACATTCACCACCCCACTATGTGAGTTATGTCTGATGAAGGTATTAATGACTTCAGTGTAACATTAGGGAAATGAATCGAAAGCACACTATCCTAATGACTTGGCTACATTTGATTTGTCAAAGTACCATGAAACTCACTGATTGAATGAACTTCATAGAGGGATTAAACTTGCCTGTATTGTGATATTATTCAAAATTAATTTTTGTTAAATAAATAAAAGAAAACAATAATTATTTTAACGCGGATAATGGTCATATAATACTTCATTCCTTAGTTTTGCTATTTATTTTCTATTTGCTATTCGTCAATGAAGCCATTTGTTTGATGTCTTTTCAATTTTCAATTTATATTCAAAAGTTATGAAGTCAATTATAATGTCGTATTTATCTATGTAAGGATGATAATAAAACTCTCCATTTATAAACATTTTTACAAAAAATGTGATTTGTGATTTTAACGGTGATTTAAACACTGTTATACCAACAGTTGTGATTGATTGAAAGGACATGGTTGTAACTTGAAGAGAAGTACTAACTGTTCGAAACGTGTTGTTCATATGAAACGTTTCATACTTTTTTCAAACAAGTCAATTTAAACGTGTTGTTCATATGAAACGTTTCATACTTTTTTCAAACAAGTCAATTTAACTGAACTTTTTCTGAAATTAAAATGTTTTGTCGACTTAAATCTTGCTGACAAGTGTTACATAAGCTTCAAAGAAACATTTTTTTAAAATAAATTCGTCATTTAATTACCAAATTTGACAGATTAATCGATATTATGAGTGGACAATCCGTAATCGGTTGAAGGATTGTGAGTATTTCACCCCCTCAGTCCCTGAGAGGGCTTAAAAGTCCCTTTACATTCTCAGAGTTCACTAATTACTAATGATAAATGAGCCGCTTATTTTGAAAGTGGCCTAATTCCATTTATGTTAAAATCGAGATATTTAAGGGTTTGCGTTTTACAAAATTTAAAAATATTGTCATTTTATTTATCAACTAATTTTTGTTATAAAAAAACTTAGTAATTTTAAATAAATTTTGTACAATTTGCTGCAAAAGGTAAAGATAACGTAAAAATGTAATTATTTAAATAGCTAGCTAAATTTTTTTGGAAAATGGAATTAGGCCACTTTCAAAATAAACGGCTCAAATATAAGAATCAAGCCCTGCGTTAATAAATACATCTTCATATATTTCTGAAATACATAGCTGCTTTATTGTTTAAAAAAATCACGAATTGACACTTTTGAATCAACTGGCTGCAGAAATAGTTGTTGTGGGCTGTGAGGTGCCATACCTGATCCAAAGGAAAGTTCTCTTCCTTCATATCTGCATCTTCTGAGTTATGAATTTTCATCTTTAAACTCTCAAAATATATATGTAATATTATTATGTATGAATATTAAATATATTCTGTTAATCCATAAAATATGCGGTATAAAAGAAGAAAATCCGCAAAATATTCTTCGACGTATATTTGAACCAGTATCTGAGGAAGGAAGGTGAATTAAGAAACATAGAGAACTGGCTGAACTTTTTGGGAGGTTGGACATAGTTGTGGAAAGACGTAGAGCAAGGATTAGATGGTTGGGGCATATGGAAAGGATGCCGGAAAATAGAGCATCCCCGAGATGAAACAGAGGGAATCCTGGAGGTAGACGATTAAGAGGGGGGCCAAGGTTGAGATGGCTGGATGGTGTGGAGGTAGACCTGAGAGGAATGGAAGTTAAGAAGTGGAGGACTTTAGCCCAGGGCCGTCAGACGTGGAGGCAGGCTGTAGTGCAGGCCCAGGCTCTACGAGAGCTGTAGCACCAAGGATAATAATGTTACTGAACATACATATGAAAAGAGAAAGCAACTTCTCAGAGTGCAACTATCTGAGAACGTGGCAATATTGAACATAATTACCTACATTATTTTAACAAAACTCTTTAGAGTGAAATATATGTTTTTACATAATGTTTCCTTAATTAGAATCAAAAAGTAAAAGAAGTAAATAAATGCAAATTGGTGATGTGGCATGTAATGAAAATATTTTTTTACGGATTAGATCTGATATCCCTGTTGATATGTTAGTTGGTTTCCAGTGAAATGTTTTAATTGAGAAATAGACTGTCGAACTGTCTTCCAAAGGAAGCTATCCAAGTGACCTGGTTTTTTTGATTCAGTTGAGATTACAAGATAAATAATAACAGCACCTCCTGTAGACAGATGCCGCGTGAGAACTGTAATGCAAGCCAACTCACTAACGGGCAATTAGAAGTTTAATATGCCGTTTAAAAGTGCCTCTATCTTGCCCAGCATCTCATGTGTAACATCGTTTAACTGAGTCTTAACTATTTAAGATTTTTTTTTGTTTTATAGTTTGCTTTTTCATTTAATGAAGCTGGATTTAATGATTTTATAATTTAAATTAGATAAACAATTTTCCAATCATTGGTTATCATCATAAGTTTGAGGTCATATAATCATAATTCTAACAAATGCTTATTGTAAGTACCACTGAAATTAATGAATGCATTATTTCTTCTAAAGGAACATATTCCAGTTCCTGTTGAAAATGGGTAAAGTTAGAAATCTGTGATTTTTGTTAAAATAATGTAAGTAATCATGTTCACTATTTCCACGTTCTCAGATAGTTGCACTCTGAGAAGTTGCTTTCCCTTTTCATATATATGTTCAGCAACATAGTAATATGAAATATTACCGCATATTTTGTGGATTAACAGAATATATTTAATATTCATAAATAATCGAAAAGTAGTAAACGGACTAATTCTAATTGATAGTCCTAAATTTTACTTAACTGAAGTTTATTTAGAGTACCTGTAGTCGTATAGGCTCGCGGCCGATAGCTTAACGCCTCCTCGGAAGGTCGGCGTGCTCAAATTGTTCCACCTCCCGAATGAAGAAATAGAGCCAGAGTGAGAATCAAATAAGGCATCTATCAGTCCAGAGGTGGCACAAATGCCAGGGGTATCCTGGCCTCCTCAACCAGTCATATAGGATCGTAAAAAAAACTGAAGAGTAAAAGGGAATGCAGTCCTATCAGTATTTTTTTGAATATTTTACTCGAAAAGAAAAGCCACCAGGGCATTTTATCAAGTAATAGCTGATAAAAAATAATGTAAGATGTCAATAAGTAGTTATTCTTTGATATGAAGTTCCTGTTAATCCACAAACCATTCGATGTACTAAATCTTGCTATGCAGCTGAATTTGTTGTATAAAAATGGAAAGCAGCTTCTCAACTCATTCATCTGAGAACGTGGCAATGGTGAAGGAAATTATGTACATTACTTGAAACAAAACCCTTTAAATCAAACTTTTAATATTGACGTTTTGATTTCATTTAAAACGTTTTTCAGAGGCCTACAATACAAAAGAATATAACAATCGAAAATTATATACATCAAATGATAGAAAGTTACAAAATACATAATGTTACAATGAAAATATCCTTGACTAAAAAGTAAGAAAGTAAGAAGTTTGAACTTTTATATTAAAAAACAATGATCTATTACATTAGTAATATAAAGTGAATAAGTTTAAGGATTGAAATTTTAACACACATATCAGCATTAATAATAGTTAATAGTTGGTACCCTATCAAATTGTGTATATTTTTTTGCTAAGTTAGTTAACGAAAATGTTTGTGAAGACCGTGATTCACAATTTCAGCTTTAGCATTGAAATTTTAGGATATGAGAAAACGATTTTATACAAAAATCTCTTCCAATTTAAACTTCCGCAAATTGTGTTTACATGGGGTTCACAGGTTGATTACTGAAGAATGCCAAATGAAAATAATAGTTTGTTTTGCTGATTTTTTTGACTGATATCGTAAGGAGGAAGGTGATCAACTTTTATGGACCATTTTCAGACGTGAGTTTCTCACATGACACTGAATTGCGGCATTAAGTTAATGGAATGGCCTCGCACGGCACCACTAGTCAAAGTCAGGGCCAAGCAGACAATCTCAACACGCAGAAGTTGTGGCGACTTGTTTTGGGATAGACATGGAGACTTCTTAGTCCAGTTGATGCAAACAGAATAATAAATACAGACATGATTGCACTACTCTGACTAAGCCTTATGTAAAATACAGAATAAGTGTCTCGACTTTTGTTGCTGCATGGCCTCATTCTGCCATTCAAACTTAAATCTGTTCAGGTCTCCCATACTATAACTGACTGCTCACACATAGTACAGTTCAGACTTAGCGCTCAGTTTTTTTCACTTCTTCCTGCTGCTATCTAAAGGAGTTTCTCAGCTTCAAGCACTTCACCTTAAATGACGAGAAAGAAGTTGTTGAAGACCATTTTCCTTATAAACACCAGACTTTGGCATTCAAAAGCTGTGTTGAAACTTGTGAAAAATGTTTAAACAAAACTCGTAACTATGTAGAAAATATATAAAGGTACAAGGAATAAAAAAAAAAATGGGTTTGAAAAAATATTATGACTGTTTTTAAAAGAAATTAGACCTTACTTGCTGAATAATTTGGACTTATACAATATGTACGAGTATATTAATATTCCTTGGAATTCATCTAATATATCATTATACAAATGCATATAAATTTATATACATTGAATCTTGCCTTATATACGGTATTTTGCCGTTGCGTTTCCGGCGTGCTTGGTCTCTCACTCTCTTTTCTCCTGAAGACGGATTATACGAAAATTTGAGTTAGTGTGTCTGTTTCTCTGTGTGTTACTATACTTCGTTTCTGAACTCGTATATATATATCAGTGGGTATGACTGAATTAATACAAATCAGTTGGTATTTGACTCTGACGAAGACCGCTTGCTATGGATGAGAGATCTTAGTATTTCTTTCTCATTTCTTATTGTGGGTTGGACGTTGATATATATTCGACGGAAGTCGAAATATTGTAGTGAGTCTATCTGTGATGCTTCCTATATCTTATTTAATATTCTTTGTCATATATATATATATATATATATATATATATATATATATTAGCAACAGGAAAATGATGTACAAAGGATAAAAAAATGTTTCACAATAAACTTTAGATTCAGAGTAAAGGGGTGACACACAATCACAGTCTATAATTTTCAGTTGAACCGTCATCAGGAGAAATAAAAAAGGGAATATAAATATTAAATAATAATAATAATAATAATAATGAAGATGATTCCAAAAATTATAAGTTAAAACTAAAATCGTATAAATAATATTTTAAAAAATAAAATAATAGATGTATAAATAATAATAATAATAATAATAATAATAAATATATTAATCCAAATAATAAAAAATAAGTCGCCGCCCTGCCTTCCTGCGGGACTCTTCGCTCTTCGCTCTTCACACCTCCTGATGACGACGATGGTCGAAATATCGATGTGAGTTATGTCTGTGTCTTTCCTTCGTTTTGAATTTATTTTATTTAAAAAAGTCCGCTGGACCGTTTCTTTTAATTGTGAAAATATATATATTGAAATAATATTAAAATTAGAAACTAATTTGTTATATTATATTGTTTATTTGTTTTTTTTTAGTTTTCAATTTTATTATTATATTGATGTAATATTTTTTATTATTATATTTTTGATAAGTTTAAATTTTTTAATACATACGAGTAAAAATCGTTGTTGGGTTAACTAAAGTACGCTTCAGTTGTTTGTTGATGAATCACCATTAATAAATGATTAATAATTAATCATGAGATTAATAAATGGTGTGTATGAGATAGTCTTGACCTCTTTCTCAATATAGCCTTCTTAGTTTGGTATTCTTTATACATTATACTTGTAATTTGAAAAAATAAAACATTGTACTAATATTTAGAACAATTGTTGCGAAAGTTAATTAATGATTGTAACTTTAACAAAGTGACGGGTAAAAATGAGGGACTAAGTGGATTGAGAATGACCATATGCAATATGACGTGGCATGTGTAGGCGACAGTGAACAAGGCGAAACGTATTGTCCAATAAGGAATGGGCTGTGCAATCCTTTCTCTCTGTCTCCGGCAAAGTCACTCGTCTAAACTAACTCATTTCCTTTCAAGTCCACTGATGTAATCCTTTTTTTTTTTGACAACCACTCGTACTGTGCTTAATCACGATTACCTTTTATGGAAACCAAAAATCTCCAATAGTTGAATCAATAGAAACCTTATTTAAGAAATATAATAACCATATAATTTCAAACTGAAGAGATGTCCTGGACATCAATTTATCTGAATTATTTTATTTTTCGAATTAATTAAAAAAATATCTATTGAAAAACAAACATGCTAAAAACCTAAAAAAAAATTATGTCACTTATTTCACCATTACCATTACTTGTAGTGTTGGAAAATATAAAATCTTGGATGATATGTTTGTACTATATGATTCAAATATATTACTAATAATAATACTAATTTTTTTCAAACTGAAGTCATAATCATTAACATCAAATTAAGTATTAATTTTATTTAATCGCATTTAATTTATTTTACTAAAGGGAGTTATTAATAGGTTATAATTTGATATATTTAGCAATACTCTATGCAAAACATTAAAAGTTACAACCCCATTAGTAAACTTAATTATTTGAAATATAATAATCTATTTTTAGAAATCAGATACTGTGTGGTACAGTATTAACACAATCAAATAATTTTAGGATAAAATATTTAAAATTTATACTAAAGAATATATGAAAAGGAGATATCGAGAATACTTTCTGTGTTGTACAATATTAACAAAATGAGAAAATTTTAGGATAAAATATTTAAAATTTATATTAAAGGAAATATGAAAAGGAAATATCGAGAATACTTTCTGTGTGGTACAGTATTAACGCACCCAGAATATTTTAGGATAAAATATTTAAAATTTATATTAAAGAAAATATTTTTTTTTTTTTTTTATTTATTTGTTTAAGTCACAACAATGTAAGTGTTACATTACCAGTGACACTGATAACACAGATGTATGAGGGAAGAAACACAGGAGGGAAGAAGCAATCCAGTGACTACACTTCCTGGCGTGGGTCTAAGTAGGAGAAAAAAAATAAAATAAAATAAAATAAGAAAAATAAAAAATAAAAAAAAAATCACTTAGAACGGTTCATAGTAATAAGTCTCTTGGCCACATCCTCTTCAGACGTCTTCTGGGATTTCCTGGAATGCTTGTGGAGGATAATGTTAGGATTAAGGGATTAATATTTTTTGGAAGTTTTTTGTGAAACGTTTTATAGCGGGATATTGCTACCTGCTGAACTGTTGGGAATTTCAGGTCGGAATAAATTGTTTGATTTGATATATAGTAGGGACAATGAAGAATTTTACGAAGGATTTTTGTTTGAAGAGTTTGTATCCTCTGAGAATTAGTTTTCTTTGTTGTTCCCCATATCTCAATGCCGTATGTCCAAATAGGCATAATCACAGTTCTGTAAAGTAAAAGTTTGTTGTGAGTCGTTAATTTTGAGCGTAGATCCATTAAGTGTAGTAAAAGTTTATATCGTCTGTATCGTTCTGTTCGTTTGATTTTTGTATGGGGAGCCCAAGTCAGTCGTCTATCAAGGTGTAGTCCTATGTATTTGGTGGTTGTAGCTTGAGGGATCGGAATATGGTTAAGAAAGACTGGAGAACACGTATCTGGTAAAGAAAATATGAAAAGGAGATATCGAGAATGCTTTCTGTGTGGTACAGAATTAACGCACTCAAAAAATTTTAGGATAAAATATTTAAAATTTATATTAAAGAATATATGAAAAGGAGATATCGAGAATACTTTCTGTGTTGTACAATATTAACAAAATGAGAAAATTTTAGGATAAAATATTTGAAATTTATATTATATATAATATGAAAAGGAGATATCGAGAAAATTATTCTCTCAAAATTTGAACCGTCGTCCTAGCTACATTAGATTTAATGTACTTTATGTAGATTATATACATGTTTTATATAGATAACTTACAATATTTAAAAAAAGTAACATTAAATATGATCTGAACGAACTGATTGTCCCAGTTCCCTTTATGTATTTCTTATGGGAAAATAAGTTTTGGTTTTCGATCAAACAGGTTGTAGATTAAAATTCTGGAACGAATTATGGTTGAGATCCAAGGTACCACTGTACTCGTTATAGATCCCTACTCTAATAAACTTCACAGAGTGTGTATAATTTAGAAATCATTGATAGAAACAAGCTGGTAAAATGGCATACCAACAACAAAACTTAGTGGCTACCTACAAATAAGCCGCACTTTCCTCTCAATAAATAGCAACACTGAAAGTGAGAGTCTATATGTAAGAGACGCTGGAAATAAACCACACTTGTCAAGCCTGAATGAACACAATGAGCTTATACCGAGAAACTCAATTGAAGCTTTAGTAATCAGGTTAATTGAATCATTAATTAACAACATATAATAAGACTTTCTACAAAGTGAATATATTGCCTTTGTAAAACTACATAATATATTCAATTATAAGGAAAAGGAGAGTCTTATGACTTCACTAACAAAGTCATATTTCACTATTAACATATTTGCAAATAAATTTACTATTTTATTGTGTTCATTTCTCATTCATTTAATATATTCATTTTACATAAATCTAATTTTATAATATAAAGAGAAACTAAGTTACTTCGTTCTTGTGAATTAAATTTCTAATACCTTTCATCTTATTTACAATAATGATACTTTAAGAATAAAGATTCAGTCCCTGAGATGCAAGGAGGGACTGATCAACCACTCCTCCTCCTGATGACGATGTTTCAACAAAATATTAAACTGACACATCAGTTCTTATTGTTTTTCTTACTATTTTGTGTATTTTTTTTAGTTTTATATTTTGCCCTTCTGAACTGTTCCATTTACAATAAAGAGATAAAAAAAATTAACACAGAGATAGAAACAGACATAGCTCACTTTTATATTGCAACGAACGTCATCAGGAAGCGACGTTCATCAAAATGTCGAAATATACAAGCAAGTTATGCCGGTTTCTATCTCTATGTTACCTTTTTTTTTTATTTATTGGTCCATTAGACCGTTCAATTTAATTATTTTGTATATATATATACCATGTATATAACTTTAAATTACACTAAACACGATGCAGAAAAACGAATAAAATACACACTAAATTCACAATATTTCGAAACAGTTCAAAATATTTAATTTAGTAAGTGTATTTTTTTATCTTTATTCTGTGTCGTGTTTTGTGTAATTTAAAGTTTTATAGTACGTGTGGACCATTTCTTCAATTTAATATATATATATATATATATAAACTAGAATTTTCAAAAGAACTATAGAATACATAGAAAAGAAATCACTGAACTCACTACTATATTTCGATGTCCTCGTCATCAGGAATGGATGTGAATCGATCCAAAGGCTGATAACGCCTCAGCCATATATAAATAAATATATATATTTATATAGTTCAATATAAACAAAGAAACATAGAGAAATCAAAAGAACACACTTACAGTCTCTAATTTTCGGTTTTAACCGTCTTCAGGAGAGATAAGAGAGGGAAACCAAGCGCACAGGTTCAGTTGGAGACCCAACCGTCTCTGAACCAGTGCGCTTGGTTTCCCTCTCTTATCTCTCCTGAAGACGGTTAAAACCGAAAATTAGAGACTGTAAGTGTGTTCTTTTGATTTCTCTATGTTTCTTTGTTTATATTGAACTATATTTGTCCGTTTTGGATCGTATTTCCAACGAAAAAAAGTGTATATATTTATATATATATATATATACAAGATTTCACATAAACACGTGAAGTAACAATCAATGATCAAACCACACACACATATATATATATATATATATATATATATATACTATATATATATATATATATATATACGAATATATAAATGTATATATAAAAGACCCCATGATAGATTAGTAAAACATTAAATTATGCAAAACTGTTTGTAAATAATTGTATTGTACTAACTTTAAAATCATAGCTATTACTTCTATATTAACTATTTACATTACAGATTACTGTAGGAGACCTAATATTTTGTTTATGTTGCAGTTTGTTGCCATGGCAACTGAGGTGTGGGTGGACCTCTCCACCGTACAAGATGAGGATCAACTTCGACGAATGGTAAGTGATTCAGTATTTAGTAATGATATTTAATATCTTCGTTATACTTTTCAATATTATAATTTTAGTGGAATATAACGAAGTTTTAGTTTAATCTATAAGTATTTATTTTTTTATTTACGTCTGAAACAATACAAATGATTAAATCTGAACGTGATATTTGATGAATGTCTCTAAAATGTTAATAAGCACTGTGTCATTTCAGTATATTCTATAATGATAGTAAACAATTAATATGGGATATCAATTGTTTAATAATTGAACTGTTCACCGCAAATAGCTAAGGCGAACAAATCCAAAATCTAGGTATGTAGGTTTCAGAGGAAAATGTTTAAGTCCTTTGACAACGGACTAATTCAAAACCCTTATATTTTTTCATTGTTTTTGTGGCAATTTCTTAGATTTTGAAATCCTAATATTTATTATTAATAATGGCAATAATTATAAATTAGTATCATTTAAAAATATATATATATATATAAAACAGTTCAAAATTGAAGACAAATAGTAACCGGTTACTAGCCGTTGCGTCTACAACGTACTTAGTCTCCCTTTCTCTTTTCTTCTGAAGACGGATTGCCCGAAAATTTGAGTTTGTATGTGTGTTTCTTTACTTTATGTACTACTTATCTTCAATTTTGAACTGTTATTTTGTCCAGTTTGGATCGTCTTTCCGTTTATCAAGTGAATATATATATATAATATATATATATATATATACAAGATTTCACATAAACACGTGGAATAACAATCAATGATCAAACCACAATAAGAAATGGAAAAACAAGAATAAGACCATTCAACGTCAGCAGTCTTCGTCTTTTTTTCCCATTTCATACTGTAGTTTGATAATATATATATATATACTAAAACACGACTACAAGTAACACTCAGAGTAAAGAAGCACACTAACTCAATTGTTTTTAAAAATTAGCATATTTTAACTTGCGTTGTTATTTCTGCATTTTTCCCAAATTTAAAGTGGGTTTTATATGGTAAAAACAATGAACAAGACTTGCATCCGAATTGTCCAGAATAAACGTGCACGGCTTACAGCCCGGCCTAATTTACATGCCAGAAATGTGTATGTACAGCATAACTGAGATGTGACTTCATTTACCACTTCATCACTCGAGTTACCAGCAAAGAAGAGAAAAACTTACTTGTCCTTCCATGTCGCGTTGTCCAAGCGTGAATCTTCCCCCAAACCTCTTTAACAGTCATAGAACCTTATTTTCTGTCTTAACCATTTAACATTAAATCGAGATATCTGATTTATAGTAGCACAGACTATATTACCTCTCTTAGACTTCACAACCATGCAGCGACTATAACTTAGCTTAATATCCTCCATTGACAGTTCTTACTGATACACCCACAAATAGCACAATAATTCATCACAGCACAATAATAGCGGGCCTGATCTGGAACTGCTAATCACGACATACACTTCCATGTACGGAAATATTTGTTCATCTTTGTTCTACTATATTTCCTCAAAATTTGACTGTCTGTGGGAGGGGATCCTCTTCTCAAACACAACTTTTTCTGTTTTTTGTGTAAATTTATGTGAACATGTAAATTCCATTTCTCACCATATTGAACAACAACACTTCTAATGTAATCCCTAGATGATCAATGAAAAAAAAAATCAATTTGAATCAGTAATTGTAAAAAAGTTAAATTTGTTTGAGGCTAAAAATAGTCAAATGGTTACGGAAAATCGGGTCTTTGTCTACTCTTTAAGCAGATGTTTGAAACTGATATTATTTTAGACTGTTCACTTTTAAATATCGCGGAGACATAATTCTCTGTGCATAGCAGTAATCAAAAGCTA
Organism: Hermatobates lingyangjiaoensis; assembly: GCA_026182355.1. NCBI lineage: Eukaryota > Metazoa > Arthropoda > Insecta > Hemiptera > Hermatobatidae > Hermatobates > Hermatobates lingyangjiaoensis. The sequence goes on along the minus strand of JAPFBL010000236.1, from coordinate 319,684 downwards.
ATTGCCTTGATTATCTGTCTCTTTATAATTGATTTAATTTATTTGCTTAAATACAGATCTGATTATATTCATTTGTAATTTAAATTTGTAATGAATTGAAGCAATTAGAAACAATTATCCAATCAATCACTCACAGTTAAGCGTTTCTGAACTCATTAATGCATATACTGATTTTATAATGAAGGAGAACTGTTCATTAGTTTATGTTCTATTGGTTCGTTGTCAAACAAGATTCTTGACTTTTATTGGTATACAAGATTTCCAAAAATGGGACTAAGATCCTTCGCAGAAAAACTCGATTCGTTTATTCAATAACATAAATTGATTTTTCATCTGAAGTCATTAATTTTACTTGACTTGAGTAGAGAGAATTTATTTTAATTCTTCTTTCTTCTTAATGCCATTATTTGTAAAGTAATATATTAATCACTGTTTTCTTCAATATTTATTTGAATAATTTGTTATAAACTGGAATTAACTGGTATTCCAATTTTCACCTGTGTGCAAATATTTAAACAAGAACATCAGAGTTTTATAATTATATAAATAGATTAATTTGAACGTTTTTAATAGCATTAAATATTATATTACTAGGTTTACATTTCATTTTATAATAGAAATAATTAATTATGAATTTTGGTAAATATTATATTATTAAATAATATGTATATTTCGATATTCCTCTTTCTGTATATGATATTAAAAACATAATCGTATAATAAACATTTTTTGGCATATAACAAAACATTGTTGTTAGATTGGTCTTTTTAAGACGAAAAAACTCAAATTTAGCCTTTTATGAAACTGCTTGGTCAATCAACTTTTTGCTTGGCCATTTTTTGCAATTATCCTTTTTTGGCATTTTATTAGTATTAATACTAATAAAAAAGTTTTAGCCACGTTATTAACATCAAATAATTTTATTCTCTTCATAAAATCGTTTAGAACTGAAAATTCAACACATTTTATTCCAGTTGAAACAAGTATGGTATAAACATGGGCTGTTTTAAGTTTGTTACGTTACTCAGTTTTAAGCTCAAAAAACTGAAAATAGAAAAAGGATTCGAAAATAGAAGACACTTATTAGAGAGTTGAATTACGATTAACTGTTTCTGCAGATTGTCATGTTTCATAAAGGCGATTGATCATATTGGAGAAATAATTAAAGAGGAAATGTAGTGCTCTTAGTGGAATCAAATTACATAGAGGTAAGCATTTTCAATTAATAAAAAATATCTTTTGTCGTTCCTTATAAAACGATTTAAAAGAGACTGGTAGAGGTAAGAAATTCGTGATTTTGATCGACGAGTTAACAGACATTTCAATTAACAAACATATGTGTATCGTCGTAAGATATTTTAATGAATCTGCTGACAATTCGAAAATCGAAACTGTCTTTTTGTCACTAGATCATATTTCATCGGCATCTTCATTATTTTGGTAGAAAAACTGTGTAAATAAGAATTTGCATGGATTTGAAAAATTGCATCGGTTTTGCAAGCGATGGGTCATCTGCACTGGTCAGCAAGAACAATTCAGTTTGGACTAAAATTCGGAAAGTTTCTCCCGATTTCGGGCAAATGAAATGCATTTCTCACTCATTGGCGTTATATGTCCAGCAGTTTCTTCACCATGATTCCTGCCTTTTTTTTCCAATACAATTTGGCCATATGCTCTGACAAGCATCTGGCAACCTTGTATCAAACTGTCTCCTGCACACTTTCACAGACATATAAGGCTCTATCAAGAGAGTCTTTAAGAAATGTATTATAAAAGTATAATATCCATTAATATTACTTAGAAAAAAAAGATTTTATAAAACTTTTTGCAGCCTGAGTATTTTAACGATTTTTAAACATTTTTATTCCATTTAGCATATGAATACCTAAATATTCTTTCATAATGTGTTAATATTTTCCTTGTGCAAAGCAGAAAACATTAATATTTTTTAATTTTTATTTAAAAAAATAGCAGAATAGAATAGAGAAGAGAGCGGAATAAAGCATTGGACCTTTGGAAATGGTTCAATCCAAAGAAACCCACCATAGTCTTGTGCCTCATGCACACCCACTAACTTCCTCAAGAATACAATTATGAATGAATAAGAAGGAAACAGTTAAATGTTCGCCAGAACAACTAGCTCTAATTCAGTCTAATAACCTTTAATATAATCTTCATTTTTTTTTTTGTTATCAGAGGAAATGTAAGCAGTCATATGTAGCAGTACAAAAGGCAATATTCTTGTATCATACATGATAAACGATTTTTAAAAAAAAAATTGACGATAAAATCTAAATATTATAAGATAGTTGATGATCAGCGTATAAAAATTATACAAATCATTATCATAATTCATGTAATCACCTAAAAAATGAAATGGTAAATCAAAACGTAGTTTTTCTAAATTGTAAAACGTTTAACAAGATTATAAATACATAACTATCTATAAAATAATAGTTTATAATTTATAGTTTATAATATAATTATAAATTATAAACTATTATAATTTATAATAGTTTATAAAGGTTTTAAATCAAACAAAATAATCACAATGTAAGAAGAATATAATAAATCCAAAATGGAAACAGTTTTGAAAAACAGTATTAAAATAAAGAAAAATAATAGTTCGTCAAGATTACTTAATAAAATGATACATTGTACTGGAATAGTGCAGTGAACTTCTCTAAGTATGTTGAAAAATATCTCAGTAACATTGTTTTTAATAATGAATTAAGTATAAAATAATCATTGAAATTTCAAGAAGTTTAACTCTTAACTTAAAAGAGTTAGAAGTTTAACTGATTAAGTTAAAACTCTCTAAATGTTCCAATTTTTTTTTTAAATATACCATAAGATTTAATGATTTCAATAAATAAATAATTGAATTTAATTGAACCATGTATTTCCTGTCTCTTAACGTTGAATCTTCTGTTTATCTAATGCTTTACATGGGAGGAGAAATATAGTACATTTCAGACACCGTGTTGCTTTAATGTTGTCTACGCTTACTAAAACACTTTGCCCCCAGCGGACACATAATTAGAGTAAACTTATTATTATTTTTTTTTTATAATAATGCAGATTTATTCCCCGGACCATAGTAAACTTGTAGATGGGCCGGATCCGGCCCTCGGGTCGCATGTTTGATACCCCTGATCTACACAAAAAAGACTGTTTGGTCTACAGTAGTGTTTTTATTATTATATTAATAAATTAATGTTTGATAAATCTGTTGTGCATTATGTTTTTATTTATTTGCGTAGCTATATGTATTCAGTCATGTACCGTATAACTGAATAGATATATTATTTATTTATTTACCATTTTTTGCAAAATTCATGTTTGTCATTTGGAATACGGAGATTCCTAGGATTACCAAAGAATTCTTAAGCAATACAGAACGTATTTACTGCTTAATAATATCACTATAATTAAGTAACACCTGTTGTGCTAAGTGCCGTAGGACCCTCTGATAATGTGACATGCCAATAAAAGGTAATAAATAGTGATTATCAAAAAAAAACTAAGATATTTAGGTCAGTACAACTGGTTGTGGTACTCGTGAGTTTATAACGGATGATACTCATAAAAAATAAACTGCACTTGTTTTTGGTTGAAAGAGATTGTTATTAAACTAATTCTAATATAACTGGCTATTTAATAAGTGCATAATACTTTTACCTAATTAAATAATTTGTTTGTTAGTTCTTATTAAAATAATTTTTCTATCGGATTTTTTTATGATTTTAATGTCATAATTTCTCTAATATATTGTTTTTTCTTTGTTTTCAGTGGCAAAGTACAGAGGATTTTGGAAGAAAGAAGGAGATTAGAGCAAGGATGTACAAAATCAGGGAAGAGAGATTGAAGAATTACTATACAGGTTCTGATTCACAACATTCTGAAATAAACAAGAAGCATGCCGTGAAAACGCAGTACACATCGAAGACGCATACAGAAAGCATTGGAGAGCAAGGATCGTTTGCAACCCTTAAGAGCAAGGAAGTGCGGGACAGTGGGTCTCCGACGCTTGAAGTCAGATTGGAGAGGAAATCAGAACCAAGTTGGCAACAGGTGGAAAGGATTGTGGTGCCAATGGGTTCTGAAGAGATGGTTAGAGAGTCAGAAGTGAGAGAAGCATGGAGCCAAAGTGGCCAGTCTTCGCAGAAACAGGTCTCATCTAGCAAGAGTCAGATGGAACAGCGCAGTAGAATTGAGCAATCAAGCAGATCTGATATCAGTTCAAAAGACGACGCATATGCTTTGGAACAGAATATTCAGTCTGGTCAAGAATCAAGGTCATCAAATTTACAAAGCCGTAATACAGAAGACATGTACATTGTCTCTCCTCAAACAACTACCAGCACGGTTAAAGGACAAAAAACTGTAAACACGATTGAATCACAACCACAGGTCATAAGAAGACCTGATGGAAGTACAACAATAGTAAGGACAAGAACCATAGTGACTAAGCAGCCACAAGTTGTCACAGAAACCAGCCAGTCAGAACAAAGATTCCATTCAGAACAGCGTCAACAGCAAAGCTCAGCATACCACTCAGAACATGTCTCTAGCTCTTCCGTTCAACAAACTTCATCTACATCCAGCAGCACACAAGATTCTTCAGTTTTACAGCATTCTGACCAAATGACTAAACAACTGACTAATCAGCAAGAATCAAGAGGAAGTACTAGGCAAGCACATGACCTAAACGAAAGAACTTATTCAGTGGACAATAGGAATGAAATCCGTGATCAAGTAGGACATAGCAAGGAATCAGATAAACAAATTGACAAAATACAACAAATTAGTAATCTTCAGGACCACAGGATGACCAGTGGATTCCAGGAGTCGAGACATTCGACATCATCTGAAAGGAGAGAGTCTTCCTCAAAAATGAGTAGCCAGAAATTTATCTCTGAAGAGAAAATGGATTTAACATCTGCATCTAATGTTAGCCATACAGTGGAACCATCGAGAGTTCAAAGTCCTGTGATTATAGTACCTCTAGAAGATTCAACCAGAAATGATTCTAACATTGAAGAATTCAATGCGACTTCCCAAAATGTCCAGCATATACAAAAAAATAAGATCTCTAAAGAGAGTATTTCAACCCAGAAAGAAACAATTCAAAGTTCAAGAGTTGATCAAGACAGAAGAACTACAGAACAGAAGATTATGAAGGAAATAGAAAAATTGGACACTTATTTAGACAGCCATCCAGTCAATGATGTCAGTGAAAAACAAACAATAGTATCTGTAGATAAATCAACCCGAGAAAGTAAGCATCGAGAAATAGACGAACAAAGAAGGCAGTCAAACCTAATATCAGTCAGAGTTGAAGAGCCAAAAGATTTGACGCCAAAGAGTAAAGAACCTCTTGATGATAAACAATATCCAAAAGCAGAAAGAACAATACCAATCAAACACCCAGATGAATTACAAATCAATAAAGGAAAACTTGAAGGAAAAGTTCCAGTGGAATATGTTCCGGGAGAAAGGGAAAAACCAATAAGACATCCAGATGAAATTGAAATTCCGAAAGGTAATTTTGAGAGAAGAGTCCCTGTGGATTATACTCCAGGTGACAAGGCAAGACCAATCAGACATCCAGATGAAATACAAATGCCTAAAGGTGATTTTGAAAGGAGAATCCCTGTAGAGTATATTCCAGCAGATAAGACAAAACCAGTCAGATATCCAGATGAGTTAAATATTCCGGAAGGTCGAATCGATGGAAAAGCTCCAATGGGATATATTTTAAGAGATAGAGCAAAACCAGTCAGACATCCAGATGAGTTAAATATTCCGGAAGGTCGAATCGATGGAAAAGCTCCAATGGGATATATTTTAGGAGATAGAGCAAAACCAGTCAGACATCCAGATGAGTTAAATATTCCGGAAGGTCGAATCGATGGAAAAGCTCCAATGGGATATATTTTAGGAGATAGAGCAAAACCTGTCAGACATCCAGATGAGTTAAATATTCCCGAGGGTCGAATTGATGGAAAAGCTCCAATGGGATATATTTTAGACGATAAAGGAAAACCAATGAGACATCCAGATGAAATAAATATTCCTGAAGGTCGAATTGATGGAAAGGCTCCAATGGGGTATGCTTTAGGAGATAAAAGACAACCTATTAGGCACCCTTCAGAGTTGGAAATTCCAAAAGGAAGTTTTCAGGGCAAGCCAAATGAGTATACTCCTGGAGAAAAGGCCATTCCGATAAGACATCCAGATGAATTACAAATGCCAAAAGGAGATTTTTCAAAAAGAACACCAGCAGAACATCCAGTAGGAGACCGAGCAAAAGTAGTTAAGCATCCTGTGAACCTTAACGTAGCGAAAGAACCAACAGAGGGGCAATATACGACCACGTATAAAGATCACTTCTCAAAGATCAGTGACCATCTGGATTCAAATCATCAATATTTTGCAAGCACATTGAGAGCCAGCCCAGACCGATCCAGCCCTGCTCCTTCTAAAAGATCTTCTTCGAGAGGCTCTCTCGACAGGAGTACTCCTGACAGAAAGTTTCGAAGTCCAAGCAACAGAAAGACACCAGATATGGAACGGAGGCTAAGCAGTAGTAGTTACACCATAGAACGAACTATGGACACACGTAGAACAGATTCTCCTAGTAGTACGAAAGGTAAGAGGAGATTTACTTCTACTCAAACTAAGCAGGCATCAAAAACTAGGTACCCAACTCCAGAATCAATTTCCAGAACCACCAGACGAAGGGATGCTTCCTCTGGATCAGAATCTGATCATTCAGATGCTCCTTACAATAAAACTACTGGTCAGCCAAGAAAAACTGATTCTACTTTATCCCTACAAAAATCAACCGTTTCAAACAAAGAAACTCGTGATTTCTCGGCAAAGGTTTTAAAACAAACAGATTCTGATAATAGATATTTTGAAACTCCAAGTCCAACAAGACCTCGAGATACTCCAGATTATAGTTCAGAAGGTTCAATAACAAGAGAGGTAAAGAATTCTCGTCTTAAAGATACAAATATTGACTTGAGTCCAGAAAGAAGTGCCTTCACACCTATCAAGCATTTTACGACCACTCCAGAAAGAAAAGACTCCACAATGGAAATGATCACAGAAGAAAAGAAACAGTCAGTCATTCATCGTGTAACACAAAATGGAGACCTAAAACAACACAGAAGCACTGTCGATGACAAAAGGACAAGAGATATTGATTCTAAAACAATTAAGAAAGAAACCCACAAGCAAGTTCCAAGAAAAGATGGGAAAAAACCTGATCTTGTTAGTGGAGTAACAAAACAGACAAAAAATACAGAAACAGTACAGAAAAGAACATCTTTTCATACAAGTCCGGAAAGAAAAACAGCGCCAGTCTTGAAAAAAAAGAATTCAGAACCTAATATACAAAGAACCAAGCCTTCCAGTATTTCTCCAACTAGAAAGGACACTTCTGCTCCACAAAAACAAAAGAAACCTCTAACAAATGGATACCATCATCCCGGAGCACCTCAAACAATTAATAAAACTAAAGAAAAAATTGAAATAACTAAGACTTCTTTAAAAACGAAAAAACCTCAAAAAACTAATCTTGATTATGGAATTCCTAAGTCAACTCAACCAGATGACAAAGTGAACGCAAAAGATATAAAGAAAATTCCGAAAAAGGCGACAAAACAGGATACTACATTTCTTCATAAAACTACTGATATGACAAATATAGACTCAAAAACAGAATTATTAACAAGAAATGATTCAGACTTGGTTAATAAAACAACCGGGATCTCACAAAAACAGTTACCTAAAACAAATATTTCAACGGACTCAATGACTACTGTAAACAAAACAAAAACTAGCAAAACTTCTGATTACAGCGAAACACATGAAGAAGAATTTGATGAAGAACTAGAAAAGAAAGAAACAACTACTAGAGGAACTACTAATAGAACTAACGCTGCTAGTTTTATACAAAATGAAATACGGACCTCAGGTAGTCCATGTAAAATAGACGAAAATCCTAAAATCACAAAAGAAATAAAAGATATTAAAACATCGAAATTTATTGATGCAGAAAGAGGAAAAACAATACCTTTGAAAGATATTTCACAAAATGTTATTATAACTTCGAATGTTACAAAGAAAGATGCTAAGGTTATTAAAAGTAAGAAGGATAAAAAAGAGAAAAATGAGGATGAAAAAAGTTCATCTTCCTCCTCTGAAGATGAGGAAGAGATTGTAGTTCGCATTGAAGAAGGGACGAATGAGACTAAAATTGTGAAGAGAGAAGCTAAGCATGATACATTGAAGTCGAGGCGATCAGATGACACTCTGAAAGTGTTAATCCCAGATAGAGAAACAGCACAGGACCTGAATTCTTCTAAACCAATAAGTGTTTCAACTTCATATGCAAATGAAAGGACACCAAGATTTGCTGACTTTATTACAGAACCAGATGATGTTGAAATATTTGATAGCTCTAACTTAGGACCTAGAAGACCTATTCAGACGTCTAGGTTAGAAGACACAGTAGATCATGTTGAAAAAACTAAAGTTTCAGTCGCTGACAGAGTGCATGTATATGATGAAAAGACAAATGAAACGGAAATTATCGATTTGGAATCTGAGAAGAGAAGGGATTCAAGTGGAGAGGTATCAAAAGTTAAAGAAATTATTGATAATTTCGGAAAAACGAATTCAACTGATGAAATTATCACTAAAAGGGGCTCTGTAACTTTAAGTGACACAAATAAATTCATTACTTCTGAAAGTGCTCAAAATATATCAGATACACAGCAAATAAAAAGTGATACTAAAGTCACCAAGGATATTAAAGAAGAGAAGAAAGAACCCAAGAGAACTCCATCAAAAACAAGAATAGAAGTTGATAAGATGCATACAACCAAGTCAAATGTGATGGAAGAAATAACCACTGAAAAGAAAACTGACAGAGGAAATTTGAAGAAAACTCCCTCAGGAGGAGAATTCAAACCGAAAAAATCAGGACCACAAGAGACTAAAACCAGTAGAATGTCAGACTCACGTCTCAGGAGCGAGCAATCGATACAGTCAAAGAAGGATTTCTTTGAAAAGAAAGTAAAAGATGTAAACCAAGAAGTGAAACGAAGTAGTGTGCAGGAGGATGCTATCACTCCAAACTACATGAGAGACACAGAGACGGCACAAACTAGGAAAGAAAGCATCCAGAAAGAGTTTTTAAACATCAGGGATGTGAAAGAGAAGCGTAACTCAGTTGACATAGATCGAGTAGACACTTTTAAGAAATATGAAGCTTACAGAGTAGGGCATGAACACCTGGCTGGAAAACCTGATGACCTAGATCAAAAGAGGAAAAGAGGTGTATCGTCGGACACGTTTAAGAAGACAGAGTCAACACTGGTGAGTGAATCAAGGCGAGCAAGAGACAACGACAAGCTGAAGCAATCAGGAACTAAAAGAACTTCTTCCAGTGAAGACACAAAAGCGAGGGGTGATAGAAGTGTTAAGAAAATGGAAACTACTGAACAAAGAACCTTTAGAAAAGTGACAAGTGGAAGTTCCCCAGTTAGGACTCAAGACAAGTCGGCTGCGCGATCCAGACCTTCCACATCACCAAGCAAACCCAAGCCTGCTTCAGATATTTTGGACGCTTACGACCAACTACCAGAAATCGAGGAAATCTTCGAGCTGGAGATTCTCGAGGCACTCGTATGTAGCATCTTTCCTAAGCCTTGATTTTCAACTTAAAGTTATTAAGTAAGGTACTTATGTGACACTAATAACCACATATGAAGCCTAACATCTCAGTTTCAATTTCATATGTGTTGTACTACTTATTTAATATTATTAGTGTATAATTTTTTATGTTCAAAATAAAACTATCAAACGTTTCGGTTTTATTGTAAAACCTTTTTCAAGGACAGAATTAAGAATTTTTCTAATTGAAAAATGAACTTCGCATTTTATAAACGTACTAATAATCTTGACTGGTCAAAACCTTTGACTAGACTTGGGTCTAAATTAATTAAATTTGAATCTTGAGAAACTACCTTGAGATAATAAATTAAAATTCATTTTCTAATTAAAACAATTTTTACTTCTGCCTATGAAAAAGGTTTTAAAATAAAACTGAAATATCGGCAATGAGAGTTTGAATATTAATTGAAACAAAACATAATAATGTAATAAAATCTAATAATATAAAAAAACATAATAATAATAATCTGCCAGAATTATATTATGTTTTCCAAATTTCAACCAAACTTGCATTGTATAGTGTTTCTATTTTACTTACACATTTCTTCGAACACAATAAGTAATTTATAAACAAAAAAAAATCTGTTTACAATTAATTACTAGTGTTAATCCTGTTTTATCCGGTTTCATATTCTTCTGAACTGTAATGTAATTAAATACAGCATATTGTTAGTACCACAGAGGTTAGTAAAAATCATATTATTATGTAAATTTGTCTTAACTCGTAAATAGTTGCTGTAGTCGTCTGACCGGTTTCGCACGTAGTGCATCTTCAAGAAGGACTAATCGTAGTCAAAGAATCATGAGTTTAAAAACGATTAAAGGAAGACCTAAAGGTTACTTAAATTCAAACAAGTTAAACTTTGCTAACAATTTAAATAAACAATGACATAAACCAGTTAGTATCAAAAATTCAACTGATTCATAAAAAAAAGGTCAGAAAGGATAGATTATATATAAAAAAGTAACTTGAAATCTATAATATAAAAACATAGATAATTTAATAAATTATCAAGCTAATGAACAAAATTATATATTATTTAAACTAATAATAAAAATAAAAAGACGCCAGGACGGACATAAAATGACGATTTACATTATAGAAGAATTAATTCAGATAAATAATAAGTATGATAAAATTAATTGTACTAATAGGAAATAGAGCGAAATATTGATACCACTCGTGTGATAAATTTAAATTCATGATTTTTTGACTACTGTAAGCCCTACTTGAAGATAACAGACTTGCGAAACCGGTCAGACGAGGGCAGTAACGATTCAGGCAGGAGGTACAAAAGATTTTTATAATAATATAAATTGTAATGTAATTAATTACAATTTATTTTTTTTTTTTTCGATTTTACAAAATGTTTTACGCCTATATATTTTTTTTTTTAATATTTACTCTATACATGGACTATGAAAGTTTGGTTCAAAACTGGAAAACTATTTTTATGAATTATTTATTTTATTTAGGCAGTATCTACAAAAACTGGTATAGATGATTTTATCATTAATGTTTTATTGCTTTTTAAAAAACCTACAGACTCCCTTTGATGCATATCATAAGTATAGAAATTTAAAATATACCCAGAAACAAGCTTTAAAATTCTGAGGTAAAATGGATAAACCAACAAAAGTCTCCACACAAATGAAGTTTTATTCAACGCGTTTCGAACACTTTGTGTTCATCATCAGGAAGACACCAAGGATGTGGTACTGACGGGTTGGTCCAGTGAACACAACTGGTCCAGAGTTGTGTTCACTGGACCAACCCGTCAGTACCACATCCTTGGTGTCTTCCTGATGATGAACACAAAGTGTTCGAAACGCGTTGAATAAAACTTCATTTGTGTGGAGACTTTTGTTGGTTTATCCATTTTACCTCAGAATGAGTAAATACCACACAATTACGGATTGCACAACTAATGATTTGAAGCTTTAAAATGTAGTGTATCTTAAACTATTGTCGTTAACCTTGAGGAAATTTTTGATAATCCTGCAAACATAAATTGTTTATTTTGCGTTCAAGTATTGGACCCCAAAACCTAAGAGCCCCACTTGGTTACCTGTAATTATTGCTCTAAAAAAGAGCAATCATCTAAAAGAGTCAATTCGTTAAAATCGCAACGTAAAGCAAACTAAAATTAAGAGATAATCAGCAGCTTTGCATCAGATATTAGTAGCTGTGACGAATGCTAACCTTCTCGCTTGCCTTACAAAGTGTATAGTACGAAAAAAAGTACGAGTAAATTACGAGTACAGTACGATAAACGTCTATTGATTGATACAGAGAGTTTGAAAATTGTAATCAGCAAGGCTTAAGCCGAAAAATTAGCATAAAAATTTATCTCTATATCAACAGAGAAATTTATAAGGGGTCAATATTTTAAAAGTATCCCGGAAGGTAAGTGCTCTGTTCAATAATCGTGAACTGTCGTTCGACTCCTACACCAAGAAGTCTAACAGTACACTATTTAAGAATAAATGATTTTAGCTGTACATCCAGACTTACGCAGAGACATGATAATCTACGAATTCATTCAGGTATTCAGCAGTGACTTTGGATAACCTAAGCCAACAACTATTACCTTTTATAATTCAGCTAGTACAAAATTAAAACTTGTTTAACATTTTCAACATATTCCCTTCGTTGCCATCCCTTAGCTGTTAAAGCTCGGTGCTTTTTTGTCACTTATTCTAGTTTTATTAAATCGGAAACACTTTGCCGTCTTCAAGATGAAATTATTGAACCAAGTTTTTCCCCATGGTAAGCTCAACCATTAGTTCTGACTAAATCTGAAGGATGAAGTGTAATAGATTCTTCCCATTCAGTCAACAGACTGCCTACTGTCTTCCCAGAGTTGAGAATATGCTGGCAGTAGCTGCACAGTAAATGATATTCAGTATATTTGATTTATAGGGTGAATTCTACCCAATAAAATTTTGCAAACATGATGGAAGTTCTAAATAGAGATAGATAAAATATTCCTCCAGAAAGACTTCATTGCCTAAATTTAGAGCAAGGATCTGTAACGAGAACCTGATACCGTACGCTACATATAAGCTTAATGTACAGCTTAAGCTGAACCGGAAATGACAGCTTAACATCCTCTCCGAGGGATGACGTGCTCAGATTTATTCACGTACCTCGTAAATACATCAAGGGTCAGAGTACGTATTGAACCCCGGGTCTTCTAGTCTAGAAGTGAATATGTTGCCACTGGACTATCCTGGCCTCCTTCCTGAAATAAAGTAGAACTACTAAAGCAGAGTTACGAAAAATATGTCCCATTCAAAATCTATGGTTTTTATTTTAATATGGATGAAGTGGTACATTTACAATTGTTACATTACATTAATACTGTGTCGGAAAAAATGAACAAAATAATTTTAAATTTAACCATATTTGTATCATTATAAATAATGATTAGAAAGGAACATATTAGGAGAAAGAAAAACTTCAAAGACAGATTTATGTCTGTAATCCTGTTAATGTTACAAATGTATATTTTAATGTATAGAACAAGCTATATTTAAATATTTTGAATTAATAAAATAAAAATAAAAGAAGTAAATCTGGTGCTGATGAAAATTCAACAAAGTTTACTTAAACTGAACACAAAGGAGCCAAGTTAACGTACTCACCTCTGAACTGGTAGGTCCAGCGTTCGATACCTACCTGGGCCTCGATTTATTCACATGGGATGTGAATAAATCTGAGTACTTCGTCTCTCAGAGAGGACGTTAAGCCGTCAGTCCCGAGCCTGTATGATGTCAGGTAATCGTTAAAGATACCTACTCTAAACACTTGAGTTTGACAAATTTAGGACTCCCAATGTAGAATCACCGATCAAACAAAAAGACCGTAAAAGGCTGATGTTTTTAACACGCTAGGGCATCGGTTTAAACAATAAAAAAAAAGAATAAACTGAACACAAATGAAAACCAAAAAGTAAAATAAATTTATTTTAATAAATTATTATATAAATTAAATACATTACACTATTTACTAAAGATAAAGTAATATTGCAAAATTGATTTTCTTTAGCTTAAATGGAGTACTATTGTAAGAAGTACTCCATTGGAGATGGAATTATTATAAGAAGTCCTATTATTATTGGAAGTATTACAAATGTAAAATCAGAATTAAACATGTTTATATAATCTGAACTTTCCATGGAAACAATGCTTAAAGCAACACCAAATCACAATGCTCATGTTTCACAGAGTTTTAAAATGCACGAGAAGAAAGAATAGTGTTACATTTATTGCCACATTATTCGTGGGAATATAAGTTAATCGGACAAAATGTGGGACATTTTACTCTTATTTAGATACTTGAATGTGAGTATGAGAAAGTGCTACGGGAAAATAAGAGTAATGTTATTTTTATAAGGAATGAAAGATAGTTTATGAATGAGAGAGATACTTATGTAAATCTATATATTGACCGCTGGAAATGGAAACTTGATTTGGCAATGTAACTTAAATGAACATTCACTAGAATGCGCCACCTATTTCGATTTATCCGTTATCACAAGGTAGTGTTTTAAGTTCCCTGTTATATTCAATATATACTAGAAGTTTAGAAAGCATTATTGATAAATCAATTAAGGTATTACAATTTGTAGATGATGTATGTTTTTACACAAATAACAATGAGGTTCAAATAAAACATCTAGATAAGAAGGTTGGAAAGGTTTATAATTATCTGTCAAGAGAGGTTTGGAAGTCTACAAAAATTTGTTTTAGTTCTATTTAACAATTCAAACAAGAATGATGCTAAAAATTATAAATTGAACATTAATAATTTAGAAGTTAAGGCTTCGAATAGCGCTAAATATCTGGGAATGTTCTTCGATCTGAACTGGTGTATTCATATTAATTACATTGTTACAAAATGTAAACATGCGTTAAAAATTAGTAGTTGTTTAAGAGGTACTTGCTGGGGTACTAATCTCAAGTGTTTGCTGTTAATTTATAAATCCATGATAAGCTCCAAATTAGAGTATGGAGGTTTTCTATTATCTCATTCTAAACATGGCGACTTTGGTAACATTCACAAAATTCAAAATGTAGTAATAAGATTATCATATTAGAGTGTAGAAACAGTAACACTTATCAACGTCATGATAGGGGAATCCATAATTCCATATTTGTCCATTAGATTTAAGGAGTTATGTTACAAATATGTTTTGAAATGTTTATCAATAAACGGAAATAAGACCATTTGTAATTTAGGTACGTTAGTTGAAGTTTGCGATATTTTTTCGTATAAAATTACTACGTAAAATCGTTGTTACTTCAATGTTATGAAGAAGTGTGGTTTTTGAAAGATTCCATTCTCAGATGAGGTAACCATTTTAGGTATCAAGGCATTTTTAAATGTAAGATTGATGTGTCCAGTTTTTAAAAATTTTCCTTGGTTTTTCAAATGTGATGATCTTCCACGAATAGTGATAGTTACTATAAACAGAATCAGAAGTAATCATTTACGTCTTTGAACAATAGTTTATTCCGTAAAAATTGTATGGATAATGGTATTTGTGTTTGCGAAGAGGAGTAGATTCTATTGAATACGTATTTTGGAATTGTAAACTATACAAATCAGAGAGAAAAGACTTGTTAAAAACAATTCAAAAAGTAATTGGCTTTGGTTTTTATTCAGTTTTGCCTATGTTGGGTTTCAAAAGTGATAAAATTTAAGTGTATAAAAAGTATTGTAAATTGTATTATACTTGTTAAGCGAAATATCTTACTGTACAAATTCGAACTTTAAATTACACAAAACACTACACAGAGGTTGATAATTGTATGTTTGTTAGTTGTGTTGTAATTTTAAGTTGTATTTACTTCTAATTCTTGCTATGTATAAATCCATGCAAAAAGCCAATAAAAAAATAAATAATCAAAAGATTTGGTTTTCATTAGTAATCTGAAGTAAGATCTTTAACTTTTTAATTGCAACCGCTTTTAATAAAATGTATTCTAAATATAAAATAGTATGTTCTCTAATCAATCGTAATACAAAATATATTTTTTATGCAGATAATTAAGAAATTACATTACGTTTAATTACACTTAATCTTACTAAATTAATTGAAAATTATGCCTAAGAATCACCATATTGTTTAATCAAACTTATGTTCACTTTACACATTTGTATTCAAATAAATTTAATTTACTGAAGAATATATTCAATATGGATTACTTTCTCTGAGGAAGTCTAAAATTAAAATTCTGTTGAAGTATAACATTTCATATTAATTGTATAACGTCGTTATAGTTGCACTATTTAACTATAAGAACTACATACAGATTCATGTTTAGCAAACAAATAAAGGAACTTTAGTTCTTATAATACTTAATTTCATGAACTATATACTTCAACAATTAATAAGGTCATCTTCACTTTACAAAAATGCTTCTTTCTTTTATTATAAGGTTTCAACAATTTATAAATTCAAATATATCAACAATTAAACTTATTCTATTGTCAATAGCAACTTTGTTGGTGTGTTTCCATTCTTTAGTGAATTGTTTTGTATCAATTTTATGTTTACGGTTAAAAATGTTTCATTGTTAATGTGTTTTGAATTTAATTTTAAAGAAAATACTATTTAAAATATAAAAGAAAAAACTTATCTTCTCGGGTTTTGTGAAATTTATTCCTAATAAGATTGGCTATTTGACAAACTAAATTCTCGATAATTTTATTAAAACTGTTTTAGAAGTTCTTATTAACGTTCATTATCAAATTATTATATTTATAATAATAGATAATGTTGATAATATACGATTAACCAATTAATATTATGTAGACAAGTAGGTGTATTTGTGCATAATAATTATAACTAACTGTTACAACATAATTATTATTATTATAATTTAATTCTAAACCCTATGAACAGGAAATGTCAAATACGTGTTCCTAGTTATTTAAAATGGCAATTATTTTTAAATATAGTATAGTTTAGTCACTGATTATAATATGTATAACTTTTAATATAATCAAAAGATTAAAGTAAGCATAAACCACTCTTTGAAAGTCAAGTCACTGGTATAAATTGGGATTCCTCCAGAATATTTTTGGTTGAGTACTTTTTCAATTTAAACCTATGTTATCTTCAGTTTGAATTCAGTTACAAGTTTTTCAATTCTTTTCTATTTGGATTTTTAAAAATACATTGTTTTTTGATTTTTCTAATACAAGTTTGTAAAAATATATCGACTTTAAAGATTTATTTATTATAATTTAATTCAATTCCCTATTCGAGGGTATGTACGATTGAATTTGTAATATATTATCGAATTATTATTGTTATTTCAATTATCGTGTCTGTCTTATAGTATCCTAACTGAATGAATTCTTGTTACAGCTAGCGAAAGCTTCAGTCTATGAAGAACGTAGAAGAATTCGAGCCCAAATACGTTTAGTGAAGCGACGCCTGGAACAAGAACTTAGTAAAGCCCCGACAACCTACACTGCATCTTATGGCAAGGTACGTGTAGGTTATATAACATTTGCATATTATTATTTTATAATTTTATTTATTTTATAAATGTACGTTACAATGGAGTACTGCAATTTTAAATAAAATTATATCCTATAATCTTTTACCAATTAATTTTACCAGGTCATGCTAAAGAAAGGTGCGTTCTATTTTCTTTAAATTAAGTGAAATAGCATTATAAACAATTTTAATATCTTGTGTATATTCAAAAGTAATATTTTTAATATAATTTTAACATTCAATCAGTCCAATAACTAAGTACAAGTTTTATGCAAACACATTGTTTAAGAAGGGACATACACTAAACCTTTATGTCGTAAAAAAACGAGTAAAAACATAAAGCAAAAAAATGTAGTTGAATTAATTTCAAATATACTGATGAAATGATAAATTTATAGGAATATAAAATATAGGATTATTTTTTTTTATTTAAATGTTTAAATTTGAATATGTAAAAGTTCACGAGGATATATATATAGTGCCAATAATGTTTGTATTGGTTGCATATTTAAAGTAAATTTTAGAAAACTTTTTAAACAAAATTTTAAAATCTGAGTTTTGGCTAAAGTATAGTTAAAGTCTTGTGTTAAAGTTTAATGGATGTAAGGCTTGGTATTTATTTCCAATTGATTAATTCGTTAATTTAAAATATTTAATTATTATTAAGTAATTAGTAATTAGTATCCGGCCCTACTCCATATAAGCAAAAAGATAAGTTATTATATATCGATGATATCTGACTAGAATATGTTTATGATCAGATCTATGTCTAAATCAGTAAAACTTATAAGTGAATATATACAGCATAAAAAATTAATTAAGAAATATTCAAATCAAAATGTACACATATGAAACTTAATCACTGTAGGTGTTTGTGTTTATGTATTACACAATTCTTAACATAACATAATGAAAAATGTAGGTACAATTTAACATTTAGCAGTAACTGACACTTTTCAACACAATGCTTCTTCATTAAGGAATAATATTTTATCAAAATATTCTCATTCAAACTTTCAAGAGACAATTTCGCTTACTGATATAATTTTAATTAAACATTTAAAACTGTGTGAAATCTTCAAATTGAAATTATTAAATGAATTGTAATGTGATATGGTTTAGTCTCCTAATTGAAATGATTTGTGGGTTTAAAATACCTGTCATTATTTTTAAAGACTTCTACCAACATGTCCTTTTGTACTGTTTGACGAAAAATATTATTTTTATTATTTGTTTAATCTAATCTATCAACTACACATTGTATTAAACAATGTGTGCAATTTATAATCAGTGGTTAGATTATATCTTTTTTGAGCTATCTATAATTTAAATTCTGTGTTAATTCCCTTTATATGAAAAAAAAACTATTGAAAATTTAACTTGTTTTCGTTATATGTAATAAATTATTAGAGTTGGAGTTAAATTGCTTCCTGGGCAAAGCCGGGTAGATCAGCTTGTACCTTATAAATAATACTCAATACATTTCAAGAGCTACATCCCAAATGAAAGTCAATCAAAGTTTGTCTCCATAACTTGTGATGAAGGGAAAAACAATTAATAATATAATTTATTTATAAATGAACATTATTTATAAATATGTTTATTTCAAATCCGTAATTAAATATTCACCTGGGAGTGACTGGCTAAATTTTAAGAAAGAAACTTGTAGCAAGGAGTATGGTTTATCCTTCTGCAATTGTTGTTTTTAATTTATAACTTTGAGTCTTAAATTCTTGTCCGTTCCATTATGGGTTTGAGAAACAAACTTGTAACTACCCAGAGCTTACCTTTAATGAATATTATATTAAATTTTTACCTCCTAAGTCAATAAAATATATCTTAACCGCTGTTTCTAAAACATGTGAATAACGTTCTTTACTTTGGACAAAAAAATGAAACACTTAACTGTTTGAATCCATTAAATAAACTTGCCTCGAATTTCTTGAATTTGAGATTAAATTAGAGTAATTATATTATATAAATATAATTAGAGTATTTGCATTAATCTTGTTGATAAACTAAATAAAATTTTAGCTAATAATGCTAAGATATTTTTGCAACAGAATAAGAACAGTATTTTATTATTCATAAGATTTTATTTCCTACAAATATTTCTATAATAATGCAAATAATAAAAAAAAAATAAAACTAACCAGAGAGAGGTTTTGACTGTCCACAGACAGAAAACTGAAACAAAATAAATGTTACTATTCAGTATTTGATACACTGCAACTAAGATATTTCCTAATTAGTTTAAAGTCAAATAATAGATCATGATTATTAATTATAACTGCAAATAATATAGATAACGTTTTAATTATAACTGTATAATATTAAAATTATAATATAAAATTGCCCCCAGAAAAGCAGTATAAATGATTTTATAGTGGTGGTGTAGTTCTAACAATGGCCGTATCACATGGAAGCAGCACTATCCACATACTAAACTAAACTAAAAAAAATCTAAAGTGTACACTCAGTTTTACTATAGGGAAACTCATTATGAAAAATTAAGGACAATATATTTAATCAACTGTTATCTTTCAATTGAGCTACTAAATTTTAACAATTATACAATAATTGAGCACATTATCTTAGAACAATTATAATTATTTCTTTCAAAGTTCAGTTATAAAACAGATATTATTAGTATTAATTTAAATCCTATGATTTAGCAAATACAATTAATTTTAATAAAATGAAACAAGTAACTATATGTAAAAGGTTACAGGAATAATATGTAGAGGTTACTCGGACCAGACTGTCTGGTCCAAGTTTTTGACCAGTTAAGATGTTAGTTCACTAACTATCTATTGTTACTTCATTTTATATAATGTAAATTTCATCATTTTTCTAATTCAAAAATTCTGACTTCTGCCTATGAAAAAGGTTTTAAAAAACCGAAACGTCGGCATTGAGAGTTTGATTTTGATCCTGGAAAATTGACCGAATCCCGATTACATTATACACCTATATATATATAAAATGAAGTTAATAAAAAATTGCTATAATATCAATTTATATGGATTGTTTGCAATTTCATTGTTTAGATGCAATGAAATGGGAAATACTGTAATATTGGTTAATTGTTATATCAATTTATAAAATAGTAAGTTTCATTCCAAGATTAATGATTTTGGAATGATTAATAATAAATAAATTTAAATATAATACATTATTATATCATTTTATATAGTACTAAATTTATTTAAATATATAAATTATTTATGATATAAATATATTATGATATAATATATTTTTGATATAATATTAAATTAATTTAATACATAATAGTTAAATATATAACGAATTATATATTTTCTATAAAATATAATCCTAATACAATATAAATAATGAAATATATATTTAATATAATAATTTAAAATAATAAAGTATTATATCTGCAGATATATTATTGTTTGCTAATTTTATTTTAATAGTGTGAATAGCTTGAAATAAAATTTGAATAATTTCACTTGATGATTAATTACTATTGAAAATTGTGAAAATGAAAACTTTTTTTACATTAATTATATTTATTTATATTTATCTTAGAGATTGTAATCAAATTTAATCCCCTATGAGATTATACTTGTATATTTTGAGGTTAATACTTGTTATATTTGTGTAAAATATTGTCTCATCCAATAACCTAAAGTTTCTGTTATTTATTTATCTTGGACTATTCAAAAATAGGCTGTTAAAAAATGAAATTTGATAAGTCTGTTAAAACTAGAATGAAATTAGTATTTCTTGTGATATAAAACACCATAAAGTATCTTTTCCGATATACATTATTACTCACAATAGTATTGCGTATTCCGTATAGTAATAGTAATAGTATTCCGTATTACTCACAATATAGAAACAATAGTACACGTTTCTACACTAAGAGCTATATATTGGTTAAATGTCATTAATACGTGTCTTTTAGAGATTTTTTGTTTAATCATTTTAAATTTTAATCGATTTGTAAGAAATTTGAATAGAAATATTAAACGACATCCAATCAATTACTGAATATTAAACTCTTTTAGATTCATTAATATGTATAGTTTTTGTTTTGAAAAATATGTCCACATTTTTGAGTTGTATTATCATGTAAAAATTTATCTTATTTAATTTATACCTATCTTTAATTTTAATATGTTTTAATGGGATTAAATATTATAACAGATATATTTATCTAACTTTTCGTTTCATAGGAGGTTTGCTAGTTCAAACAGTTTAAAAAACTAATCCGTTGAAAGAATTATAAATAAATAACAAAGAATTATTAATAATTACATTTGAGAAAATCAACCTTTGTTTCCAAGCCAGTACAGGCATTTTGCTTATGTGATGAAATTATATAAAATATTTACGAGAATTAATATTATTCCAAACAAATAACTAACTGTTCATTAAAGGTTTTAAACTTAAGTAAATTATCTCAAAAAAAAAGTAAAATAAATAACTTAGATATGGTATTTGATTAAGATTCTAAATGACTAATCAAATTCAAATTCTATTTGAGTTTGTAAACAAAATTAATATATATCAACATCTGTATATATAAAATACAGAGTTTGCCTGTCTGTCCGCTATAGAAATAAAACCTGAAGACATTTAGCTGCAAAAAAATGTATTGGTCTTATATAACTTTTTTCAAGGGACTTACTATGGTATTTTGATCAGGGTTCTTTTTTGAGATCTGCTGTCCATATTTAGAAAATTCTTCTAAACGGCTTCGAATCACATGAAATAGGGTTTAAAAACATTTGCAAATTTATAATGTTTTATATTATATCTTTTTTTGCATGATCTATAATTTACATTCTGTATTAATTTCCTTTATCTGAAAAAAACTTAAGTGCATCAGGACTATAGAAAATTTAAATTGTTTTTGTAATATGTAATTTATTATTAGAGTTGGAATTAAATTGTTCCCCAGGCAACACCGGGTAGGTCAGCTAGTATTTAGTATTGAAATACTAATAATATATATTTACTAAATGACTCTCTGATTATTATTTATTAATAAACTAGCAGACGTGCCCCCGTTTTGGACGAGTATTTTACAAGAAAATTCAGAGATGATACATGGTATTCCAAAATATTATTACAAATTATAGAATAGTAGAAAATATTATTATTAGTAGAGTCTATAACTGTCATTAGATCTGGAGTTTTGCAGCTTTAAATACTGTGCTGAAATTTGATTTTATTCTAAGCATACTTCTTACTTAGTCGCGGGTAGGTAGGACTCGCTTTTTTACATCAAGGAAGTTAAAATCATCTAGCAATACTTACTTCAGGTACCAGAAACTACCTATATATTTTTATTTTACCTATATCCCTGTATAATTGTGTAGCTAGCAAACACATAACTTTGCTTCTACGTTGAATTTCCAATCTATTCAAGTCTTAGATTTAAAGTTAGACATACACAAATATACTGTCAAAGTTTCAGCACGCTATGACTAGGATGGTTGAGTTTGCTTGTGACAAAATTTTTGGACAAACAGAAATTTTTCGAAAGGTTTCTCTAATGTATAAAATGTAAACGTAACTTGAAATGAATCAGTTTTAAGAAAAACAGACAAACTTTATCTTATTTATATTGATAAAGTACAAAGAAATTTAAGCATTCAATTTATTAACAAATATATACATTAAGATAGATAGTAATAGCTAAACAACCCAAAATGGTGAAATGAATTCTTATAAAAGTATACTATGTAAAACAATAAAGTATATAACATTCTGACAAAGTTAAACTTTTAGCTAATCTTAACATTTAAAATTAGATCTATTGGTTTACAACATTTGTTCTTATATTTATATGTTATTTTTTCTGCCTGTTCTTTAATTCTAATTTTTGTTTATTTATTGTTTATTAATGGCTATTCTATTATAGTTGGTATTTTAATTCCCAGGCATCGCCTAGTAATCTAACTGATTTTATTATTAAATAAATCAGTTGAAACCTATTTTGAAACCCTGTAGATTTATTGACAAATATTTTTGCAGAAATATATTAAGTTTTTATTTTTTAATAAGTTGTACACGTGTAGAGTTTAGATTATCTGGACAGTGCTGCTTCCAAACGGTACGGTGACTTGTAGAACTACAGATTGAACTGAACATTTCTTTTCAAACTGTTTTCATTATAGCTTTTGCAAAAAAAAAATAAAATTAGCAACATTTCATCTCCTTACCATATAGACAATTTTTGAATTATTTCATTACCTAATTAACAAAAGTATTTTGTTACTCCAAATGGATTTCTGTTAACATTTAGAATTTGATTGGAGTAATATTATTTGGAAAATAAACATCTAAATAATCCAGTTAAATAGAGAAGATTGTAAATACAAGTGTATACAAACACAAAGTTTAAAATTGATATAATATTAACTTAAACATTATACATTCGTACAATGATCAAATAATTACACTTTTATCGTTGTGTTTGTATTTCATAAAGAATAAAAAATCCGTAAGAAAAATATTCCAAACACATATAAAAACTAACGACAAATGTTAAACATTTCGTTCCCGTACACCTACTCTATAAGAATTTATTTACTGTTTTCTTATTTACAGATTACATGTATTTTAATACACTCTGCAAATTATAATTATCATTAAATAAATGGAAGATAAATGACTTACTTTTATTATATGGTTAGGATCAGATTATCAAATAAGACAGGTAAAACTTAAATTATAGTAAACAATATTTCTTCCTCCCTTTACCCAGATTTAATGTATTTTTCATCTTAGCTGACATGAAAACGATACTAAACTTAAAATTTGAAGTTTCCAAAACAATTAAAAGAGTTTATCTAAGAGAGATATTTGCTTTGATATAAAGTAACTTTTCACAATGAAGTATTTCAAACAATAGGGGTTATTTCCACACCAAGGAATATATAACGGAGAAATTTTTGAAAACAGTAACTGTAGATTGAAAACAATATTTTGGGGACCCCTCCCAATCATACCGAGATTTATTGTGTAAATTCATCAGAATATAAAAATAATCATCACATTAAGTTTCACATGTGTTCTATGGTAATTAATCTTAGTTTACTTACATATTTATTTTTGATATCACTAAAGGGATAACCAGTGACGGTTACCTATGATACAATAAAAGGAACATATAATTGGAGTAATACTCATTATTAGTGTATACCTAAAGTATTGAAATCACTTAAATAATTGAAATTAATTTTAATAGTTTAAATTATGATCATATTCAACTAGGTCTAGGTCTAGGTCTCTTCATTCTTCTAGTGGGGATGCCAGAGAGATGGCTAAACAGCTTTACAATCTTTGTAAAGATTGATGTAACTTCCAGTGTAATAGAATCGAACTAAGTCATGGACAAAAATCTCATTAAATTATCAGAGTTTAATGCAAGCAATTTATAAAAACTCAATTATTTTTAAAATTACAATTTAATCAATTTTTTGAATGAAAGAAATGATATTTTCAGGTCCTTAGTAAGGTAGATAGTAAGGTATTACCAAAAAAATAACATTGCTATTCACATCATTTAAAATAAATTGTAGAGATTATAGAAAAATAAAAAAAATTACTATAATTTTTAAAAAAATATTACACTTTTTTTAATTTATTTATTTACAGCATGCTCCATATAAATATTACATGCTATTGTATTTCTAAATTTATTTACAATTTCTCTTAAATTAGTGTTACAGTTACAATTATTTGAAATACTTATTTTAATTCTAAATGTATTTAATTATAATTATCTATATCTATTTTGCTATATTATATATTACACTACTATAAAAGTTTATTGAAGTCTTTTTTTCTTATAAACTCTTCAAAGTAATTAAACATTTCACTGTTTTTTAACTAATTTACTATTTTCTGGAGGCCAGGCGTTTCCCGTCGTTACTGCAAAACTCACAAAACCATGTCGTTCCTGATCAAGGATCGGGCATCTATACATGATGTGGCCCCACGTCTGGGGTGTTGAGTTGTCACATGGACAACGGTCGTTATCTATTATATGGAATCTACTCAAGTAGTCCTGGGTCCGGACATGGCCTACTTGCCTGTGTTGTTATGTGCGTTATAGCTATATTGCACTTTTTTCGTGACTGTACTGATGGGAAAAATAATTTTGTTGTTATATTAATGATTATGAACGTCATAATATATTATATTAATATATTATGATTAATGTTACATTATTTCTGATAGAGAGGAGTGAGGTTAACCCAGTCACAAAGTGTTACCCTCTGTTCTGGGGGTCTGGGGTTCAATACCACTCTGGACCTCGATTTATTCCCATCGAGGTGATACATCTGAACTTCATCATTAAGTTCAGATAATCGTAATTATCTGAGGGACGTTGATCGGTCAGTCCCGAGCCTGTCGATGTCAGGTACTCGTTAAAGATACCTTTAACATACTGATCTTGTTATCCCTACTATAAATGACTTGAGTTAATCAAAATTTAGGACTCTAAAGTAGAATCAATCTTCATTGTTTGGTATCACAAAGGCCTAATATTGGACCTATGTGTGTTCATTTCTCGGACTGCCAAATGAACCAGTGCCCTATGTCGGTTGTAGCGGTAGTTATGCTTTCTTGTCTGATTTTATAATTTGTAATTGTCTTTACAAAATGAAAAGATTTAATCTGATGCCAGTGTTACCTGTTTCTATTCGTTATTGAATGATAGTACTTCTGAAGATTCACCCTTCCACTCGTTCACCAATTGTTGTGAATAATCACCTCTATTACATTGTTATTAAAATTGGCAAAATAGTGGTAGCAGTACTAGTACATATGAATCAAATATTTATGTTAGTTCATTATTACACTCAATAAAGTTGAGTGTAAACCACTTCAGATTGTTAACCTTACTTTATTAAAATCATATAAGGTGAATTTATATAGTAGAACTTATTTAGCACTTCTACTATGTAGTAAAAATAAGTATTAATTAGAATATAATTTCTTTTAAAAATTAGAGTAATACTCAAAAGCCAATATTAATTATTCGATATTAATAATATTGAAATTATTTACATTTTAAGAAATTCAATAAAAAGAATTACCTAACTCATAACACTATTTGTAATAAAATCTCCAAGATTTTAAACAGGATAATTAATTCTTTAATGAAATATCCTTATGGTATTTTCCTTTCAACTAGAAATACTTCATTACTTAAAGATCCATTAAGTACTATATTATGAACGTAAAAACAATCGTTTTAGTAGAATTTTATTCTATGAAAATATAATAAAAACATGAGCCAACGCTCAAGTATCACATTAGATTGAAGGTTATACATTGGAGAATGCAAACTAATGTTTATTTATTTAGTAAATAATAATTTTTTTCATTAACTACAATTTTAAATGATTGTTTGACAAACAATCATAGTAAAATGACAATTGAAATAAATATAAAATTAAGGGAATCAATTGAACAAATTACGGAAATATAAGATTTTTCTGGAGTACTATTTTCTTTCAGGAATACCACAACAATATTATATAAAACACTGGATACTTCAGTCTTCATGTACTGCAGTAAAATATAGAGACCTAAAAAGGCGATGATTTATCAGTTAAAGGTATTGGAACGAACAATTTATGGGAATTCTTTATCCGATTGCTTGATAGCAATTCGAATAAATCTAACTGAAGAATAGACGATTGTAGATTTAATATCAGTCTGGAAAAGACATAAAAAGTCAATTATCAATATGCTGAATCTTCTTAAAATAATTAAATATTCACTATAATACATAAAAAAACTACTTATTAAAAATATAATGCAAATTAAACTGCAATCTCCTAATTTTAATAAAATACCGGTCAGAATTATTGAACCATAAATAGGAGCTTCAACATGAGCCTTAGGCCAGGGGTCGGGTAACTTTTTTGGGTGTTACCCCAACAGAATTTGTAGAATTTACCCCACACTTGAAAGTACTCTGGTGGACAAACTAATTTAGTTATTGAAGTCATTGATAATAAACAAAACAAAAAATGTCTGTTGGAAAAATGGTTAATTATTAATACTAACATTTCTCCCTTTCCATAGTTTTAAAAATCTTTGGACCCTCCAAGCTTTCTTTTCTACAACTTTCCTTGCACATTCATATTCGTAGCACGTTCATTACCCCAAAATTTCTAATTTACCCCACTTTTGGGTAATTTACCACTGCCTTAGGCAATCAACAATGAAAAAAAAAAAAAAAAAAAAAAACATTACAAGTTATAGTAGCACAGTAAGCAAGCAGTAGAAGGCCTCTGGTCTGGAACTGCTAGTTACGACGTGCACTATAGTACGCGGATATATTCGTTGGTCGTTGGTCAATGAAAAAAATATTTTTAATTAAATTAAATTTTTAATTAAAAATGTCAAAATCAATTGGAATAAATATAAAAAATGAATTTAATTTTATGAAAAAAAAGATCTATTAGAATAACTATACAAATATAAAATACTTAAAGGCTCTGTAATAACGTTGAGCTATGCTCGCTCTACCAAGGTACAGGTGTACCTTGTAGTATATCAATGTGTGGTATAATCTATAATGAGCAATAAACGAGTAATGCATTAGTTTCACCGTCTAGAACCAGGAGCCCAAATATTCTATGTTGGTATATCTGAATTTTAAAGGGCTAAAAGTCCATAGTAGGATAAGGTTAGGTTGCAGTGGCAGTCCCACAAGGGAACACACTGCAAGGGAGGCCGAGCATTTCCCCTTTGTGATACCACACAATGAAGATTGATTCTACAGTGGAGTCCTAAATTTTGCCTAACTCCAGTGTATTTAGAGTAGGGATCTTAAAGAGTACCTGACATCGTACAGGCTCGGGACCGACGGTTTAACGTCCTTCTCCGAGGGACGACGTGCTCAGATTTATTCATCTCCCACATGAATAAATCGAGAGCCAGGTGTGGATCGAACCCCGGTCCTATAAAAGTCCGTAGTAAGTGGATTAAACAATATAATGACCACTCCTCTGGGGCACTCAAATTCCTGTCTGTGGAACAGTTTTTCTCCCTTCCACTGGAAGTAATACTATTATCTTTTATTTTGACCTACTATAAAGAGTCAGGTCAATTAATTTGACTCGGTTTTTAGGCATTTTTTAGCCAAAAGTACTCTCAATTCTAATCATTGGATTTATTTTATCAAAACTTTATTTCCCTCTCTTATCTCTCCTGAAAACGGTTTAAACTGAAAATTAGAGACTGTACGTGTGTGTTTTTAATTCCTCTATGTTTCTTTATCTACATTGAACTTTATATATATATATATTTATATTTTAAAATTCAGTGCAAAAATTACCATAACATTTATATTGTTCATACTGGTAAATCATTAAAGACACGTGTAAAACAACACCAATCGAACGTAAGCAGACAGGAAAAAAGTAGTGCCTTATTCTTGCATATAAAAAATGAAAATCATCATATTGATTGGACAGGAGCTAAATTTATTACCCATGAAAAATCGATGTTGTTAAGAAATATTATTGAATCGTCTTTAATTAAATTTAATAGATCAAATATTATAAACATTAGTAACGGTCTCTTCAAACTTGATACTTTCGTTACGAGGGCAATAGCCTCTTCTAAGAGGGTTGACAGCTAGCGGATAGTTTTTTACTCTTTCTTACTGTACTCCTTTGTTTCCCCAAACATCTCTTTCTGGACATTAGTCCTTTCCTGCACTTTCACCCTTTTAAAATATCACTCTTCCCTCCCACTCTTCTCAACCCCTCACCAGATGTTTTCTGCATCTAGTGTTTCAGTTGGGTGGTTTTTAATTCTGACGAAGACCGCTTGTTACGGTGAAAGATCTTAGTCTTCTTTTCCCATTTCATATTGTGGTTTGAACATTGATTGTTATTTCAAGTGTTTATGTGAAATCATTATATATATAGTTCAATGTACATAAAGAAACATAGAGAAATTAAAAACACACACTTACTAAGTCTAATTTTCGGTTGAACCGTCTTCAGGGGAGATAAGAAAGGGAAACCAAGCGCACTGGTACTCCAACCGTCTCTGTACCAGTGCGCTTGGTTTCCCTTTCTTATCTCTCCTGACGACGGTTCAACCGAAAATTAGAGACTGTAAGTATGTGTTTTTAATTTCTCTATGTTTCTTTATGTACATTGAACTATATATGTCCATTTCGGATTGTATTTTCATCGAAAAAGTATATATATATATATATATACTTCACGTATGAAAACTTCCGTTTCACTCTGTATCATAATGACGAGCATGTAAAATCATTCACCAACGTATTGTAATATAATTTGTAATTGGAGTCCAATAATTTTAAAATTATATGTTAATATTCCTAGATAATTTTTTTTTTAAATTTGTGAGATGGTTAATAAAAAATGAAATGCCAGTAATTTATGTAAGCTCAAACATATTCACCCTAATGGGATGAATAGAGTATTTTGATTTCAGTTGCACTAGAACATAAAACCGAAAATTTAATGCCAAAAATTTTTAAATTTCTTCTTTATCACCTTTTCATATGAATGAAAATGCATTTATTTTTATTATAATAAAATAAATGAACTAACTCCTTTCTGTATTATATTTGTAACTGTTAATTTAAAAGCATAATTCTAAAGTTAATTAATATTAAATATAAAACAAAAATTATATTAGAGTTTTATCGTGCTATTAAAAATGTCTATTAATGAACTTTTATTGTAATTAAATATAATAAAATAAGGTTGATATTTCCTTTCTGTTTATAGTTATAAACTATAAGATACTTCTTAATGCTTATTAAAGGCTTTCCCTCTTAAAATAAAACCTTTATTGCTCACCTTCATATATATTCTAATAAAAAAATTCATTACAATTTTTTAAAATGAAGATTCTGAAAGAAACTTTAATTAAAGAAATTTCTTCAAACTAGAAAAAGATAATCCTTTATTACATAAAATTATTTAGAAGCAATTTCTTCAAAAAATGCAATTATTGAAATCACTGATTGAAGTTATGTAAAATAAATGATTTAGATTAATAGATTTAGAAAATACTATTAATTTTCTAAATCAATACTATATAATTTTCAATAAATTGAAACTTATGATTCAATCTGAAAGTTTCCGTGTATGTCCAATAACCGGGGCTATGTGACTGCCCTTTATATATATATTGAATGCATATTTCAGTAAAGTGTTAGTCCGAGTATTGACAATATCGTATATTCATTTCCAAAATGAATGTATTCTTATTCAATTTGGAAAAACTTGAATTAGATTCGGAAAAGGGTTTAATTGAGTTGCGAAAAGTTGAACTTGTTTTATAAAAGGGGGTGGAATTAATTTAGTAGACGTTTAATTTGTTTTGTAAAATAATTATCAAAAAGATTATTATCATTTTTTTTCAATAATTTCAATTTTTGATAATTTCAATGAATTTTACCAGTAAATATCTTGCATTTGACTTACGGTGCCTAAATAAAAGGTACGCATAGGAAACAAATACGGTTAAAAAATGTTTAAGTTTTTTTTTAATAGAAACAAAATGTGTAAAATTTCTAAAAAAACTTAATATACTTATTTTTTACTTTGCTATAAGTTTGTGAGGACACTACAGTCCACAGTCTTGGATGTATCAAATTAATAATTTACATAAAAGTGGCCCACATAATGTAGATGTGCCTGTTGTTCCGCAGCAATTATGAATCACGGGGAAAGTCATTTGTTTTTGCCAAAATGTGTTTTTAGCTAGCATTTTTTTCTCCTAAACTACTAATTTTAGAGTTTTAAAATTTTGGTATTATCATGAAAGCAACAACAGCAATAATTGAAACAATCCTGAGATTTCCAAGAAACTGAAAATATTTTTTTTGTTCAATAAAATGAAAACATTTTAACTTATGATTCAATCTGAAAGTTTCCGTGTATGTATGACTACCCTGCATAAATGTCTGATGTATGTTTTAGTGCGGTAATAGTCCAATAACCGGGGCTATGTGACTGCCCTTTATATATATTGAATGTATATTTCAGTACAGTGGTAGTCCGACTATTGACAATATCGTATATCGTAATTTAACACATCTCCTTTCATAGATTTGCTGGTCTCGGTGGTTGCACGCCCTGCTTTCTAATCTAGTAATTCTCAGGTTTTCCTTTAGTTTTGCTTTTCATTTTCAGGAATTGAAAATTCTGTTGCACAGATGAATGTAAATAATTGACTTAATGATAGTAATATTTTGTAAAATTAAAATGTTGTTCTTAAAATTTATTTTTGTTTTAGGCTGACAGATTAAATTCAGATATTCTGAAGAATGTATCAACGGACAAGAAAAGGACTTCATCTCCAGTGAAAGAAAAGCCTAAAGACTCGAAGAAAGTGATTGAAAAGACAGAGCGACGAGTGGAAGTACGTACAAATGAAAGAAGAACAAGTGGAAGTCGAACTGGAAGCAAATCACCTGAAAAGACAACTCCAAAACCTTCGAGAATACCATCTCCTGTGAGACGTCGTCCAGGAGATACATCAAGGGGTGTGACTTCCATAACAACAGAAACTGTCAAAACTACTGGTAAATCACCTCAATCAACTTCCCAGTATACTGTAACAACTTCAACGGAAAAGAGTGAATCTGTGAGAAGCTCTGGTACATCCCCCGAACGACTACGAACTGGAGATCTGGGTAAAACATCCACTACCCAGTATTCAGTAACAAAATCGACGGAACGACGTGAGTCTGTTAGGAGCTCAGGCACGTCTCCGGACCGAGTGATGGTAACTGAGGTTCGAAGGTACTCCAAGACTCCTGAGACTTCAACAACTGTTATTCGCAGAGGAAGTAAAGAAGAATCCACCCGTTCCCAGTCAACCTATTACACCACAGGTCAGTCTTGTTTCTTTATAATAGCTCATTCGATATATCTGAAGCTTTAAGTTTAAAATCTAGTCACTTTTACGGGGGTAAACGGAATCAAAAGTTTGGGAACCCATGTTTTAAATAGAGAGTAGAACTATTCCTAATTTTCGTTTTGGTAAGTTTATTTTGAGTACGTGTCTTGACTGAGTCCCTCACGTTATACAGGTTTATATCTGCTATATGTGATAATTTCAGAATGAGCTTTGAACTCGTACTAGCAATAGGGTAAAATCTAACAACTAGACCACCCTATCGGTAACTATAATACTTTGTAGATAGTTAAAATAGCTGTGATTTATTAAGTTCATCCGGCGTCAATCAAAGTTAAAAGTCGGCCACTCTGATTCGAGTTGTTTATATTTAGAAAAGGAAACTATCGAATAATTCCATTATATTATCGACCATCAGTTATCCTACCTTTTTGTAAACTAAATATGATGAAGGTTTAAAACAAATAAGAGACATGTGTAGTATAAGAAAAAAATCTGAGAAATATAGTTCTGATGTAGTTGATTTCTCGTAGCAATGGACCAACCTCATTGGTGATAACTTAAAGTTTCTTCATCGCTACTCTTGACACAATCACGACTGGCTCGTTAGCGTCAAGTCTTTTACAGCTACTGGTGCTGCCTAATCTAGAAAACTCTGTGTTTAGAAAGTTTTCTGGAGATATTTTCCATTAGACGATTTCCACAATACGTGTAAAGAAAATGGGACATAGAGTGATGAAATAAATTGTTTGTTAGACTGTTAATAACATTATTTTGATGAGATAGTTTTGAATGATGATAACAACGGTTTCTGTCTTCGTGAATTTGTCAAAAGGTTGTTGCTCTGTTGAGGTTATCACTGTTGGAGATTCACATCAGTGTCGTTCACAACTTTTCGTTGTGTAGCAGAATTCTTCCCAATAATCTCCCAGGTTATCAGTTTCTGCCCAAACCTTTCCTTAAGGTCTTCTGTCAACTACTTTTGGCTAAGATCATTGGTGATCACCTCTTCGCTAAAAAAAACGTTATACCATGACCTCTTCAGTGACCAGCTTTTAGCTATACTCTTGGGCTGTAATGTCCTGGTTATAATCTTCCATAAATTCACGAGCTATGCAAGCAGTTATTGTGTAGTGATACAATATTTACTGATATCATCTTATATTTACTGATGATAAGAAAGGAAAAGAAACACTAATCCTTATGTACATGAAGGATGAACACATTATCAGTTAGTCAACATCTCCTTACTGTGGCAAATATACCTGATGTTGAACACTATGTGTTTGAAACGCGTTATATTATAAAATCCTTTGTGTGTAGAAAACCTACTGTTTCTCTTCCTCTTTAATAACTTCCATAAGTTCTTTGACACTCTATCTGATGTTCAGTCAGTTATTACTCTCCCAGAAGATTATTTTCTATCAACTGGCAAAGCTTTCCATTAGCTCTTCTGCCATTAGATTCAAATATACTCTTCCTATACTGACTGCAAGTTCTTTCATACCCTCTTCGTTTATCAATTCCTTGCTTAGCTCTTCCATATTTTACCTGCAATCAACTCTACGTTAAGCTCTTTCTTAACCTATTCGGCTAAGTTCTTTTGTAGATTTAGTTTCCCGTTAAGTTCATCGATGATAACAAGTCTAGAT
Organism: Hermatobates lingyangjiaoensis; assembly: GCA_026182355.1. NCBI lineage: Eukaryota > Metazoa > Arthropoda > Insecta > Hemiptera > Hermatobatidae > Hermatobates > Hermatobates lingyangjiaoensis. The sequence continues at coordinate 285,846 of JAPFBL010000236.1, read as the reverse complement.
CATTGCAGTCGTGTTTACTTCCCTTGTCAGTGTACAACAGGGTTGTACCTCTTTTAGTGATTCAAGTATTGTTCACTATTTTTATCTCGTAATGTGAATCTAAGTATGAGATCTTCTATAAACGATGCATATGTTTATAATTTAGATCGAGTATATTCAGTAAATACGCCACTAGACTATCCTATAATAATTCAGCGATTCGAAGAAGCTTATCCTTTTCTCAACCTTGAAGTTAGGCTGTGACTAAAATCTAGTAGAAGAAAGATAAACTTGTGATTAGCGCACAAGGACGTGTTTGCATGGAGTTGTTATCTGCTTTATATGTCACCACAGACACGTCCTCTCAATGCAGCAGTCCTTCAACCATTCAATGATCAAGAAGATCATTGATCAGTGATCTTGTCAAAGAAATCTTTATTTATAAATAAAATAATCGACTTCTTTAAGTTTACTCCGCTGATTATTTTATCAAAAACATTAATATTAAATGTTAACAAATAACTAGTAAATGTCTCACTGATAATAACCATTGCCAATAAATTTTCCATTCTAATTAGAATGTTTAGTAATATTACACTATTAATATGATTAAAAATAAACATACACTTTTATGTATCATTGTAAATAAATATAACACGGATAATTTATTGTTAAATAATATCATCATAGGAGTCAGTTTATCTCATTGGTTGACATACTCGCCTCTGGGCTGGTAGTCCGGGGTCGATCCCCACCTATCCCTCGATTTATTCACGCAGGAAGTGAATAAATCTGAGTACGTCGTCTCTCGGAGAGGACGTTAAGCCGTCTCACCCGAGCCTGTACGATGTCAGGTACTCGATAAAGATCCCTGTAGGAAATGCACTTGAATACATGCATATTGTTGATGCCGCAGAGGTTAGTAAATAAGATATTATTATTAATCGTCATTCCTCGTCTATCGCTGGTGAAGTCGCCCGACCGGTTTCGCAATGGCTGCATCATCAATGGGACTAACCTTACTTTTCCAGTAACGTTAGTAAGTTTTCCCAGTAATGGGAAAGTAAGATTAGTCCCATTGATGATGCAGTCATTGCGAAACCGGTCGGGCGACTTCACCAGCGATAGATGAGGTATAACGGTTAATAATAATATCTTAAATGCACTTGAGTTAGGCAAAATTTAGGACTTCCAATGTAGAATCTGTAGAATCACCAATCAAACAAAAAGCTGGTAAACGGCTGACGTTATCACATACTAGGGGATCGGTTTAAACAATAAAAACAATATCATCATGAAGATATTTATTTATCAATACGTAATTGTTAATTAGTACTACACTGATAATTATCATTACTTATAAATATTATAGTTATAATTATTATTGATACAGCTTCTCGACCACGATTCTTAAAATTCAAAATAGGTTTCAAGAGGATTAGGTCCAAAGATTAACTACTCCTTTGGACCTACATTATAAGCCAACGTTGGTGTTTGTGATGATTTGTTGGATAAATACCTCAGTTTTTTCCTTCAAAAAAAACCTTGAGAATGCCGAACAATTATCGACGAAACGTTGGCTTATAATCAGGAGTAGTTAATTTTGAGGCCTAATCCTCAAGAAACCAATTTTGAATTTTAACTAATAATTATTGTTGTCAATAAATAAAACAGTTATAATTATAATACTGGTAAGTATTACTCTGATATTATCATTGTAAAAATGTCATATTCATAATTTGAAAGATAAACAAATATCTAATGATACGTATCATTAACAATGAATATTACACTGATAGCTACAAATACTGATATACCGTTACAATGAATTGTGGTCAAGTTTTTGATCAGGAGCAATAAGTAGTATGATCATTATATTCAATGATTTTAAATTCTATAAGACATCATGAAGACCTAAAATCGTTTGGAAAGCAATTTTATATCTTTACTTTAATGTACAAGTTTAGAATAATAGTCAATATATGTTTACGAAAAAATTGGGTTAATTTAAAGTTTGAAGTGTGATAGTTGTGTATTATCAAACACAACTTAAATACGTTTTGATTGTGATATGATTATGGTGATTTTAGTCTTGAAATTTCAATTCTGCAGCAAGCAGGAAATATATCATAAAATTATGTTTGTATTCAATTAGGAATGAATTGTTTTGGAGACCTGTGATTGGAATGGAACAAAAACAGCTGCATTCATAACTTTATGCTAAACTAGACTACCCGTGACCTGCTGGGTCATCCAACACCTTGCTTTTTAATGCAATCATGTTCACATAAATGCCGATAAACTCTAAATTAATTCACTTCTAATAAACAGGATAATGAACATATTTTTAATACAGTTCTCTTTATTAACATTTTTTGTTCAATTTGACTTTTCAAAAAAGAAAACTTAAATGTTTTGTTTCTGTTTGACCCTACTGAGAGCAACATGCCATGTTGAAATACTGTTTTACATAAATGAACTAAAACTTTCTGTAGAGTCTCTCCTTGACACTTATGAATAGTTTTATGGCAAATGCTAACTGAATTAGAAATTGAATCTTAAAAAACGAATGCTGTTCTCTTCAGATAAAACAATTTTCAATCTTGGAATTAAAACTATTACCTCTTGACACCGTGATGCGATAATTTTATACATAATGACATTATCATAAAGTTCCTCAGTTATTAGTCTTGTCCCATTACAATGTCAATAATACTATGAGGCTACACTGCCTCAAATATGGCAGGTACTTAACTACGAAATTTAGTTTTTATAGCTGATTTTATTTTTATAAAATCCTGCACTTTCACACCCACAGATACATAGACGAACGGGCGCATATACACCCACACATACAGTCGGCTGGAACAATATGCAAATTTATTTTATTGAACTTGAGAAATCTTAAAACTCGTATATTAAATTAAATACTCGTTATTTTTGTTCACAACTCGATTTCAAAATTTTGACCTGAATGCAATAGCTTCATTTCTCAATATTTCATATAGAGTACATCAAAGTAATAATAGGTAAAGGTAGTCATAGGAATTGAATATCAGCAAAATTAAAACAATACTAAATTTATTAAATGAGATAAAGTATTCAATTATTATTGAAGCTATTTCTCAATGGAATGGTTTACATAGAGTTTCAAGTCACGGACTGAATCCTTTTTCAGACAGGAAAGTTGTAACATAGCACTAATTAGCAATCTAATAACATGTTTAATTAACATATCACTAACTAATTAAACGAAATTATTAACGATCTAATTCCCAAATATCAAAACCAGTGCAATTATGTTATGACATAACATGTCAAAGGAATAATCTTGAGAACTTGAAAATTCTTCATTTTGTATAAACATAAAATTATATGCGATAGTTACAAGCGTCAGAGAAAGCAGTATCGAGAAATGCATGAGAATGGCATAAACATTGAAAAGTTTCCAACTGGTTTCATTGCGGTTACTGGGATACGGGGTGTAACTGGGAAAGTGCCCACTGTTGATGGCAGCAAAAAATGCTGAATTATTAGATGCAGTATGATATTGGTACTACACTAAGCAACAAACTCCAGAATTTCAACAAAGTATTTTACCCGACTTTGTGCTTGAATATATATATATATATAGTGAACTCTCTGAAATTGAAAGCATTTTTCATGGTTAGTGAGTAGTTAGACGGGGGGGTCAAAGGCCAGGCATACAGGTCACCAGACGGACCGACCTTTTTACAAACCTGTATCTACTCCAAGGCAAATCTTCCTGATCTTTCGATAAAGAAGAGATCTCTCCACTTATAATACTTAAAATTCGCTACTTTAATATTACTTTCACCTAAAATTTGTAATCTAGTTTTTCAGAAAATGAAACGCAGAACCATTAACTTCATCGCACTTCTATACTCTCTATTACTGTAAAAGCCCAATATACTTCAAGACCATTATTCTAACTAAATGCAATTTTATAAGTTTACTACACTTCCCGTGACCTGTTGGGTCATCCAACACTCTTCTTTTTAATGTAATCATGTTCACATAAATGCTGATAAACTCTAAATTAATTCATTTCTAATAAAGAAGTTAATGAACATATTTTTAAGACAGTTATATTTATTTACATTTTTTATACAATTTTAATTTTCTAAAAAAAATGTGAATATTTTCTCTCTGATTGACCCTACTGAGAGGAATATGTAATTGGCCATGTTGAAATACTTTTTTTTTTTTTAATTTTGTATTTTATTTCAGCATGTCCCACTGTGTATTTCATGCATCAACGTCAAATTGTACACAATACTTCTTTCATTTACACTACAAAATATTTATTTTACATTCATTCATAGTTCAACATTATAATTTTTTTTTCTTAAATGTCTATACTGTACAAACATTTTACAAATTCTTTGTAATATTGTTCTTAAATTAATGAGGAAGGCCTAACTCCTCTCGACAAACCAAGACCTTCCAGTGGCCAGTCTTTGTGGATCGCTCCAACAGCACTCATACACCAAGTGTCTAGCAGATTGGAGTGTCTCCGCGTTACATGCGGAGTTGAAATACTGTTTTACATAAATGAACTAAAACTTTCTGTACTGTCTCTTATTCTCGTCGACTATTCATCAAATTTTCACTTTCTAAATTTATTATAATTAAATCATTATAATCTAGGTCGAAAAACTATTATTTAAAGCTTTGACGTCATTTAGATCAGGTTTTGGAAGCTTATTTTACAAAAATCCCCGTGACGCAGACGGTAAGCGCTGGACCTCCAATGCCAAGGGTGTGGGTTCGATTCCCACAAAAATTCTATTATTTTATTTAGCTTAGAGTGTAAGCAAATATTTAAACATGAACATCAGAATTTTATAAATACATAGGCTGCTACCCTGACCCCCTAATGAATATATTATTGAAGAAAGTCGAAGTGAGTACGCAAGCCAATGGGCTACCCTCACCTCCTAATACGATTTGTTATTATGTAATACAACTACAACAAAGTCAATTGGAATAAAAATAAAGATTATAATAATTTTAGGCATCTATTTCCACGGAAAATGGGTGAACAAAGAAACAAAAAAACTCACAAAATTTATATATATAAAGTTCAAAGAAGGAGTCCTGAAGATTTTGGTCATAAAGACCAAAATTAAAGGATTTGGTCTTTGAACTTGATAAATCAGTGGTCGAGAAGCTATATCAATATTTATATATATGGATGAATTAAAATCATAAATTTCGTACGAGGTGGTGAGAAAAAAACATCATTAGTTTAAGTAAGGTTTATGATATCCTTAAACCTCTATCACACCTACATTATGTTGATTCTACATCAGAGCCCAAATTTGGTTTTGCACAAAACGATTTCAAGTATAAATCTGATTAAACTTTGAGTAATTGACCTGACTTGCACTTCAAAATCGCCACTCTAACTCCTTAAAAAGGTCTTTGATATTTCAAATATCAATAATATAATTATATAATATTATATTACCTATAATAATATTATAATATTATAATTACTTATTATAATATTAGAATATCCCATGGATATTCCTTTTTGTCATTCATTGAAACATGACGAATAACTCCTAACAGTATATTATGTATAGATGGTATCTTTTTTTCTTCAATACAATATTTCAAATATACGTATTATTGATTTCTGTAATGATTGTTTGTTTGTTGGGAGATATATATACAGTAATAATGAGGATTTTTTTACTATTTTATAGTATAGTATAGTATTTAATACGAAAGTGTCACCTACTTGATCTTAATGATATTTAAAATGTAGAATAAGTGGATTATAATTTGCACTTAGACTTAAATTTACACTTGCACTTCAAAATCGCCACTCTAACTCATTAAGAAGGTCTTTGATATAACACAGTTATGACCTGGCAAGCGAAAGGAATATATATTATCGATCTATGCATTACTTAAAGCTAAAATGAATTCATGAATTGACATGATATTTATAAAACATATGTATAATCTAATCCCATTAGGCTTAACTTGTAGAATAAATGTACTGCTACAGCTTGACTGGCCTGTTTTACTCGCGAGGTATGCAAGCAGTTATTGTGTGGTATTTACTCATGATTAAAGAGGAAAAGAGACAGTAAGTCTTCTCACAACAACAGCGTTTAATTACACAACGCGTTTCGAACACTTAGTGTTCAGCGCCAGGTTACATCTGCCTCAATAAGGTGATCAAATTTGATTTCCGTTATCATAGACCTATTTTAGTAGTACTTGAAGTAGAAATTTTGCCTTACTGAAGTTTATTTAAAGCAGGGATCTTTAATGATTACGTGGCATTGTATAGGCTCGAGTCCGACGGTATGAATTAAATGCTGACAACAGTCTTATTTTAATAATCTAAAGTTTGATTGAGCTGTATAAGGGAGATCCTACCAAGCTCAATAAGTAATAACCACTAGACTACCCTGAGTCTTGAAAATACATATAACTGCCATGACAAGTATACTTACTGGCAGACCTGATTTTAAATATTTAAGGCTTTGTCAAAGCTGATTATATTATGCTCAGGTTTTGTGGGAGAATGGCAATTCATAAATAGAGAAAAGCACGACGAGGGGGCTGGGATGATCACGAATGGTACTGTCTTCATTGGTAACGACTTCAGCAATTAAGTGTACAACAGACTCGAGTCTCAACTTTATTCTTAAATCGTTTGATAACAATTCTATATCTGTCAAGATCGTATGTCTATTTCATCGAGTCCCAAACTTATTCTTGGTCGGATGATAGTATTCAGCTTAATCTGCTCTCAAAAAACTAAATCAGTCAAACTTTTTGTATGTTTAATTGTAAAAACGAAAATTCAAAACGCTTTTCTTTTTGCAGATTTGAAGGACAAATCAATCTTTTTAATATTAAAACTATGACAGCATTCATTGAATTTGTATGTTTGCACTACAGTGTCACCAGTAAAGGCGGAGATAAGCTAGACACAAAAATACTCTAAAGTATGATATTCCCCCTCTTTCTAACCAACTTGTTTGACCCGAATGTTGTTAAAACTATAATCTGTGTAAACATCCAAACTCATTAAATGTCACAATATTTACAAAATTAAATATTAAGTCACGATTGTTTTACCATTGTACACTTAAAATTCAAATCGTCATCTCATGGACTGATGGGGTAGTGGCTTTCAGGAGGGTCGCGATATTAAAGGCCCTCCACAACTAATTATTTAAGCAAAGATGTTTACTTGATGCTTCATTTTGTATTGATAAATAGTTCCATATAGCCATGAGTCAATTAAATATGTCAGTAGTGGTTTCTTTATTGATGCGAGTTACAAATATTGAAAGCGAAATAGAAGTGAGTCGCACCCAATACGTAGTTCAAAATATTGAAATTTTGCCTTACTGAAGTTTAATTAAAGCAGGGATCTTTAATGATTACGTGACATTGTATAGGCTCAAGTCCGACGGTATGAATAAAATGCTGAACCAAAATAGTCTACAATACGATGCGCTGTTAATTTAGATAAAATGATGAACTACTACATCTAGGGTGGATGCAATTTTAACATATTTTCTGGAGCTTACAACACACTTCTGATGTTTAGGCTTGCTAGCCCCCCCACCCCCCTGGGTGTCGCTGCTTGGTTCATTTTTGCTATGTGAAAATGTTTTTTTTTTGCATCAATATGAGGCATTTTGTCTTTAGTTTTAGTCAATTTCATGCAGGGCATGCCAGAACGAGGAAGAAGAAGAGACAGTTCCTTACTTTCTCTCCAATGCCCTGGTTTGGCTCAAAGAAGGAAAGAAGCATTAGGAGAGTACTTCTTTGACAATGTTGAGAACTTAGCATCCACTGGTATCAGGGATCTGTCTAGATTTATTGTTTTCTCGAGATGGTTCGAGTGGACCAGGGACGGGGGAGAATAGCCCCAATTCTTCTTTGTGGTATCACAAGAGGCCGGTTTGCGGCCTATGTGTGTTTTCTGTCGAAACGGCCACTGTAACCTAACCTAACCTAGTAAATTTCAAAATATAATTTCAAGTTATTCTGGTATGCTTATCTTCAAGTCCATCGAAATTTATTTGTTCATTACTGGCGTAACATAATGATAAAGGTTAACATAGTTAACAGTTTCGTGTCGACCACTAGTATGAGACGAATATTCTCAGCACAAATCATTTTGAATTGAGAGTTCAAACCTGAAGATGAACAAAAAAAAATGTATTGAGATCTTCTGAAAAGGCTTTTATAAAGATGTCAAAAGAATGGGATTTTCATTTGAGACAATTAAGGTGGGGTTCGGTACAAAAGTGAAGGCAGCCTTAAAAAAGAACCAGGCGCGCTAAAGAAAGCGCTATTTATAGGTTTTCGTGACCTGCGTGGGCTCGCTGTCCACTGTGAAGTCTATTTCCAACTCGCCACTGACTCCTCATTAATACCGTCTTTGCCGCATTGTTGGTTTTCCATTCGTCATAAGCACCTACTGGCGTCAATAACGGATAGTACAAGTATTTTTCTCGTAATATTTCAACTTTGGGAATGCTCTAATAAAAGTGCAGGTATTTTCTGTTTTGTTTAAAAAGGAAACCTAAAATTCGGCAATAAGACCCAAGGCTGCAATTATTGGTAATTCGGGCAGCTGTCATTTAGCTCGGAGTCTTATAAGCAAGATTAAGTCTTCTTTACTACTTATTTAATACTTATCGCTTATTCTTCTTTGTAGTATGAAGTTATTTTAGAACTTAAAGCATTACTAAATAACAATAATACATATTTGTGTTTAAGTTGGTACCATCAGTCTTAAATATATTCCATTAAAATTCCAAACACCTTCTATATCAAATACAGTGGTGCCTCAGCTTTCGAACTTAATCTGTTCCAGGTTGGTAGTCGAGGTCTGAATTATCTGTAGTCTGAAACAAACATGTAGATGTATAAAATATTAATTTATACATTTATAACGGCTTGACGCGAGATGTCCGAAAGCTGAAATTTGGTTGAAAGTGAAGGCAAATTTTTCTCAGTAATTTTGGTCGAGGGCTGAATTGTTCGAAAGTTGAGGCACCACTGCAGTTCCTTACTGATTTTCCTCCAATTTACGTTCTAATTTTCATTGGATTGGCAGTAAATCCTAAAACTAGTTAATCCTAAAGTCAAATACGAGATGCAATTTACTCTTCAATCAAAGGGTTTTGAGGTTGACACTGGTGAACTGAATATTACTAAGCAGGTAATTGGCAATAATAACTATTGTGATATACCCACTTTTTTGTGGTTTATGATGACCTAAGTGATCATCATAGATTTTTAGCAAAAACTAATATACAGTAAAAAAATGAAAAAAATATACATATAGCCAATGTATATACATTGGATCGGACTATCCTTTAGCTGGCCGTACTCTCAGTGTTAAGATACTATGAAAAGAAATAGATTTCATTAAATACATCCTGACATTATTCATTTGAAGGGGTTTTCAGATCGCGTCTCCTTCTAAATGCGTTAAAGTTATAAGCATAAAATACATACAAAATTAATATCAACATATTCAGATAAAAATATTTATAAATCAATTACTTTAGATAAACTGTTAATACATAGTCACTTACAAATTTTATTACCTACAACTTATATTTGAAACATTTTTCTTTGCGTTTTTATCCAAGCCTACAAAATATTAAAAACTGTAAAAGTATAAAATTGGCGTTTGCTATTCTTTACATTTTTATATTAAAATGTCAATAACACAAGTATCCTTACCAATCAGTTTTATATTAACTGTTGTTTATTTTAAGATGCAATCATGTTTCCTTTGTTTACACCTTGTTCTATTGGTGAAATTAAGAACTGTAGGTTAGTCAATCGTAATAGTTAAAACGATTTTTTTCTAATTTCATGCTTAAGGGCATACATTCATTGATAATCTTTTATCGATGAGTATGAATTACATTTGTTTTTATTTGACAGTTGAGATTTTGCGGAGATAGATTACGATACAAAAATGACAGAACACGTATACCAGTATTTAACAACAAAACTAAATACATGGAAATAATAAACTTGTTTAATTTAAATATTGTTCTTATTTTTGTTAACGTTTACAGCTGCTAGTATTTTAATAAAATAATACATACACTTGTATGGATGACGGGGTGCAGCTTTTAAGGACGTAAGGGCGGGAGGCTGGTTATCTACAAGAGAGAGTGAAAGATGTTGCTTTAATTACCCTTTCCACGGAGTCGTGATCCGTACAAATGGTTTATCTGTACGGCTTGTTAGTTGTGCACAGAGACGAGGACAGACGACACCTGTGGCCCCCTTTGTCACACCACTCCAATTGGGTTGCTTTCTCCAGAGCTGCGGTAATGTTCCTAACAAGCCGCCAACTCCAAGCGGCCTATCCCTCCAATAAGCGCTTTCTCCCATTACCACTGCTGCAGCGCACCAGCATCGCTTTCTGTTTGGTTTCACCTGTCTGATGCTATTTAACAGGAGAGATCCAGCAGTACCTATTTAGAACGCAACATTTCTCTGTTTATATCTCTCTGATAACATAGCCCGAGTTCAAGCTACCAGACACAACACTTTCCAACTATGTTTTACTCTTTAGCTTTATTACTTTTTTGTGCCGATTTTCTGTCAGAACAACTTTGCCTGTTGGACTACAGTTAATTCATTCTAACTACTAGCTGACACACCATAAATATTAGCAATACGACAATGAATTGATTGGGGGCTGATGACAAACGAACGATGAATATTTTCATGCATTACAGTGCACGTCGTAATTAGCAGATCTGATGATTCCTATGCGTAAAATTATTCCGCTACGGTAAGTGGAAAGGTTAGTAAATCTTTTAAAACAGCCAATTAGTCTGTCACGTGTAACAGTCGTATTATACTATTTTTCAAGAGTTCTATTGTTCTAAAATGGTTTGTGCTAGTTTCAGTTATGTAGGGGCCAGGTTAGCTAAGTTGTTAACGTATTCACCTCTGAACTGGTAGGTCCGGGTTCGATGCCCATCTGGCCCTCGATTCATTCACGTGGGAGGTGAATAAATCTGAGCACGTTGTCTCTCGAAGAGGACGTTAAACCGTCGGTCCCGAGCATATACAATGTCAGGTATTCTTTAAGATCATTACTCTAAATACACTTGAGTAGGCAACATTTTTGACTCCCAATGAAGAATCAACATAAAATGTGACTAGTGCATTGTTAAAATGGGGCTCAGATAATAAATGAGCCACAATTTCCGTCCCTAGAACCGCACTAAAAGGTGAAAGCCTTATAATTGTGGGCTTTGGAAAACAAACAAACAGTTTTAGTTTGGGTATTTTGAATTTGATTACTAGGAAGGTAAGGTTCTATTGATGCTTTAGAAGATTGAAGAAGTTTGACCTTCTATCTATTACTAGCAATATTTTAACTCATATTAAGAACCAAGGTAAGAAAATTTGAATGCATGTGTATTATATTTGTCTTTATTGGTTATTAAGTAATCGTATACTAAAATAAGACGTATACCACACGATTTACTGTATATAAAAGAGCTATTGCTATCAGGAGGGGATATTTATTCGTGGCAATTTCTACATAGGTCTTGTTCGTAGATACAGGACGAGTAGAAGTCGGATTCAAAATTGATAATAAATGTGGAGAGTATGATAAGGTTAAAATTCATAATGGAGGTGGAGTTGAAGTCATTGTTAACAGTCTTAATGAAAGTGAAGATTTTTATTGCATTGGATTGGGAGTTAAATTCTTGACGAAGGTGGAGACGATGATAATACAGTTAAATCAGGATTTATACTTCCTCTTTCTCTGCGAAATATGAATGGAATGCTGTTTAGCTGAAGTACATTTGTATTTCAACAGCCCTTTATTGTCACTACTGTGTCCTGACTTTAAAACTCCAAGTATTTTAATAATTGAATTTGCGAGCTGATTTATCTTTTGTTTTTACCCTAATATCCTCCAAGTTATATTCAGAGACGAAACTTTTTTCAAATTTGAAGTCAGGTCGGTGTTTAGGTGTAATGATATTTAAAATATGAAGAAATATTTTGGATTAACAGTCCCAGTTTTTCAGTAATGTGGATTTACTTTTTCCACTTGCTCCTTAGTGGTGACGATTTATTTGGATTTGTCTTTACATCGAAGTCCACTTTTCCAGCTACCCAGTCAATCTGAACAAAGTCGTACTGATGCAACTGCTCTACTTGTCTTGATGATCATTGGAAAGCAGGAGTGAGGTGTAGCAATTCCTTTGCGACTGGCTTGTCTTTGAACCCCGCCGTTAGTTCGCCTATTCTGTCAGTCAAAGAGCTTGATTGATGGGCCGACACCATTGCGCTTGCCTCCGTGTGAAATGCCGAGATGCACCTTCTGTCTGCAGTAGTTTTTCATGCTTTCCGTCCCGAATCCCCGACTCCTTCGGCCACCCAGTCGGGCAGAGAGGCGCTCTGATTGGAAGCCTGACACAGTTACACTTGACCGCCGTCGCTTTCCCTCCTGGGCCTCCCTTGAAATATTGAATTAACCTCCATTTGTCACAGCGTCCTTTGCCGCTCCTTCACCTTCGCTTTCCAAAACTGACTCTCTCTATACTCTTTTCTTAATAAATAATATCATAACATAAATTCAGAAAAGATAGACTCTTGAATTTGCAGCAATAGATGTTACAAGTTGTATGAACTTGGTAGAAGCACTAGGTCAGAGCTGCATTTATCAAGCCTCTAAACATATATAACAAGTTCTAAAGTAAAGTCAAGTCAATCTAAGGTGTTGTAAATCATTCAAATCTTTGAAAGAGATTCAAAAGTTAAAGTCATACATATATGACTTATAAAAGACTTGTATTTTGAGAATTTGTGAAGTCATAGTTAGAAGACTAGGTTAGTTTAGGTTGCATTGGTCGTTTTACGAAAGAACACAAATAAACCAAAGATTGGCCTACATTGGGAGTCCTCAATTTTGTCTAACTCAAGTTTATTTCGAGTAGATGTCTTTAAAGAGTATCTGTCACCCTGCAGACTCGGAGTCAACTCCTTAACGTCCTCAACGTTTTTTTTTACCTCCAGCGTGATTAAATCGTGGATATCAAACTTCAAATCTCCCAGTTCAGAGGCGAGCACGTAACCCACTGGGCTACCTTGGCCCTCTAGTTAGAGACTCTGCTACCTTCTCACAAGTCTTTTAAATTTGTTCTAAAGGCTTAGGAGGGATTTTTGTGATTTACATTAGACTCCCAACTGGCCACTTTTTCTGGTTAATGAGAAAATTTAGTCATCTATAACTATATTTTATAGATTAATATAAACTACAAAAATGTTAAATGCAATAAATATATTTGCATTTTTGAAGTGCTTTTTCTTGACTATGCTTTCATGCTTTAATTTTTTTCTTCTATTTCATTGAAATTTATCGCCATGAAGTGCCTATTAAAATAAGGTTTTTATTAAGAGTTGGTTTGTTTTCACAGGCTGTACACATAAGCTTTCGTAAATTGCAAAGCATATAGGATTTCCTATTTATACTCATATTAGAATTCGCATCTTTGATTGTTATTATCATTAATGAGTTTCCTTTTTCTCATTCTGTTGTAAACAAAGAAGTACTAAGTGCCAAAAATATTATGCAGTAAAATACCCAAAAAAGTTATAAGTTGACAGTATTCCCCTCTCAATGTATTCACGGTGACAAAGCCATTGATAAGTCAAATACAAATGTATCAATTATTTATCTAAAAATAATTACCATATAAATCTCAAGTTGAGATAGTATGTTATTGTATAAATTTATTAAATTATAATTTTATTTTTACAACGTACTTACTACCTGGAAAAACTAACTACACCACGGGTTGCGAAGTGCTTTCTTATTGGTAACCCTCTACTCTAAAGCCCTGAACAACACTTGAGTTCTTATAAGAGGTTTTAAAAGCCAAGATTAGTCTCTAAAGTCTTTTGATACTCTTAAACCTGTTGCCTTTCTCTAAAACGTTGTAAGATATTCTAAAGTTGATGACAAGACATTGTAAAGATGAAACATACTTTAATTCTTGTTAGAGTCTGAAAGCCTTCTGATACTCTTAAACCTGTTACTATTATTCTAAAACCTTATTTGTTTACTGAACCCAGTAGTATTAGGTTTGTTATTTTGGACTTAACTAAAATTACTGATTCACTAATATTGTTATGTAAAGATCTGGTTTCTTTGTAACTATCGTTTTATGTAACCAATGAGGGACTAATAGACCACATGCTATACTTATTGGATTTATTTACATTGTTTGCTTTGACCTAGAAATTTTTGAATGAATTGACTGAAACGAAATTGACGTTTAGAGGTTTAATTAAAAAAAAGTTTGAAATAATTTAATGACTTAATATGAGATGTCAGATGAATAAAATGATTACATGTAAAAAATCAACACCAGTCAAACATTTAATTTCTGACGTAAAAAGGATAAACAAACGAGTCTCCACATAAATGAAGTTTTTTTCAACAACAACAACGCGTTTCGAACACTTCGTGTTCATCACCAGGAAGACATCATTTGTGTGGAGACTTTTGTTTGTTTATCCATTTTACCTCAGAATGAGTAAATACCACACAATTACGGATTGCACAACTAATGATTTAATTTCTGATATTTTCCGTGGTATAATGGATTTGTCCAAAAAATGCTCTAATCATCCTTGAACAAAACTTAATATCAGATGTAGATTTTCTTGTGTCTTATGAATCATATTATATAAGGGAATTCTTAAGTTTGAGAAATGGACTCCGTTATATATTTCAATACGGATATTGATTTTAATCTAATTCTTCAGTGATTTGATACCACTGAAATTTGATCTGACATTTTTCAGACAAAATAGAAATAATTTGAAGTCTTAAAGGGAAACTTTGGTTTCAAACTTCAATGTAGAAGGACAGAAAAGCGATATCCAATGTGACAGATCCATTTACAATGTAATAATGTTGCAGATGGTCATATATGAGATCCACTGGCTATTGGAACAAAAGCCATGTTCTCCTATAACAGATTAATTCGTAACACGAAATCTTCACTTTGGATTTACAGAAGTGTTATTACTGCTGTGAAAATGCTATTGATATTATATGGAAAAGTTGTGTGGCATACAAAAATATGCATATATATTGATAACTGGTTCAGGAATGACTGATTAATAAGCATCTCCTGTTTAGACATTTATATTATGTCTAAATGGGACACTATATACCAGTGTTTCCCAAACTTTTTCGAGTGACCGCCCCCTTGGGTCCATACACCTATAACTCAACACCCTTGAATAATAATCAGATTCCTAGACTAAATAACCAAATAAGTAACATTTTAATAATTAAATTAAAATAATTACTAATCGAATATTTAATTAGAATCCAATAGATGTATTGTTTCATAGCATATTTATGCAAAAGAATTAATACACAATAAAAGAATCTTAGGTGAGAATATACTTTTAACATAAAAATGAATTATCAAAACAAATAATTTTAAGAAACTGTTTCCTAGAAGTTTACATGTCGTGTTCACTTAAATTTAGAAATTATATTGCTTGAACATTTTCAATTTATGGAAATAGAATCCCTGCTCCTTTTTTGCATTACCGCCCCCCGATATCAAAGCACTGCCCCCAGGGGGGCGGTACCGCCCACTTTGGGAAACACTGCTATATACTAAGAAGTTTGATATATTTACTTATAGTAAAGTTGAATGCACTCTAGATTTTTACAATTACAGAATTTATTATCTTGATAGGGAATCGTTTTTTCATTATTACTTATGAGTACTAATTTGCTCTATTTTGTGAATAAGTCATAGATGTAATTTCATCTGAGAATATTTTCTTTGTTTGAATATAATTTTACATGTTTCATATCAATTACTAATTAATTATTTGAAGTTATTAAGAATTCGCTTCGTTGATAATTGGACCGTGACACGTGATATGCGTGGATAGCTGGAATTACGGCGAAGGTAGAGTAAGGTCCCTTGGAGGGTGGTCTGGTGGGGGTACTGCAGGTAGACAGGTGAGCTGGGATCTTTCGGTTAGTGCTGCTCTGTCTGCTGTAGGGTAGACCTCGTACTCCCAGTGTCTGGATCTTTGCCGCAACCCCGACTCCCTTAATTCCAATACACCAACTCTTCAACTCTTTGGTTTGTATACTTAATCAATTCCACTAACCTTAATAATCTGTTCTATAAATTATTTTTGCGTTGGTTTTTTTATTCAGAAATTACTATTTTCTTAACGGTTTTTTACTAACATTTTTTTAAAAACTTGCTCTCTTAAATATACTTTAAATAAACTCCATAGCATCAATCATGACGTCATCAATGCTACTTTGACTACATTTTCTATATTACTCCTAAATTTTGACAGGCCCAAGCTATTCATCTTTATTAACTTTTTTATATTTTAAAAAGGCCTCAATTGCTGGAAGGGTTTTCAACCTCGTATTAACTGCGACAGGTAAACATTTGAAGCCATTGAACCGGAGCTTTAAACAAGATTAAGAGTTAAAAAAGTAATACACTATTTTACATTGAGTTTGTAGAATTACTTTGAAATATTGAGTGCCTTGTATGTTGTCATGCAATTAATTGGTGGTAATTTCCGTTTCTTTATTTAACTAGAGAGTGTAACTAAGAAAACCAGTTGAATTAATCCTGATGAGTTGAATTGTTGATGTAATATTTATGTAAAAATGAAATGCTTATTTTGGAAATTTAAAAGGTGATATGAAATATGTGGTGATTTTAAATAGTGAAAACTATTTCTTCCTTCCAGGTATTCTTTATTTCAATGGTATTCATTTAGATTATTGATTTGTTTCTGTTGACTGATGTTAAACTGCTGCAAGACTTCTGGGAATTACAAACGACTGCTTGTTCAAGAGTTTCCTGTTTCAATTGTATGTTGTCTTGGACAGGCTTCCCAAAATTAATGTATTCCAATTTTAGACCTCTTCAAGTTTTTCCATAGTATATAATAGTTTTTATCGATAACAAGATTTCAAAAGAAACACGTAAAATTAATATCAATGTTCAAAACCACCATAAGAAATGAGAAGAAAGACTAAGATCTTTCAACCGTACTGATCTTTATCGGTAAAACAATCTTTTCTGTGTTTACTGATTTGATCAGTTGGGGTTTGACTCTTGACGATGACCGCTTGTTACGGTTGAAAGATCATAGTCTTGTTTTTCATATCTTATTGTGGTTTGAACATATCATATTTTGTAGAGTTGATTATTATATTGGCTTTCTGGGCTTCACAATTAGTTACCTCATTTGCAAATTTTCCGGTTGTCAGCAACTCTGATGTTAAGTCGTCGCCCTGTGTTCTGATCATTGATTATTACTCTTTATGTGTCCTTCTTCCATTTTTTTTATGTATATAAGAAAATAGGGTAATATTACCCTAGACATGTCCTTCCATTCTTTACCTGGTGCCTTGTCTAGATCAGTGGATAACTGCGTCCTCTGTGTCATTCTTGTACAGTAGACTGGTTACTGTTGACTGTCTCAAACAGGAAGCCTTTCAACTGAATGCAGTAGCTAACTACTTCCATGTCAATAAGGAGATACATATCCAACCGTTTGAGTCCATAAAGTGAAGGGCCGTTATGTAAAATCCCTTCCTCCAGCAACCTGAATAAAGCAATAAATTTCTAGTAAAATCATTTTTACTTTCAGTTTGATTGAATTATTTTGAAATGTTGAGTCTCTTATATGTTGTCATGCGATTAATTGGTGTTAATTTCCGTTTCTTTATTTAACTAGAGTGTGTAACTAATATAACCAGTTCAATTAATTTTGCCCTATACTTATGAAACAACCTGTATTTAATTCCACTTTGCTTACCTAACATTGCATTTAAAAATAATTATATTTCTTCATGTATATTGTTATTACGAATGAGGTTAGTATGATTTATATTAGAAATAGAGAAAACCGACGTACGTCGTAAGATGATCTTGGAGTCGTTGGAGCGCTTTCGGACGTTGTCCATCTTCGATCGCAACTCCTCTCCAATTGATCTCTTTGAAGTTGCGATCGAAGATGGACAATGTCCGAAAGTGCTCCAATAACTCCAAGACATCTTACGAGCTATGGTGGTTTTCCCTATTTCTAATACAAATCATATTTTTGTTGCAGTTATTTTTTAATATTATTAATCAAAACCCATCCCGCCTTTTTCATATAAGTGATATCCAAATCATTTATGTGTAAATCAACCATGTTGTATAAAGAATCTTCAAAGTTAACATGTGACTATATTACAAAGTCATGTTTCTTGCTAAGGATAAAATTTTCAAGTCACGTGAGGTTAGGTGTGATCTAATCTTGATGATCCGATATTTCCCATGACTCTGCATCTTTCTTGTGTGATCTGAGAAATATTGTACGCATCGTCTTCGGCGAGCAAGTAAAGCAATCGGTCCTGAGTATGAACTTTATAGATCGCTACTCTAATAACTTGTGTGAAGGAAATATTGAGGACCCTCAATGTAGAGTAGTTATACCGGTACTATGGTTCGTCCGTCACCACAATAGACGCCAATCAGCAAATGAGCGACACTTCCGCCCCCCAGAACAGTATTGAAGAAAGCCTGCCAGTGTTTGCTTTGTGAACAGCACCACGATTAAACGATTACAACAGAATACATCTTACCCCATTAGTAAAGCATTTAAAAAATATTTTTTAAACATTAGATCATAAATTCGATTATACATGACAAATAAAATAATAATAATAATGATAATTTTAGATTTTTTACGAGGTAGTGCATGTTTACCAAATTTTGCAAATCTCATTGTGATACCAGTTGTAGATTATTTCTTGGGACGTTATTTGACTTGTATGCTTTGAACCTAACGAAGTTGAGTTATAATTTTTATAAATTCTAGGGTTATATTTTCCTTTGTTTTTTTTTTTGTTCATATTTGTAGTAGAGGTTAAACTTCCGACCTGAGACTTGCCGAGTTACGTAAATCCTGGACTATTAGTGCTCCATAAGTAATCAGACTAAGGGACGGTGTAAGTCTTAAGTAGGCTTTCAGTATGACTGTAACATAGTTAAATTATAAATAGAAGGATAGAGGGAATGCGCATGCTAAACAGTTGTATGGAATAAAAGGTTAATTTTACAGAAAACAAACAAGGAATACATACTGTAAAAAAGTAGAAAGAATTGAAACACTCTGGCAATAAATAAAAATGGATAATATGAACAAACATTATGAAAAATTACTGTTACTATAGAATATGAAGTAAATTAACTAGATTAAACCGAGTAACAAATAAAGAAATTTAAAAATGAAAGAGGAAAATAACAGAATTGAGAAATTATAGATGCATGGTATCCTTACGGAAGCTATTATGGCTTTAGTACGGTATGGTATAACATAAGTATTGTGTAACTTACAGTACACAGAAGTTACAGCTGCGGTTTCACTTCATTGCTTCAGAAAATTTATTCCTGTAAATTAAAATTTTGCCGGATTATATGATTTGCAGAATTACGAAAAGCCTAATTTGTGTGGTTCAACTTATATATATTAATGTTGCAGTTAGTAAACGGTTAGTAAACGGTTAGTAAACTGAGTTGTGTATTGTATTATATTTTGGAAGGACAAATTATTTTTTAAGGTTCTTAACATTGTTTAAAATTGATATCTTTACATCTTGACTCCCATTCATAGTTTTTTAATCTTACTTCCAGTAGTATTCTTTGATTGTGATTCCAGGTTATATGAATTTAAACCTAATTCGGTTAATTCAGAAAACCCGAATTGATCAGGAAGATGATCAATTGGGTTTTCCAATTGATTTCTTTGATTGATTACCTTATTACCAAGCTCCCACATGCAGGTTTTTCCTAATAGTGCTGTTCTAGGGGCAGGAAGTATGGTTCATTTATTATTCGGCACCCATTCCATATATTGGCGAGCCACATTACCGTTGATTCTATATCAGTAGCTCTAAAAGGTTTTTTCACATACCACTTAAAAAAAATTTATGGGTAGAGTAAGAATTGTATCTGGATTACCAACTTAGAGGCGCTCCATATCCCGGAGTACCTTGGCGCATGACTTAAAGTTGTACAATATGGAAACTAACTTCTTTACGCCCTTTCTGTGGGATGGCGTGTACAAATCAACAATCTCCCTCCCACCTGAAAGACCAAGGATCACGACCAGCATTCAATCCTGCGTTCTTAAAATAGTAAAATTATAAAGATGATTAGAAATAACTCCAACTTTTATAAACTTATTCTTGAAATCTACAAGAATAATCGTAACAAACTGCATTATTGGCATAATATCCGTGCAATACTAACTTTTTTTACAGCGTGCAATCTTTTTAATTTGCACTTTTTTTTTCATATGTGTTATCAGAGAGTTTAGCGAAAGCTTGAAAGAAAGATGAAATGAAAACACTATAATAGGTTGTGCTTTAGTGAAAACAAAATGCCCTAAGTTGATTAGTTTTTGTTTAGCAGTGTTGCACTTGGGTTGGCAGGCAGTGAACAAAACTAATACTACCCCATATAATAGCCATGTGTAATAAACCTCTAATGTCTACTTTCTCTCGGTTTCTGCTTTTTTCTTTCAAGTTATTATCTTTATTATGTCTATAAGGGAAATTGTACTTCCATCTAGAAACATTCGTCTGAAGGTATAGAATTAACTTCCAGAATATATGCTAAGCATAATGGCCAAAATAATCTATATAGCTTTATAAAGGTATGTATTGGGAAATGGAAAAGAATAAAAATGTTGTCAGAAACAGTTACGTTTTCTAGATTCCAATCAGGTTTTCAATATCTACGTTGCGATTTTATCTGCACCATGTTTATAAACCTGAAATACAAAGCAAATTAAGGATACGAACTTATATGTATACGAGTTCATGTTTCGTATTGTGTGTAGTTCGGATCGACCTTCCAATTTTATAATATATATATATATATATATATATATATATATATATATATATATAACAAATTCAATAATATATCAACCGTTGGATAGAATAGGTGTGTAATAAAATCGGGATTCGGTCAATTTTCCAGGATCAAAATCAAACTCTCAATGCCGACGTTTCGGTTTTAAGTTGATTTTAGTGAAATTTAATTTCCTTAGTTCCTTTTTGTGTTCTTTGAGTGAACAGTGTTCGGTTTACATGTAATTGTAATCAGTTAGTCTGGTCCAAGTTTTTGACCAGTTAAGATGTTAGTTCACTAACTATCTATTGTTACTTCATTTTATATAATGTAAATTTCATCATTTTTCTAATTCAAAAATTCTGACTTCTGTAAGTTCATAAAAATATTTATTGCTTTTCTATTACTTCTACTTGTATATATATTTTTGTTTTTTCACAATTGTAATATTCCATTTTGATGTTAGTTATATGTTGATGTTTATATATGATTTCTTGTCATCCTTTGTTTGTAGGCCTATGAAAAAGGTTTTAAATAAAACCGAAACGTCGGCATTGAGAGTTTGATTTTGATCCTAGAAAATTGACCGAATCCCGATTTTATTATACACCTATATATATATATATATATATATATATATATATATATATATATATATATATATATATATATATAAGATTTCACATAAACACGTGATAACAATCAATGATCAAACTACAAAATGAAATGGGGGAAAAAAACTAAGATCTTTCAACCGTTGGGTTTTTAACTCTGACAAAGACCGTTTGTTACGGTTGAAAGATCTTAGTTTTTTTTCCCCATTTCATGTGTATGGTATATAGTTCAATGTGCAAAGAGAAACAGAGAAATAAAAGCACACATTTACAGTCTCTAATTTCTCTATGTTTCTTTTTGTACATTGAACTATATTTGTCCGTTTTAGATCGTATTTCCACGAAAAACTATGTATATATATCAAAAGATTAAAGAAAAGAACACGTAGAAACAACACACAACTCGGTTTTACATTTCGACCTCGTCGTCACCAGCAGAAAAAGAAGAAGAGTTATATATTAATATATTAACATATACTATAGATATAGTGTAAAGGGATAACACACTTACAGTCTTTAATTTTTGGTTGAACCGTCATCAGAAGAGTAGAGATAGGGACACCAAGCGTACTTGCAAAGCGACTGTGCGCTCGCTCGTGTTCAACCGAAAATTAGAGACTCTAGTGTGTTTGTCCCTTTATTCTATATCTACAGTTTACTGTAGTGAAAAGTTTGTTGTCCTTTAGTTTGTTAAAAGCAGTTGTAAAAGTTTAACATATATTAATATATATTAATTGACTATCATCTCTGACATACTACTCCTGATACGTTCATTGCAATAATTGAAATATTGAAAAGTGATTGTAATTTCTGTTGTTATTTATTGGTGTGATTTTGGTCACACTAATATCAACGTTTATGATTATTATATATATATATATATATATATATATATATATATATGCGGTACTGTTTTCTTGACCACTAAATATTAACAAACACTTTTTCTTCTTCTCGGAGTTTGGTCAGGGTAAATATATGGAATCACCTTTTTGCCAACGTTTCGTCTTTATTTTAAGACATCCTCAGGGCTATAAATCAAGGCTGGTTTCTGTTACATTACAACAATGTAATGTAACAAAAACCAGCCTTGATTTATAGCCCTGAGGATGTCTTAAAATAAAGACGAAACGTTGGCAAAAAGGTGATTCCATATATTTACCCTGACCAAACTCCGAGAAGAAGAAAAAGTGTTTGTTATATATATATATATATATATATATATATATATATATATATATAGAGAGAGAGAGAGAGAGAGAGAGAGAGAGAGCGCGGAGATAATGTAAAACACATCAAGGAACTAAATAAAAGAAACCCACAAAGCGATAACACGGAAAGAAACGCCCAAAATTACTACACTCAGGAAGACGAGTGAGATATCCATAAAACTGTAAAGGCTTTCGAGGGAGCCCTTGGTTTTGAGTGATAGATCTGCACCTGGTCTCATCTTTGTTACATGATTTTTTCTTTATGTTTATTTAATTCCCAAATTTTTTTCTTTCTGTAAACTCTATTTTTTGTTATGTATATTTGATTTTTGGTTTTATTATTAGTTATTTTATATTTTGTGTTTCATATTATTTTTTAGCCACCTTATTATTATTATTATTATTATTATTATTATTATTATTATAATTTCATTATAACTTATAGGTGTAAGTTTGTGTTCTTCTTTTTAGCTAACTACTTTCTGTATCATTAGTTTGCTGTTATTGGCTTCATTGAAAATCTTCTTTCCCTTTCTTTCAAGTTTATTATCTTGGTTTACCGCTCGTTGACATGCTTTATAATCGTGGCGATGGCTGCGGTCAATGTTACTATAGTGGTCTGCGAACCATTCCATTTCTTCATACTTTTCATTTTTCATGAATACTGTCCCGAGATTATTGAGAATTGTTATTGTTTCTAACTTAGAAGTTTATATACTCAAATATATAAATACATATAAACCCGTTAATAACTATTTAATCTTTAATAAATGGAAAATCGAAAGAAAAAAGCAGAAACGGAGAGAAAGTAGACATTAGAGGTTTATTACACATGGCTATTTTATGGGGTAGTATTAGTTTTGTTCACTGCCTACAAGCCCAAATGGACAACAAAAGTTTTCAAAAATAAACGAAAATGGGCTCACACACAGTACATTGAAACACTTACAGACTCAGATTTTTGAATTAAACATCTGATTAAAATATTGGGTTAAAAATTTAGTAAGTAGAAATAAGTCCTGGATGTAATAATAGAAAATAAGTTAAAAGGAGAAAGAAATAAAAACAGAAATTGAAATTCTTAATAATAAGTTAACTTATTAGTATGATGAATGAAAGAAAGAATTATATTACCAAAAGTAAATAAGTAAATATAAAAAAGTTAAAACTGTAAGGAAGGGAAAAAGAAAACACAAAAGTAAGTAGGAGTAACAATAGAATAACGATTGTTAAGTGGGTTACAGGTGCACTACAGGATAGAACATAACTGAAAAACAGAAAAATAGAATGGAAAAATACTCCAACTTAAGACCCAGTTGAGAAAACTTATGTAATTAAATAAAACTGTAAAAAATATAAAAAGATAATGAAAAATAAAAATGTAAAAAATGAAATATATCTTGACAGATTTTTATCAAATTATAATTTTTAAATGGGTTAAACATTTATAGATATATCAATGATCAAACCACAATATGATGGAGAAAACAGGACTAAGATCTTTCAATCGTAACAAGCGATCTTCGTCAGAGTCAAAAACCCAACTCTGACGAAGACTGCTTGTTAGTGTTGAAAGATTGTTTTCCCATTTCATATTGTGATTTGATCATTGATTGTTATTTCACGTGTTTATGTGAAATCTTTTTATAGATATATGTAAGATTGTGTTATCTTTTTCCGCCATTCAAATAGATGTTTAATTTTGTTGACTCCAGTAAATAGAAATTCTTATCATTGATCAGTTATTGTAATTGACTTGTAATTCTTGGGACTTGAGTTGAAAGAAGGGGGTTTGGACGAGTAATTAAAGTGAATTGTATTGTTAGACGTTTCTAAAGAATACTGTATAAATATTTAGAAAAGAAATAATGGTTTGTTGGGAAGAGAATTGTGTGGAGATAAGGTATGTGGTGTGTCGGCCAGCGCGCTCCCATCAGTATGCCGGACAGGCGACCGTCTACCTGCGTCCCTGTCTTCAGGACGCCGCCGCGCCGAACGGCTGTCACCCAGTCCAAACTTATACTTAGCCATTCCAAAGACTTCATTTTCATATTCATCCAGTGTTAAAATATACATTTAACGTAGAATCCACAAA
Source organism: Hermatobates lingyangjiaoensis (assembly GCA_026182355.1). Classification (NCBI taxonomy): domain Eukaryota; kingdom Metazoa; phylum Arthropoda; class Insecta; order Hemiptera; family Hermatobatidae; genus Hermatobates; species Hermatobates lingyangjiaoensis. Next base: position 260,960 of record JAPFBL010000236.1, on the reverse strand, counting down.
TGGAAATTCTCAAAAGTTATTCTGATATATCAATCAAGTAATGGCTTACATATCACAAGTTCAATAGTTGTTTATATCTAAATAACAAGAATTCACTACAGATATAACAAAAGATAATCCTTAAATGACATTTAAAAGGAGAAATGATATGTCTAATAGAGCTGTGCTGCCTTAATAAATATGTAATTAAAATATGAAACTCTCAAATCACAGGCACAACATAAAACAACGCAATTCCAAACAATTTAGGTAAAACAGTATCTTTTGGAGAAATAAAGACGGCTTGTTATCAAAATAATTGAAATCGTCGGTGTTAATCACTTTGTGTTGCTCAATTTAAAGTTTTCATTAGTTGTACTTTTGGAGAGCCATTTATTTATTCGAAATATATGTTGTTCCTTTGTATTTACGTTCCTATGAACATATATTCTTGCATTAACTGTCTGCTAGTTAACTGACTTTCTGCAGACTACTTTTTCCTGTAATTCCCAAATTAAGTTATCCAGAGACTAGGACTTCGCACTGTAATACAATTGTTGCAGACGATTGGTTCTTTAACATAGAATCTGCTACGAAGATCATTTCAGGGTATGTTTATAGGAAGATTCGCTACCAAATTTTATATATATACATTTGTATATCTCCAAAATTTTCTTATCTCAACAACATTTATTCTACACTAGATTGATTTCTTTATTGAGGTTTGGCCAGCACAATATATTTATGCTTTTAAAAACTGGATGTCTGTTTCCACTTGGTTCAATTTTGTCTTATATTTTTTCAAATTACGAAATTTTTTCTTTAATTCAGAGCTCAACTTAAAAATTAAATTACTATAATTTTTTAATTTATTATTGGACATGTTTCGGTGTTACATCCACCATCTTAAGCAAAAAAAAAACAATTTAAACTAAACTTAACAAATTAATCTAATACTTAAAATCACATTACAATAATAAACAATAAATGAACAGGTTAACAAAAGGTTACACAGCCAGGTTTCGTAATTTGGAAAAATATAAGACGAAATTGAACCAAGTGGAAACAGACTCCAGTTTTCAAAGCATGCATTGAAGAAGCTCCCAACTTTTACAAATTATATATATATATATGTTTAAAGCACAGTAAGAAATCAGAAAAAAAGACTAAAATCTTTCAACCAAAAAAAGTGGTTACTGAGTCAGTATCAACTTGATTTGACGATGACCGTTTGTTTCGGTTCAGAAATCAGAAATCTTTTTTCTGATTTCTTACTGTGGTTTAGACGATTTTTATTTCACATGTTTAGTATGAATTCAAAACGGTTCAACAAACTAACTAAAATAGTTAGTTACCTTTCTGATTCACTTCTCTTACTCATGTAAGAAATATCGTGTTGAGTTTTTTCTGTTTCTTTCAGCGGAAAATACAACCCAAACGGTCCTTAGTAAAATTAGAAATTAGCACAGGGCATATATGAAAGGAAGTCATATACTGTAGTCGATATTTTGAATGGCTGTTCGTCATCAAGAGAAGATTAAATAGGTCTTAAAAAATAAATAGAGATAGAGAAAAGAGAGGCTATCCTGTAGGCTCCTCAAGGTGAGTCTTGTCGAATTATGTATATAATTCAAAATACAAACCGGTGGTTCTACTGGACTTATTAACAACTGCAGTATAAAATAGGACACTGAGCAAAGTATTTGCTCGATTTACAAATCCATATAACGTATATTGAAGAAAATACTACCATTGGAAATACTGGAGGAAAATTTCTATGAGGCCTTTCACATCATATTATCAAAAAGTTGGTGGTTGTTTGAATATGCGGGAGAAATATAAGATAATGAAAGGAATTATTAAATATTAAGGGATTATAATAAAAACAATAGATTGCAATAAAGGAAATTGAAGAAATTGAGTGTGCGTGAGATTCATGGGTCATGTGAGCACGTGATACAAATATTCAAGTTCTGGAAAGAAGGAGAACATCTTAGTGTTTCGCTTCACATTATTAAAGACCATGCGAAAAACAAAGATAATGGCTGTGTTACATGGTACATTTTCCACATTTTTATGAAAAGCTATAATTAGTGCTATAAAAAGTTTTCCTACTTTTCTATTAAGTTTGTGTAGTAAATTCCAGAAAGGCTGTCAAGAGACGGAGTTTAGACGTATTTTGCGAGTCTAGTGGTTATCACGAAGGCGTGGTCGGGAAGAAGCACTGGGGTGATTGAGTTCCGATCGCTTTGAATCCACGCAAGCGGAGGCCTCAGACTTCCATAACGGTCATCCCTTCCTATGTCCTACATTCACACTTCCTAGTTGAAGAAGCCTCATCCCTTGTTAAAGTATTAGAGATGAACACTGTATCTAAATATAAATGATTTACTTCATTCATATTAATGTTGTGATCGCCATTTTGCCAATTCTAACGTAAATGCAATCATTTATCAGTAGTTAAAAGTATAAATAATATTAAGTACACTTAGTGACTAATATTAAACGCAATGTATTTCAGACAATGGTAATATGCAATGCAATCTGATGCACTACCTCTGCATATGAAGAGTGTCTAAATCATCCCAGCCGTAATTTTTTTTTAATTATCTAAAAGATAAAAACACGGAAAAACAACAACAAAACTCACTTCAATATTTCGACCTTCTCGTCATCAGGAGTTGAAGATGATGAGCTCTGCTCGGCTGGCAAACAGCAACTCCGTTTGCTATATAGAAATATCATAGTTAGCAACCCTTCTGATTTAACATGAGTCAATATTTTCTCTCGATCCAAGTTTGAGTCCTTATATAGAGAGTTATACATATATATTTTAATAGTTCATAAATTTGCAGTGTATTGAAATCATTTATTTGAAGTTGATGGTGGTGTTTTCTATTATGTTTTGACAAATGAGTTTTCTTTTGTGTATTTTGAAAACTAAAAACGATTTATATTCTTAGTCACTTCCATGCTGTAGTGAAATGAAAGGATTACTACCAACTAGAAGCACAAGTAGAAATCCTAGGCAAATACCTGTTGAAAAACGGCTATTGTGTACGCGTAGATAACAAATAGGAATGAATCATTGTCGTGTCAGAGGTTAAATTATTTGATCGTGACTAAGTATGGTGGCTCTGCAGTAATGTCTGGAGCCTTGTGTGACCTATTGCATCTCTTCGTGTTGAAGCCTTTAGGACACGGCGTTACATATGGAAGAACTCGTGCAATGCGGAAGCTCGACTTGTATAATGTGTGATTTACACTTGCTTTATGTAAGACATTGCATCAGCCCTTGTGGGAAGGTTCGCTTGAATTGAAAGCTGTGATTTCCCTTTCATTGGTTATCAGATATTGTGGGTTTAGTTTAGCGCCGGCGGACTGGCAGTTGAGCCCAGTGGTCTGGTGCGTAACGAGCTTGCAGTCAAAGCGGTCAGATCAGCTGATTGACCGTTGTACTAGAGAGGGTCATCCACCCGCGTCTCCCTTGCGTAACGTCTGAGAAAACCATTGCTCCGTCTTCATTGTGTCGTGTCTTTTTAAACTTCCTCCGGATCTCCTTGTCCCGTTGTCATCCTTACTCTATCGCATCCTCATCTTCCCAACATTACGCTGAGACCTTCAAACCCTTCCTTCCAAAACATAAATTAGGCAGAACATTACTTTTAGAGGTCACAATTCCATCTGAGGGATTTCGTGATCTTAACTTGCTCAATCCAAGATTTGTACTTTACTGTAATTAAAATATACATCTATGTTAAGTCATGAAAATATATGAATTCAAACTTTTAATGTTTTTACATTTTAAGGTCCACGGTCTACTAAATATTTTTAGAGTTCTTTTAATGATATCCATTGATTGTTGTGCATCCAAACGTGTGTAGACACGCTACAGGTCACACCGTTTTGGTGGATGAACTCGATATTATACTACCAAAATAGCTTTATAATGAACTGTTTATATAATTTTTGGGCAGTATTACATCCAATGTTTATTCGTCTCCATTTTTTTCCTGAACTTATAATGCTCAAAGAACTGAAGTTTATTAGTTTATTAGTATAGAACTGCTATTCTCATTAATTAAAATTAATTTATTATTAATGAAAGCATTACCAAACTAATTGAATATTAAATTAAATGTTTGTTTTTAAATGAATTCTTTGAAAGGAAATATGTATATTATCCTTGGAGAAGGATTGTACATATTAAGCTATCAGTCCCGAGTCTGTACAGGAATTTTGTTCCATTAGTGGAACAAAAGTGCTAAATAATATATCAGACATAATTTCCCCATATAACAGCCCTAAAATTTGAAAACGTCCTAAGTGTGGGCACTGGAATGTATTAGTTCAAAAGTATAAATGGTATACTATTAGTATATAACATAGAGTAGCTTTCATACAAACCTTTGCTGTATGCCCGAGATATATATATAAATTGTATATGAAATACAAGTTGTTTTCATTTATCTGCTGATACATAAATATGTCCCTAGGACAAATGATTTGGGAATTAAGACCAGCCCACTGTAAAGTTGTTACGCTAATTTCGAAATTTTATGAATATCGCGTCAGTTATCCAATCTCTCAATAAGAGAGCATAATAAATATTAATGGTATTTGCATGGATTGGAGCCTTTACAAAGGAGATGAGAGAGAGTTTGATCCACTAGTTTCTAATTTAAGATGGCATTACAAGGAGGGGGGAGCTCTGTTAAGAAACAACGCTCGTCACTCAAATAGGTCCATCATTCTATTTAGCCTCTTCAATTGCTTTAATAGTAGTTAACTCAGGCCTCCATTTAACTCAATCAAAGCGCTTAGTTTACAACAGGAATAGAGTTTGGTGAACACATGTTTCAAGCAGTAGCCACTGATCGGTAGCCGATCACTTACGGCATTAGTGTGTTTCAATACCCTCGTATAATTACTTTGGTCTTCTTTGATATTCCCCATATCATTCAAAATATAAAAATGGTAGTTCAGACAAACTTACTAAAACTGACTCACGACAAAGAACACTACAAAGGTTTATATATATACATATATATATATACCTTAAAATAAACTGTTAGACATAGAATGTCGTAATAGCAATGACCACCATATCCGTCGAAATATTGAAAAGTCAGTCCTAATTATTACGTTTCGTTCTTTGTGTCACAGTTTATTCTAAGTTGTAATCAGTTTTTCTGTGTCGCATCAGGTTTATCACTTATATATATATAAGTGATAAACGTGATGCGACACATATGTATATATATATTTTATACTTATATGTATATTATATATATATATATATATATATATATAAAGAAAATGTCCGATTTTACGTTATTTAGTTTGGTAGAGAATTTTTCTAATATTCTTAAAAAAAATTCTACCATAACTAAATAATGTAAAATCGGACATTTACTTTTTAAATGTATGCATTCAAGGACTGCTCCCAACGTTCACGAATATATATATATTCGTATATATATATATATTAGTAAAGGTAGGAAGCAGACCTTCTTTTATACAAGTTGTATTAAAATCAATATTTTTTAATATATAAATAATTAAATTTACAACTAGAGAACACAAAAAAAGCCACTAACGCTCACGATTTTTGATCATTTCGGCTTTCCTGCCGTCTTCATGAGAACAGAAAAATAGGAAGAATCTCAGCAGAGGAGATGTGAAAGCGCACACCGACCGATACAAAGTCGGTCTATATAAATGTAACAAGATTTCACAATAAGCACGTGAAGCTGCAATCAATGTTCAAACCACAATAAGAAAAGGGAAAAAAAGATTATGATCTTTCAACCATAACAAGCGATCTTCGTCAGAGTCAAAAACCGAACTGAGTTGGGTCTTCAAACAAAGACCCTCTTGTTATGGTTGAAAGAACTTAATCTTTTTTTCCATTTCTTATCTTGACTAGTCAAAACCGATAACATTACAAGTAATCTCAAGACCTGAAGAAGAACACATGGTCGATCGCATTAATTTGTTTATGGGATGACTTTGCCCATAAATGTAAATAAGAGTGAATATAACATTGTAACTGACTACAAAGAAAAGAGAAATATGCTCTTAATTGAATGTTTTATGAAATTTTCACTGATGTGTAGAGTTGTACAGGAATTTACCTTTCGCATTCTACCACGAAATTGTCACACGTAGATTCACGTGAATGTCGACATGCCTCTGAGTACGACACGTTAATATCTTTAAGAAAATTAAAGAATTATGTACCTAAATTATGTACTTAAAGTTACTTTCTTTAGGGTTCAGAGGGAAACTTATTCTTCCAGTCTTCCAGCCTTCCAGTTTCACTTCAGAAGATTGACTAATCCGAAACCTGTCAATTAAGGAACTAAATACAGTATATTCTTCTTTATTTGCTACTATACTAAGAATAATAATATGATGTTTAATGATTAAGCCAGGACACTTGTTTATTTGTTCTGGGAAGATATGACGGATGCAGTTTCAAGGCAGACCACACAAGGTTCAAGGAGACACGAGGGAGTGTTTTGATTAAATAAATTCCTAAGGGGGGAGTTAGAGCTGATACTATTGATTAAAGCTGCTGTATTAAAGCTGCCGTAGGTCGTAATGTATGGAGACAGAAGGGGAGCGAAAGAGGAACGGTATGAACTGCAGCCAGCATCAACCTTGAAGCACCTTGTTAACTTTGTAGGGCGTGTTGCCTCTCACTTCCTTGAAGAAAAAGGTCGGATAACTACAACAAAATCACTCCAGTACTTTTTCTTACCTTTAGTTATCAGGTTTAGAATCTATTGAAGTAATAATAAAACAGATCGATTTTCTCGTTCATTTGCTAACTTAGATTGCATTAATAAATTTAAATTACCTTTATCGTGTTCTATTATCTAAAATAATACAACTCCATATCTATCTGTCTGTCTATTTGTTTTCCTCTCGGGATTGTATCGCGACGTATTCTAATAACCCTATACATTTTAAACGGGCATGAGCTAGGCTACAAGGAATTGAATATTTCATTTACGTATTTTACGTGTGCGATGTTTAATCCGATCGTAAGCACATTTTATTACCAAAAAAATTCACTATTTTTTGAAGCAAGTACTATTTGTTTTTCAGCTACTAATGAGCCAAATAGGTATCGTTAATTTATGTTTACGAGTTCATTAAAGAGATTTTTTTTTTTAGGTTGTGATTCCATATAAACATGTAAAAGTTGTTATAAGCTATAAATGATATAATAAGCTGATAAGAAGCATTGAAATTAAAAGATTTTAAAAACAAATTATTTTAAAGATGTTTTATCACATTTTAAACTCTTATTCAAATACTCTCTGTGACTTCATCTAAACATCACCTGTCAGCGATGTAGGTATCCTTACAGATGATTTTTTATATATTTGTATTGCATGAAGATCTGATAATGTTATTCGTTAGATCTGTCAAATTAATTATTTTTATCTGTTCACCCGTGCCAAGCCGGGGTTGGCTACTAGTAATGTATGCATTCTAGTAGCATACTAGATACATACGATATGTATGTAACGTATTTTCGATATGCAATGGGCTGGATGGACTCAAGGCGGCACAGTAGATACAATGATGTCGACAATGATACAACTTATGTCGAAGTTTTAAGTCTAGAGGGGTTTTCGTCAAGTAGTTTTGGGTAATCAGAGTGTATTCTAGCGTAAGGTCAAAACCAATAGAAAAAAAACTTGACTCATTGAACTAGTCGATTAAAATCAAATTTATGTAGCACTTAGAGAAAAGAGAGATGTTTTAAAAGATGTTTTAGCAAGGACACTTACAGTTGATGAAAAAAATAGATGTTATATATAGATTACATGGTTTTTGTAAATATATAATAGAAGCTAACGACCTGAGGCATAAAAGAAGAAGAGATTTAATCTGTGGGAGAAAGGAAGTGATTGTTGAGACAAGATGATATACGCGAAGGAGCACTATCTGTTCAAATAGCTTCAGAAACAGGAACAAACAGAGTAAAGAACTGATCTAAAAACAGCATCTTCTAACAGATGTAACTAGAAATTAGCATACTGAGGTATGTGCAGCAAGACATTAGTAAATAGCATTATCTGGGAAATCAGTATGAAAGGTACATGCAAGGTTTCTAATGTAGTTGTTGTAGTAATGGAAACGTATCTCAACTCAACCTGTCCGGCTTATATACATACTCGCACGTAAAATTTAATTTAAAAAAAATAACAAAATATCATACAAAACAATACATTTCAAGGCATGAGAAAAAAGTACATACACGACAACCCCATTTCGTTTTTGTTTGATTTGGGAGAAATTCTATCTCTCTCTCTTATATATATAAATATATATCAATGATCAAACCACAATAAGAAATGGGAAAACAAGACTAAGATCTTTCAACCGTAACAAGCGGTCTTCGTCAGAGTCAAAAACCCAACTGAACGAGACGAAGACGAGAAGAACGAAACCCAACTTGACTCTGACGAAGACCGCTTGTTACGGTTGAAAGATCTTAGTCTTGTTTTCCCATTTCTTATTGTGGTTTGATCATTGATTGTTATTTCACGTGTTTATGTGAAATCTTTATATATATGTATATACAAAACACAATTTATCAGGACTCGGTCAGTTCTTCAAGTTCAAATAACTCTCAATGCTGACGTTTCAGTTTTTATTTAAAACCTTTTTTTTTTTTGACAGATGTATACAATTTTGAAACAGAAAAGATTAAATCTTACATCAGTGATTTTTTAAAAGAAAACAATTTAAGAATTTCTAGAACAGATGTCTAGTTTGAATAAACACGTGACACTGGTCACGTGTTTATTCAAACTAGACAGCTGTTCTCGAAATACTCAAATTGTTTTCTTTTAAAAACGTCACTAATATAAGACTTAAGCTTTTCTGTTTCAAAATTGTATACTTCTGTCAATGGAAAAGTTTTTAAATGAAAACTGAAATACCTGCATTAAGAGTTTAATTGGAACCAGAACTGTCTTGATAAAATTTATCAAAAAATCATTCATCAGCCACAGCATGATACAAATACACAGTACATTGTTACAACTCATGGAGTAATACAAGTAGAAATAATGGGACTTAAAAAAGTTAGAAATTTGAATAGAGAAAAATATAGATTAATTTGGTCACATGAACTTCCAGAAATTCTAGAGAATTTCAAATTGTATTTTTCTATAGGTTGTAAAATCTATTGTATATATGTATCAAATTATGACTGGTGATAAATTTTAGTCTATTATTATTTATGTTGTAGGTTTATGAAAAAGGTTTTAAGTAAAACCGAATCTTTGGCATTATAGAAATTTTGATTTGAACCTGGAAGACTGACCGAAAACGATTAATATTTACTTATATATATATACGAGTATATATATATATATAAATATATATATATATATATATATATATAGAGAGAGAGAGAGAGAGAGAGAGAGAGTGAGAGTGAGAACGAGGAAGTAGAGACCTGTTAAATTAATTGGTTAAATTAAATTAAATTAACGGTTGGGTCTCCAACCGTCTCTGAACCAGTGTGCTTGGTTTCCCTCTCTTATCTCTCCAGAAGACGGTTCAAACAGAAAATTAGATGATAATAATACTAATTATTATTATTATTATGTACTCACCTGAGCGCGGCTGGGTTGGGTTAATAAGTAATCTATAATTCTCATTATGTAATGGTTTAAATTTATATGTATATTTATATTTTCTCTATTTATTTGTATGTTATATTTATTTATATATTTTTTATTATTTATATTTATATCTTCTTTCTAATATAGTTTTTTTCTGATTTTAACAACGTAGGTAATTTGTTATTTGAAAACTTTCTTAAAGAACTGGAGTATAGTGGTATTAATAATATCCGTGTAAATGTTATCATAATATATATATATATATATATCCAACTAATAAATCATTAAAATTACGTGCCTAACCACACCAATACTTCGTAAGTAGAAATGAACAAAGTAGCACCTTATTTGCATTGATCAATCAGCCAGGTTAACTTGTTATTTTTTTTTTTTTTTTTTTTTTTTTTGGCTTTTCATTTAGCTCTCTGATGATGTTGTGACGAAAGGCCTTAGAGCATTTTAATTAATTTATATTGTTTACTGTGGTATTTAATTAATATATTATATCAAGAGTTATTGTGATTATTAATTTATATATTGTGGCTTGATCATTGATATATATATATAACGAGGGGGAGAGAAAGAGAGAGAGAGAGAGTGAGAGAGAGATAGAGATAGAGTGAGAGTGAGAATTTAAACCAGTGATTCATGAAAATAAGAGTTATCAGTTAGCAAACATTTGTTTGATAATAATATTTAATGAGAGATCTCTATTCCCATATATTGTTATATATTTTGTTATATACACAGTGATATCAGTTATCTTGGCTTTATTTAATACATGCCTTTTTGGTGAATATAATGAACAAATTTGTCAAAAAAGTAGTTTATAACTCCTTATAAGTAAATATGTTCAGTCTTATACCTCTGTAGTGTAATAATTTACAGGTTTTATTTTTCAAAAATAGCCTGCATTCTTTTTTAATGATAACTTTTAGAAATTAGAATATCAGATTCGAATGAGGAATTGTTTCATTTCCAATTTGATTTGTGTACAAAATTCCTTTTCTAACCTTCTAAATTTCTAAAATTTGTATCATGTTAATTCATATTCAGACTAAAATTAATGTAATATTTAAAGTTTTAAAGAAGACCAGAATGGGTTGAAACTGGAATCAGCTGCTTTCAATCCTTTTACTACTTTTACTGTTGATTTCCTTGTTTATAGAGTAACGTGTGTTTACTGTGACTCTTCTGCATTTTAAGAAATGAGGAAACTAAGATATTTCTACCGTAACAAGTGGTCTTCGTCAGAGTCAAAAATCCAAAAGACTAAGGTTGAAAGATCTTAGTCTTTTTTACCATTTCTTATTGTGGTGTGAACATTAATATATATGTATATATGGATTAATTTACCACAATGAAACTAATTTGGAAAGAATGCTCTAAGGCCTTTCTTCAACACATCGTGCAACGCAACACAGCACTAACGATGCAATGTTTACTTGCTCTCTGACGATGTGTTGACGAAAGTCCTTAGAGCATTGTTTCCAAATTAGTTTCATTGTGGTAAATTAATCCATCTATTACATAAAGTTTTTATTATTATTCGTATATGTATATATGATCAAACCACAATAAGAAATGGGAAAACAAGGCTAAGATCTTTCAACCGTAACAATCGGTCTTCGTCAGAGTCAAAAACCTCTGAGTTTTTGACTCTGATGAAGACCGCTTGTTACGTTTGAAAGATCTTAGTCTTATTTTCCCATTTCTTATTGTGGTTTGATCATTGATTGTTGTTTCACGTGTTTATGTGAAATCTTTTTATGTATATATATTGATTTGATTCAGTATAATAAACTTATTGTGGCAATCATACATTATATTTTTCAAGATTAGTAGCTTTAGCGCTATTTATTGTATTTAGTATTATTAGTTGATCATTAGCCATCGTTAAAATATCGGGTTCTAAAAATACACTGTAATTTGCAGACATATAGCTCTGGAATAATGAACAAAATAGATAAAAAGTGCCTTATTAAGGCAATTTGAAATGTTTCACTTATTCTGAACCGGTTACAATTAAATGAAGTCAAGGACTCAAGAACTTCTTGAACCTTTCCTGCTATACCAGTGACCTTAATGCATTGAGGTCCCTGTCGTGTCTGGGTAACCGCAAAGTAGTCTCCTACGTCGTGTAGGTTGTCCCAGTGAACCGGTGTTTTGCATATTAATTGCGGTTGTTTTTTGAGCATTAGTAGGGCTTCTATGGTAAGGAAATCTGTCTAGTCCTGTAGTTGTTTTATTTTCATTTTTTTCGACTAGCGTCCAGAAGGTTTTGGTTGAAGTAACAAATTTCAAAATGGAAAAGTACACCATTCCTAGCAATGTTTGGAGTAAAAGATAAAGAAATACAATCTAGGAAATAATTACTGGAATATTCTTATCATCCATATATGCATTTTTTTTATATTTGGCAGAATTTTTGTCCAAACAATTTTGATTAAAATGGCGTTGGTTTTAGTATTTTAGTTGACTTTAATATGTATAGGGAGCAGCATGTGTAGAAATAGAAATTGTTCATCAAGATCAAAATTTTAGAAAACAGTTCTAGAATAGAGATAAAGTACATAATTCTAAAGGGCTCTGATGAACGATTCTTGTTATTTATTACAATTTTAGTTTTATCTGCAAATATACACAGAGGTTTAGCGGATCAGGAAAGCTGAGGCCGTTTTTAAATATACATATATTATTTATATTACGTGATAAATACATAGTTACATTTGTGATTCTAAACATGCCCAGTTCGACAGTCGTTTCCGTATTTTGTAATCTATAAATATATAAATGAGTTCATAATAAAATTGAGATTATTATTAAGTAGAACACTCTGGCGTAACGAGTCACACAACTTTCATTTACTGCACTATAAATAAATACTTGAATAAATTATTCATATTTATAATCAGGTAATTGAAAGTCGTATGGTTTGTTATCCCCGTGTGTTCTATTTAATGTGAACCTCGAATTTATTATGAAGTCTTTTATATATTTATGGATTACAAAATACAGAAATGATAGTTCAACTGGACTTATTTAGAGCTACCTATATATGTATGTATGAAGCAATATAAATAATATATATCAGAGCTGGGTTCAGTCTGTGTGTAGCAGTCTCCTTGCCTGACACTCTAACGGGCCCGACAGCCTACAGTTACCAGATCCCTTGTTCCCTTTGAGGCCTTTCTTCTCCTCTCCTTTTACGCCCCTTCCTTTCTCTTACAATTCATCTCGTCTTTTTTTTTCCATCTTCTTTTACAGCCAACTGTGACATCATCTTTGTTCAAATTGTTCTCTTTTTTTTTCCTTGCGTGCTCCCGATCTTTCCTCACTCTCCGCTACTTGTTTAAGCGTTCATTCAACCTTGACTAAACTAGATTTCGTCTCAAGGACCCTCTTCAATTATCGCCTTCTTTCCCTGCTTGAATAACAGAGAGGTTTCGTCTCTTAACTGATGCCTTGATTGACTCCCTGAATGACAGACGCCTCACGCGAAGTGACTGGAATGGCAAGATAATGCGGCTCTCGAACCAGTTCATAACGCCACCCTTACCACTGTTTCTCAACGGGGGTTCAGTTTCTTTGAGAACCCTAATGGTGCAGTGTTCCTAAGGGTGTATCCCCCTAAGGGCTTGACCCTAAGGGTTCCACGAGTTAAACTAATGGCCGTTTGAGTCTTTATTTAATTCCATATGCATAACAATATTGTAATACCCTCTTACGCAATAATATATAAACTAATATTCCTTTTGTATTACATAAAACTAGATAAAAGTAACGACAATGGAATAGAATAAAAACTTGTCCAGGTCAGGTAGTTGCCAGGTTCAAACAAAGACCTAAAATACGAGAAAAAACCATAAGAAATCATATAATAATCAGTAATTGTAAAAATATAATTACGACATAAAATATTACTAATGAAAATATTCCAAACCAAAAATTGAAAACTTTTAAAACAATGAATTTCGAAAATGAAAAAAAACGAACTATTATATTAGATTTAACTGTCATACTGTTCACAAATGAAATTATTCATGGTTCATTTTTTTATTTTCAAAATTCAAAGTTTTATTTCAATTTTAGGATACAAAAAAATGTATAAGCATTTAAACAGGCTAGAAGATTGTTAGTCTTAATTTCTTTAGGAGGGTAAGAGGATATAAGTAAACGATAGGTCATGAACTTCTTATGAGGTTGATCTTGTAGAGATTAGTGAAAGTTTCTGTAGCGATTGTTAGGAAAGTCTTTGACAGCGTAGATACAAAGACGTGTATGATGGTAAGACTTCATGTGTCTTGATATGGTGTGTCGGCCTTCCTCCTAATGATGCGGGTCATGTCAATCAAATCTATCAAACCATATTATGTCTCTTTAAGTTTAAAAACTTTGCTGTCTGCTTAGAATAGTAAGAATAAAGTGAAACTGGAGCTGTATCCCCAGTCAAGCAAAAAAATTTATGTTATTAGAATAAGGGAAAAAAAACATCAAGTTTCCACATAAAAGATTTTATATAACGTGGACACGTTTCGAACAATTAGTGTTCATCCTCAAGTAACATGAATAGAAGTGAAACTGAATACAGAAACCTCAACCAACATGTAAGCTAACATATACACTAAAAAGAGTTACAAACATGGACAGATGTGATAAAATTCATATTATTTAAAAAATAAATTCCTTAATTAACAATAATTGCCTGAGTACTTCATGAACTGAATACGCACACACACACACGCATACACACACACACACACACACACACACACACACACACACACACACATATATATATATATATATACATACATATATACACACAAATACAAACCTGCACAAACAAACGTAAAAGGAAAAATCATACTTCCGTTAATTATTATCTGTATTCATTATTAGTAAAATTAGGGTTAATTCAGTTTTTTTTTTTAAATTGTTTCCGAAAAGATCTTATCTTTTAGCCTTCTCATGACGACCTGCTGTTCCAAATTTGATAATCGTATGTGGTCTTTTTTTTTGTGTTCTATGTTCGATTTAGTTTTTGTATTTTGGCTTTTTAAGACAAGAAAAAGGGAATTCTATCTTTTATTTTGTCCTTTCGTTCAAATTCTTTTTAAATGGAATTTTCAGATAGTTAAAATTGATGATTATTCAGATAACGCTGCTTGGTGTATAAATAAAAAATCAACCAACTAAAGTTAGATATAGTTTGTGTCTCATCATTTTTATTAACAGTTTCAGATATAAAGAGAAACAGAAATAGCTTACTATTTCTTTGATCATCTCATTCTACTTTCTAAAGCTATTTTCAAATCATCCACACAGCTGAGCCTTGTCAAGTGAGTAACGAGTGAAAGAAATCCATTTCTCAATGACCCTACTTTCAGTTCATGGTTGAAATACGGTTCATTAAAGTAAATAACCTAATGTCATGGCCTTGACACGTGTAACGCTACTATGTTCCATTCCAAGTCCTTTCACAATACATAATTATGTTGACAACATTATTGAACAAGTATTATTTACAGAAATATAAAATTGTTAAATTTGTAGATTTATTAGTTTAACTTTATTAATGAGTTATTATATAGATGATTTACTTTATACATATGAATGGTATATATTATATGCATGAAGTTTAAACCAAAAGGAAAAAAGGAAAACGAAGCACTTGCTCTGAGGCCGCCTTTCACTCCATGTTATCAGGGAGCAAACAAAGTAAAACCTAATATATTAAGCGTATTCTTTTTGCATAACTTTTATAATAACTTCTTAGTTTTCACTTTGTTTGCTCTCTGATGACATAAGTGAAATGCCTCTGAGCATTGTTAATTTCTATTGCCCTCCTTTTTTCTTGTGGTTAAACTTCATCAACGAATGTTTCTATTATTGCATATAAATTACTGCATATATATTATTGTGATTCTTCTCCATATTATATAAATGTAAAAGGTATATATACATATATATATAAAAAGATTTCACATAAACACGTGAAATAACAATCAATGATTAAACCACAATAAGAATGGGAAACCAAGACTAAGATCTTTCAACCGTAACAAGCGGTCTTCGTCAGAGTCAAAAACCCAACTGAACACTCTTCTCAAATCCTCACCAGATGTTTTCTGCATCTAGTGTTCAGTTGGGTTTTTGACTCTGACGAAGACCGCTGGTTACGGTTGAAAGATCTTAGTCTTGTTTTCACATATATATATATATATATAACAATTTAAAGAAACGGTCCAGCGGACTTTTTTAAATAAAATAAATTCAAAACGAAGGAAACACACAGAAAGACACAGACATGAATCACCGCCCTGCCTTCCTGCGGGACTCTTCGCTCTTCACACCTCCTGATGACGACGATGGTCGAAATATCGATGTGAGTTATGTCTGTGTCTTTCTGTGTGTTTCCTTCATTTTGAATTTATTTTATATATATATATATAAAACTTAAAATAAACTGTGACACTTAGACTTAAACATAACAAAGACTCACTTTTCAATATTTCGACCGTAATGGCGGTCGATTTAGTAATGTGTCACATTTTATTTCAAGTGTTATCTGTCCTGTCGGACCGTTTTTTCGTTTATCATGGTATATATATAAATGAAACTAAATTCACAGAAAGAAAACACATACATGACATGGTATTCTGATTGCATGTCATCACGTAGAAAGATCTTTCTATTTCGTGAAATTATTTATATAATTTGTTATATGTAAATTAATATTTCTGTTGATTGTCTTCAGTAGTTTTTAGGTCAGTTTTATTCCAAGTTTTTGTCTTAAAATACTCTTTTATATATGAATAAACGTCGAATTACAGTAAGAAATTTAGAAAGATCTAAAATATTTTAATCAAAAAACTGGTCTCTGTCAGAGTCACAAACTGGAAATGTGTTACTCTGTTCTGTTTGAAAAAAACCAGTTGTTTAAGTTGAAATATATTATTCCATTTCTGAATTCTTATTCACTGGTTTCATGGAATGAAATGGAATGGAAAATTCTTTATTAAGGGAGTACATCCAATTTACATATATCTGGGGTAGCCGTACGGAGGACAGTCCCCCACCGGGCTTTTCCCCTATTGCAAACTCCGTATATATACTCGTATATATTTATATACATCCAATTTACATATATCTGGGGTAGCCGTACGGAGGACAGTCCCCCACCGGGCTTTTCCCCTATTGCAAACTCCGTATATATACTAGTATATATTTATATACATCCAATTTACATATATCTGGAGTAGCCGTACGGAGGACAGTCCCCCACCGGGCTTTTCCCCTATTGCAAACTCCGTATATATACTCGTATATATTTATATACATCCAATTTACATATATCTGGGGTAGCCGTACGGAGGACAGTCCCCCACCGGGCTTTTCCCCTATTGCAAACTCCGTATATATACTCGTATATATTTATATACATCCAATTTTGCATATATCTGGGGTAGCCGTACGGAGGACAGTCCCCCACCGGGCTTTTCCCCTATTGCAAACTCCGTATATATATATATATATATATATATATATGATTAGTTTAGATGGTGACCAATAGGAATAGAGTATTTTATAGGCCTAGATAAATCTAAGTATGCGGCTATTAGGTTCCAGTCACTTGCTACCCAGTGAAGCCTCTCTTATTCCACCAATAGTTATAGAGGTTGCCCAGTCCCTCTTTCCGATAACGATATTGGTTGAAAACATGAGATTCACTTTGCAGTGAACTCCTAATTTCCTTTCCGTTTCTGTTCTTTGTGGTGGTTAGGTGTTGGTTTTCTCTATTGTATACGGTTAATATTAATTTTACTTTTCTTGAATCCCTTGGTAGCCTTATAGGCAAGTAGCCTTTGTCGTCATATCTGTAGGAGTTGATATACTTTTATCAACATATATATATATATATATGAACAAGCCACAATAAGAAAATGGGAAAACAAGACTAAGATCTTTCAACCGTAACAAGCGGTCTTCGTCAGAGTCAGAAACCCAACTCTGACGAAGACCGCTTGTTGCGGTTGAAAGATCTTAGTCTTGTTTTCCCATTTTCTTATTGTGGTTTGATCATTGATTGTTATTTCACGTGTTTATGTGAAATCTTTATATAAATATATATATATATATATTTGTACTGCTTAAGACCTTTTGTTTGGAAGGTTATGCTATTGTTCAGTATGTTTTTCTTTTGTTGTTCCTATTTTCTCAGGAGAAAATAAATACAAAAACACAAGGGTGAAGTCATAAAATGCTTCCGACCGTTAAGGAGTAAAACTCATTGTAGCTAACCTTACTGTGCTGGTGAAAGGAGCAACCTCGAAAATCTGTAGGATTTTTAGATATTACCTTTATCATTGTATTGATCTCTGTTACTTAAGAGTTACTTTTATTTATTCTGACATGTCTGCATATATATTTTTTTATTTTTTTTTTAAGAGATGCATCAAACTTTCCTCTTTAGCACACTAACCAAGCCTGACTTTAATGTACATATATGAACATTAAAGTAATAATTGAAACTCAGAAACATATAAATGATTTTCAATAATATTGTCTTCAGGAGAAATAAACAATTTACTGGAGTGAAGAAATGAAGAGGTTCTTCATTCTCAATATAGTCAATACCAGCAACATTACAACATTAAAACGAGAGAAAGCAAAAATAATATCTTAAAAATAGAGGGAAAAATTATAGAAATTCAAATAAGTAAAGTAAAGAAGAAGGAAAAGTATTAATATTTTCGAAAAGAAAAAGTCGAAATTATAGATGATATGAAAAATAATGAGATGAATAAATATAATAAGAAAGAAAACACATTAGTAATGAAATTTAAATAATGGAGATTTAATTGAAAAAACACTTGTGCAAATTAGGACAAAAGATTAGATCAAGAAAGAAATTAGATCCTAAAAGGGCTTCTTCCTCGGACAATAATGATGGTTGAACCAAAAATTAGAGATTCCAAATAGTTTTTCTTTTATTTCATCTTAATTTCCTGTTTATTTCTAAAGTTTTGAAGTATATTATGCCCCAGTTTTTGTTCTTTAAGTTTTATTCATGAACATATATAAATCACAAAGAGAAATACATACCGCTCTATTAGATGAAACATTTAAGCGACTTCTTGTAATGCATCTCTATGTATCTTAATTGGTCAACTAATTATATATATGCAATGTTTTCCATATTATCCATAAATTAATTCTCAAATGTTTATTTTATGAATCCACTACGTTTTGTGAGCATTTTCTGCAATTTTGGGATTTAAATATCATCTGTAATGAATATTTATTAAATTAGTTAAGTAATTATTAATTTTCTAGTATTAATTAAATGAAACGGTTCAGCGGATTTTTTAATAAAAACTGATTAAAAAGAAGTAGCACACAGATAGACAAAGGAATAACTCGCTTCTATATTTCGACCATAATCGTCATCAGGAGGCGAAGAATTCTGCAGTCGCCGCTCCTGAAGGACTGATCGCCTCCTGATGACGATAATAGTCGAAATATAGAAGTGAGTTATTGTTTTGTCTATCTGTGTACTACCTTCTTTTCAATTTGTTTTTCTAATATTAAATTTGTATGATTTCATTTAAGAGCAAGTGAAAGCCACTATAAAACTGGTATTCTCATCGAAACCTTGGACTGTATTGGAATATTCCATCTTCTCAGTAAAAGGCAGAGTAATTTCAAAGGATTAGAATTTATGATCTCTTAATCTGATTGAAAATGGAAGTTTGAAATAGTTTTATGAGAAATTGAAAGGATTACGAGGCAGCCCTTTAGAAGAGAAGTATCTTACCTACGTCCATTGGCAAAGGAAATGGAACCAAACTGGGTCGGAGAGTGGGGAGGGGAGAACGCAAATAGTCAGGGGCCAAGGTGTGGCCTGAAGCTCCCCCTGGCCTTGGACTCTAGTGTCAGTAGGTCACCAGAGCCAAGCTTGCTGCTGGCACAGGTGGCACATTGGTCTTGGTACTCAGAGCCATCAGCTCTTCTCTTTCTCCATGACCATCTTATCCTTACGATTCTTGCCATACATATCTAATCAGATATCCATATTTGCATTTCCTGAAGCATTCATCATTGCTGTAAATATATCTCTAATAACAAGTATGAAATTATGTAGTAATTTTATTAGTACTTTGGGAAGACAATAGCCGGTCAAAAAAGATGACCAATGGATCTGAAAATACCAGACAACCTTGCTGATTCTAGCCTGGCAGTCCTATATAATGAATTTCATTTAGAGCCCGTATGTCAGAGTCAAGGCCCGCGGGCCAAATCAGGGTTTCCTATGGCCCGCAGGATGATATTAGTTTATTATTAAAACCGACCCTCAGGCTGCAGAAGTTTTACACGCACCAATACTACATTTCCCACAATGCAAAGGTGACGCAGCGAGCGTGGCTTCATTTCATAATTTATCAGCGGTCATTAGCATAATAGGAAAAGTTAACTTTCAGATACCCTTCAAAAATGGCAAAACGGAAGGCGGGCACTGAGAACAGGTGGTTTCAAACAAGGTGGGAGTCGAAGTACATGTTCACGGAGCTAGCTGGAAAACCTGTATGTCTAAATGAGAAAATATACTGATGCTGCCTTGAATAATACCGCCTCAATCATTGAATGTTCATGTTATGGGGATTTATATATAAAGGAAATTTGTCTTTGTGCTTTTGAAAATTAAAAATGACTGACAAAGCCATAAGTCAAATTATGCTTCATTTATCCGATCATATTGCAATATATTTGTTAGGTTTCCAGTAGGTTCAATTTCGTTCACTACACTACCTATATGTGGTTATTTTAAAAAAATAATAAATATTTGATCAGTTCGGCCCTCGGCTTGATGCTAAATTTTTTATGTGGCCCTCCGTCCATTTTAACGTTGACACCGCTGATTTAGAGTATCTGAAATTCTACAGACTTGAGGTGGTTAGATTTTGAGGTGAGCTTGTCCTCCTGACGATGACGGATATTGAAGTTGGAAGTGAGTTATGCCAGTTATCTGTGTGGGTTTTCTCTCTTTAGTTTAAAGTATTGTCCTCGTGGAGTGTTCCATTCGTTTTTATGCCACTTCAGTGGCACATAGGTATAGAGTCACACAGTGAGAGTAACTCATGTTATACCTGGGGAAGTCAGTATTTATCACTATCGTATTCTCTCTCTCTCTCTCTCTCTCTCTCTCTATATATATATATATATATATATATATATATATATATATAATATATAAGTGATGAAACCACAATAAGAAATGAGAAAAAAGACTAGATGCAGAAACATCATGGTGAGGAGTGGGAGGGAAGAGTGGTATTTTAAAAGGATTTATACCTTTATACCTTTTAGTGTAGGAAAGGACAATAGTCCAGGGAGGGTTGTTTGGGTAAACAAAGGAGTACAAGAAAAAAAGTAAAAAAACTGTCCGCTAACTATCAATCCTCTTAGATGAGGTTATTGCCCTGGTTATTGTGAAATCTTGTTAGATATATATACATATCGTGAAGACTTTACGGGCTGCTTGGAATCACGTATGCCAAATTTTTGAGTTGAGTGGACTGAATAACCTACCAAAATTTAGACTGAATTCTCACTAGCTCATGGAAGTAGGCTGTTCTCATATAAGCTAAAGTGGTTTACAGTCATGGAAAGCTGAGAGAAGAGATTCACTGTTTGTTAAAAATTTCTGCCCTGTTGATATTCAGCATTAAACTTCTTTAGCCCTTTTAAATGCAACATAATGACCGGCCTCCTTCAAAGTTGTTTATCTTTATTCTTATTTGAGAAATTCAATTGTTATTAAAATAAACTGCTCATTATTGAGATGATTTATATTTAGATAATATCAAAAAAGATATCACAACGATCTTCATCAATATCTCAAGGAAGAGATTTAGTTATATATATACTGATAAGAAACAAATGAATGATGAAACATTAAGATTCTCTACTGATGTGAAAGATTTGTTTGTTTTTCTTTCCAACGTTCGTATCATTAATTATTAATGGGCCTGTTTTTGTTGCGGGTTCCATAACAGAGTACCTAACAAGAATGGGGAATTCTAAATGCTGCCTTCTACTGCTTTATTAAAGAGATCTTGACGGCTTCGTGACATCGTGCGTGCTACTGACCGATGGCTCTGCGTACTCTCTGAGGACTGATATGCACGAATATCGAGTTCTAATAGCAACCACATTCCGACTGTACATAATTCACTGGTGGATGCCTATATATATATATATTAATTATATATATACCAATTAAATAAAACGATTCCACGGACTAAATACACTAAATTGACAAAAAGAAGACACAGTTAAAGCTCCTTTTTTCTACGTTCTCACTAAAGCCAAATAAAACTGTTAATTTTCAAAAATATTTGTTTTTTTGTAGTCATTATTTATAATTTAAAAGAATATGTATAGTAGTACTACGATGTTAATCTATTTAAGTTGGTTTTTTTGTTAGTTTCGTTGCTAGAGATCATGTTGTAGTCAGTGGTTTGTAGTTGTATTTATAACGGAGACTGTGATAGTTGTTTTTTTTCCTTTTAACCACCTGTTTGAGTTACTGTAAGGTATAATGACATACTGAATCACTCAAGTGAAACAACGCGCACAAGTCCAGTTATAAAATAGGTGACCGACTCTCTAATAACAGTCGCGTCCTCACGAGTCACAGCAATCAACATGTGTGGATAAAGTGACCACTTTTACAGTGGTAGGAAACGGGATGCAGTTTTTTTTTTATTATCATTTTGTTCTCGTATTATGCTTCAGTGTTAAACAGTAATGTTATACGTGCTTAATTTATAGTTCTATTAAAATCATTCTATCTATCTATCTATCTATATATATATATATATATATATATATATATATATATATATATATATATATATATATATATATGCAGATGAATCACAATAAACACGTGATACAATCAATGAAAACAAACTATATGTATATATAAATAGATATATATATATATATATATATATATATATATATATATATATAAATATTGTATGTTTTGTTATTGAGGGCTAGATCATATAAAAGAAAATAAACTCCTTCCTAGGCCAACGTTTCGATGTATTTGTACATCATCTTCAGGGCTAAAATTAGAGTAGAACATAATTATAGGCCAACAAAATATTGACCATCTTCACTGGCGATGCACACTAATCTAAAGGTGTGTAACTAAATCATATCATGAACTGCTGATAAAACTGTTAGAGATTACATACTGAGAAAGGACGATATTTATGGAGAATTTCCATGTGTCTGCACGTCTTCATACTCACCACTAGAGTCGGTATCTGGCTACACTAATAGCATCCTTATGGGTAGTCCTAAACTGGCGACTTCCCTGGCGAAACCATACGTGATAGGGCAATGACATTGTGAAATATAAACTAAAAGAGCAGAATCACAAACACACCTGCATAAATACCTATGAAAAATACAAATATTTATTTAAAATAAAAAAAAATAATGGCTATAAAGAGGAATACATAATTTTTGACTCAGTAAAAACACTGGGATGCTGCATGCCAGATAACTTAATTATTACATTCCTTAATTGCAGAAATTTTTCGTTTATCCCAATATGTAATATTCTTAATTCCAATTTCTTTTATCGAATTGCTTTTTGGTTAATACATACTTTCATCTTTTGTACTTGCATTGGATCAAATTTTGTTTGTTATTATATTAAGATGAGCGTTAGACTACTTTTTAGAATTATTAAGCACAAGTCAAAAGTTTATATATGATAGTAATATTTTATGATAGATTAAGTTTTTTCTTTTAACTTCTGCTATTCGGCCCTTTTTTTATCCATTGAAAAGTAAAACATCATTCATTTAGTTTAATTCGGCCTGTTTGCAAAGCTGAGTAAGTTTTAAATGAAGTTCATTTTAGAGTGAGAAACTCTAATTGATTGTCGTCCTTGTTTCTGTTTAACAAAATTAGGGCTATGAAAATAAATATTACCCTCAGGAAACAAATCAAAGCGCCTGTCTTAATAAGGTCTTAGTTGTAAATAACTCATGGCTTGGAGCCAGTTGTAAAGAAAGAGAGGCCGAGCTGCCTGGCGTCAGCTCTGAGGCAAGTGAATGGAGCAAGCGAAGGCTAGGGCAAGCTGAAACCGGTTTTGAACAACCTCTTAACAATAGTGCCTCAGAAACCTATATTCACCTGATGCAGGTCTCCATTGATGTCACTAACCATTTGTGGGATGCACTTTAGAAAAAGTAAAGTAAGGTGATAGTGGTGGACAAAGCAAGCTGTGAAGAGGGCCAAAATTGAAGGGCGCCAGCGATCCACGCCTGCTCTTTAGGTTTGTCAAGCAACATGACAAGCAAGGAAAGGTATTTCGGTTTCATGTAAACCTCCACTCTGAGACAAATAGCACATAGACGAAAAGCAAATATATCCTGGTCTAGTCGGCGTTGCCTGGGCGGTAGATTATTCCTCGGCGTTTTGGTTATGGGCGGTAGATCCCAAAAAAGGACCCTGATTGAAGCCAAAATACCCTTGTTAGTTCTATAAGAACCATGTTTCTTTGTATCTAAATGTCTCCAGGTTTATTTCTATAGTGGACAGACAGACAGACTTTGTATTTTATATATACAGATTAGCATAACAAATAAGCAAAATTTCTGGCATATGTTATTAGAGTCGCATCCGTGGTCTAGCAGGTAGTACCTTGAGTACTGAAGATAGCAATTTCGACTTTCGGCCATGATCATACGAGTATCTTCTACCAACAACCAACGATTCTTTCCACGCACTGTACTTGCCGTTAATTAGCAGTTCCAGGTCACGGAGCTACTATTGCTGAATTATAGTACTATTGTGATTGTGGGGTCAGTATGTAAATATCTGTACTCTTTTATTAGTTTGTCGGTATACATTATTTCGTGATCGTATGGTCTTCTTTAGTCGTGAAAGAGTTTTAAGTCTAGGAAGGGTTTGGCTTTCTATTTTAATAACAGCCTCTATGATGGATGTGGTTGGGGAGTTCTTTGGGTTAGGCTCTGAACAAGAGGGTTTGGATGGGGTGGAATTTTCTTGTCGTTATTGGTCACCAGTCGATTAGTTAATTGATCAATTGATTCCAACCGGAGGTCTCTTTGAATGTCAACATTTCTGGCATACCAAGGTGACCCAGCCATAAGGCGTGTACCTTTATTTTGAACTCTCTGTATAAGATTGATTAGTTCTTGTGGCTTGTAACCAGGTCGAGCATCCGTAAGCTTCTACATGTGGCAGATGAAAATTCTTCTTTACGCTGTTCTGCAGAGAAGCTATGGAGCTGTCCTTCCCATGCCTGTATATTTTCAACTACTGCTTAAAGATCCACTATTCTAATAAACTTAGGCGAAGTAAAATGTAATACTCTCGATGTAGAATCAACCTACATTGGGTTTCATAATAATCAATAAGGTTTGGCTCATCTATAACTAAATAGCTGAGTCATACTTTGCGATCCTAGAAGAGCACTAGTAAAATCCTACAAGCATGGACTTCGAAATAAACGTATTTATGTGAACGCTAAAACCTGTCTTAGCGTTGTTGTTGTTTCTTTGATAGAATCGGTTTTGCTCGATTGTGATTGGCTTGACCTGTTGTGTAAATGGCGCCTTGGGTCTAACATCAAAACGATAACAACAATAACATCCATTAAAGAGCCATTAGTGGATAGATTGCGTTTAATCTACAAGTCTATAAGTAGCTCTATCAGTCTCTTAAGGTAAAAAAAACTTGTTAGTTTCTCAAATATCATTAATTGATCATTACATGTATGAAAGTCCTTTACTTTCTACTGCAGACTCCTCTATTTTCAAAAGCTACAGTTCTTGCCAACAAAGGTGTGACGGACACCTTCCTTTCAGTGGACAGGCTCAGGAATACTTCTGTTCTTAAGGTAGATATACTTAGGTCATTTAATTCTGTAGAAGTAATAGTTTGCTATTGATTGCCGCGAACTAACTAACCACTAAAATACTTGGCAGTGAACCTCGAAAGGAGGTTAAAATACTTTTCTTTTTCATTTAAAAAAGAAAATAATGAGAATAAAGAAAATATATAAACATGCTTTGAATAGTAGAAAAAAAAATGTTTTGTACATAGATTACCATAATAGTATTGCCATACAAATAAAACAAAGTGGACCGACCAGCTTATAACGTAAATTCAATTTACGAATTACAAGTTCAATAAACCAGTACATTAAAATAAAATCTAATTTAAACTAAAAATGAAATAACCACCAGCCAAAATGATTAATAGATGTAAAATAGGTTGAATTACCTCTTTATAACAGACAATAGACGCTTGTATTTGATATTTATATCAGTTGCTTCCCTTAGCAACCGTCCTCATCTACCGTTGTCATTCATACAAAACTCCACGGTTCTCCTTCAATGATTATTACAGCTTGCAGATTCTCTTTATAGATAACATATAGCACTAATGAATCAGTCTAATGAGCTCGGGGCTAAATCAGAAAAATTGACTTAAATTTGTTTTTAAAATGTTATCAAACTTTTTCCCTTCCTTATTGAAATTTGATTTTAATATTACTAATTATTTTTTTACTTGCAATTACTTCTAATTTGTCTTCCTTCATTTAATTTTCTATAATTATAATTCTTATCAATTCTTTTTTTAGGTGTTGTGCTTTTGGCTGCACCTTTACATTATTGGCGTACTTAGGATACAGCATTTTTTCTCTCCTGATAACGACCAAACTGCAAATTAGAGATTTAAGTTTGCCTTTCTATTGTGTGTGAATCACTAGTGTATTTCTGAACAAATATATAAATAACAGAAAAATGAAAGGCACTCTTGGATTACTTTTAAAACTATGAACATCTCCTCCTAATTAGGAGTCCGACGAATGTAGATATACTCGTAGTACCTGAGTCTTTGTCGGTGTTTATTCTTTCATATATATACACTATATATATACGAGTTCAAAATTCAAGAAGATTAACACAGAGAGTAAAGAAACACACTTACAAACTCAAATTTTCGTGCAATCCGACTTCAGGAGAAAAGAGAAAGGGAGATCAAGCACATTGTCATATATACATATACGACAATACTCGTATATAAAAATAAAGTTTATCAGGACTTGTCAGTTCTTCATGTTCAAATCAAACTCTCATTGCCAAAGTTTCGGTATTTATTTAATTTAAACTAGACAATTATTGTTGAAATCCACAGACTATTTTCTTTGTAAAACAATCTCTAATGTAATACTTAGATTTTCTGTTTCAAAATTGTATACTTCTGCCTAAGAAATAGGTTATAAATAGAAACCGAATCGTTGGCAATGAGAGTTTAATTTGAACCTGAAGAACTGACCTAGTCCTGATAAAGTTTAATTTTGTTTTTGTTTCACAGTCGATACTTTTATCAATATATATATGTATATGTATATAAATGTTTTCTTATCTCGATCACATATATTAAACATTATTTGTTTGTTATCGAGGTTTAGTCTATCATGAGGCTAGACCAAACCTCAAAAATTAATAATATATATATATATATATATATATATATATGATCAAACCACAATAAGAAAATGGGAAAACAAGACTAAGATCCTTCAACCGTAACAAGCGGTCTTCGTCAGAGTCAAAAACCCAACTGATCTTAGTCTTGTTTTCCCATTTTCTTATTGTGGTTTGATCATATATATATAAAAAGATTTCACATAAACACGTGAAACAACAATCAATGATTAAACCACAATAAGAATGGGAAAACAAGACTAAGATCTTTCAACCGTAACAAGCGGTCTTCGTCAGAGTCAAAAACCCAACTGATATATATATATATATATATATATATATATATATATATATATATATAATTGGTTTACTTGTTTATTTCTACAAATGACTATTCTTGGATGAGTAGTACTGACATACAAAGAACTTGAGGTGAAAGGTAGAGCGGGCGATGAGTAAGACGCCCCTATTAGCCTGTTATTAGCCGAGGCAGTTGAATGAACTTCTGCCCTATTGGTGCCACTGTTCTGACGTTTAGAGTCGAATATTGATAATTAGGACCAAGTACTCTTGTTGATTGAGGACAATTGAAAGAAGTTTCTGAGCCCGTGAGGGTATCGTTCAGTATATTTAAGAACTATTTAATTAAACAAAAAGGTAAAAATTTAATTTATAGTTACTGATTATTTAAGGTAAATCTCACGCTTAAATGCATTACTCGCTGTTATAATGGTAAAATGTGACTTTGGTTTCGTATTTAACATCTAATTTGTAGGAAGGAATGGGAGATACCCATTGACGAGTTTGTTCTACGTCTGAATGTAGGGCTTCCAATAAATGATGATGCACTATTCAGCCTCTTTTAAAATACAGCTAGAAACTACTCACTACCCATTTTAGTTTGAACAATCCATATTATATTTAAGTTTACCTTAATATTAAATTAGCGGCAGATCAAAATATTGCGTTATTCAAGTTAATTGGATTAATTATGTGGCACAGTACATTTTTAGGATGTATGGTTTGATGACCACTCAGGGGAATAGTGCCGACACGATTTTCTATCTACTACTTAAAAATTCAATGACCATGATCAAGATTCGAAATTCGAAGCTTAAGTGATGTTAAACATGGCAACCAGCAGACCTTACTTGACCTCAGTTTGTAAAAACTAATGACAAACTTGTTGGAGACTGCATGATTTTTTCATTTAGTCGTTCAGTTTTCTTTGCTCTTCAGATGTGTAGCAGACGTTTTCTTTTGAAATGATTAGGCATATTACTTATTTTGCAGATTGCCATAGCTTGAGAGTTGGTCATTGCAAAGCTGCAGATAGAGAATTGAAAGTCTCGCTGCGTCCTATTTGAAGACGCTCCTCTCGGAAGTCGTCGGCTAAGCCTACTTTCACCTAAAAGCCTACAGAACACCATTCACCTGTCTGACCTGATAGCTGCGCATAAGCTCCGAGTCGAGTGACCTGTCATTAACAAACCCATTAAGTTGGTGTGCTGTCAATTTGGCTGCGCTCTGGAGGTTAATGACAGCCATCCAGGCCAATGACTCACCAAACACATCCTGTTCTTTGGTCACAACACATCAATAACAACCCCTCCACTTGGCTTCCTCCTCTTGTTCGTGCTCCCTCTCCCATGACCGTTAAATCAAACACTTTCGTTCAGTCAACAAATTGATGCCAATAGAGACTATTTGGTCAAGTTACATTGCTAACAGTAAATCATGGGATTCAGCTGTAAAACCAAGACGATCTTGTTCATTAAACATCGCTTTCTGAATTACTTGACTCAGGATGAGTCAGGTAATATAGGGAACATATCCAGATATTATTAATATTAAAACTATAATATACCGTCTTACCTCGTACACTGCTGCTAATAATACTAACCTCTGTGGTAATGACGAAATGCATGAATATCCAGATATGTTCATTATAATAAACAAGTGATCAAACATGCTGTCAGACAGTTATTTGATTCAGATACTGTGGTACATCGAGATGATATGTCCAGCAATATTACAACATGAATTCATGTTATTTATGTTGTATGAGCACACGCAACTGGTGTTTAAACATTACTATTAGTGAATTAATTGACTCAGAAGTTATAAAGAAATCCGAATAGTTTATCAACATTGCTGCTTGTTTATATCACTTGATTAAGGCCTCATGTCATCGCATTCACTTCCTATATAGAAAAAACACTTATTAAGGAAATTCAGTTTTATATGTCTAGATATGTCCAGCAGTATTTGAACCACAAATCAAATATTCAGATCTTATCAATACCGTAAAATCCTTTCTTAAACAATCATAACATGATTGAGTCATTTTCTTTGAAATGTGTAAGTCCATTTTCAAAAAAAATTAGTTAACGATAAAAATGAATACAATTTGCTATGAACTTTTCATTGATAAACTTTTTCCAAAAAAATATGTAAAAAGTTCATTGTAAATTCTATTTTTTTTTTTGTCAAAATGGACTTAGACCACTCAAAGAAAACGGATCAATTACTGAATTCAGTTTTTATAATGCATCTAAATATGTTCAGCAGTATTGCAAAGTGTAATTAGAAGATTCAGGTCTTATCAATATCCTGAAATCATTTCTGAAAGAATTATGAAATAGTAATTTCAACATAGTGTAAACATGTCAAATTATTTGTAAACAAATTCAATTTTGAGGTAGTTCATTGAAAGTCTGTGACTTACTTGGTGAGGAACTCGGCGAGCCTAAACGTCTTCTTATAAGTCTCGAGTTAAGGTCAGTTACTATCAAATTTTAAGCTAATCTCACATGAAATTGAATAATGTTTTTTTTCTGTTCACTTTTAAAAACTAAGGCACTAAGTCACTTTGGTTATTTTTTAATTTTAAAGGAACGCTTTTACCCTTGAATTAGCCAGCCTTGAGTTCTGGTTTATTTCAAAAGGTCTACAAAACTAAACACTTTTTGTTAGTAAATCATGTATCCCTCCTATAGTCGGTCTAACGTATTTTAAAGATGTCTAAATAAATCCAACTGTCGGACATATATGGGAATTAACAACTAAATTTAGTCGGCCCAAAAACAAGTCTATTTTGAACTTGTTTAGTGTAGTGAGTAACAGCTTCAGTCTTAAACGTTCAGGCTAATGCTTTGAAAACCAGCCAAACCATGGGGAAAGGGAGACAGTTTCCCACATTAATCTCATCGCTTGTAAACAATGTTTTAGCGATTAGCTGTATAAACTGAATCACTTATATTAATGCATATCATTTTGAACTTTCATAAACTTCTACTTTAAGAATACCGATTCAGATAAATACAATTACACAATGCCAGGAACCCCTTACTCATATTTTTATTGTTTGACAGTTTGCTTATCTGATTTAATATTAATGGGTTTTCAGTAAATACATATGAGTTAAGGGATTTCTTGTTTTTCATATTTTCGATCACTTAATGGGTTCTTCTTCTTTGTGTCCTCTTTGAAAGCACTCTTGGAATGACTTTTTAGATCGTTACTACTCCGAAATTTTTAAAAGCTATGAGAGATACAATCTATAAAACATATAAAGGAAAATATTCAGATTAACGTATTTTAAAACACTTCAAATGAAAACATTTCTTACTAACTTTATTATCTACAACTTTTTTAGATGAATTTTTCTCTGTAACGTCACCTAAGTATTCAATATCTGTATAATCTGTGTAAAGTTGGTGCTTGGAATAAGTACAAGAGCATAGTTGCCCAATGGTAACGTTCTCATCTCAGGAGTGGGGTTCAATACCCATTCTGGCCCTCGATTTATTCACACCGGAGCTGAAAAAAATCTCAGCTTGTTGTCCCTCGGAGGGGACGTTAAGCTGTCGGTTTCGAGCCTGTACGATATAAGGTACTCGTTAAAGATTCATACTCTAAATATACTTGAGTTAGGCAAAATTTAGGGCTCCCCGATGTAGAATGTTGATTTTGTGGTGTGAGAAAGGGTCTATGTTCGGACTATCTGTGTCCTCTCGTGGGACCGCCTTTATAAAGCGCTTACCATTTGTTTGATTTCCGCATTCACCTTTTAGTAATGCAAGTGTTTATACCAAACTGATTTGTACAAATGTTGGTTATTTTAGTTAATCATGTTACCGAGTACCACCAATGGGTGACTACTCATTCCCGTTAAATATCCCGGCTGATCGTAGAAACCAAATTAGAATCACTTCTTAATACAATTACTTTGTACTTGAAGTGGAAAAAATAAAAACAATTTTTTTTTGGTAATTTAAGTCTTAAGTACTTTGTGACACTATACAACAGAACTATATAGGGAATCCTTGATTTCCTTACATTTAAGTTTAATTCAGTTTCAAGTTAAAGTTAAGTTTTCTTAGATTTAATTGGTACTTGGAATCGTACAATATCAAAACTTACAGCTTTATGTATTCTCCTTGAAATGTGAACTTTGGACTGAACTAAACTTTTTTTCATATTCTCCATGAATAATTAACCGTTGATTTTTTGATTTAGGCAAAATTTAGGACTTCTAATATCGAATCTGTAGAACCACCGATCAAACAAAAAGGTTTTTTTTTTGTTTGATCACGACCACCGATCACGCGCTAGGGGATCGGTTTAAACAATAAAAAAAAAACAACAAAAAACGGTCTTGTTAGATTCTATTCCAAAGCTAAGATACATTAATTGCTAAGATATTACGAATAATCTAAAAAGTCGCGTGAGTAGTATGCTTGATTATACAGTGGACAGTATACAGGAACAGTAGTTCGGTTCTGAGTGTGATACTAAACCCCACCCATGTTTGACATTGTTAATCAAATTAGACTGAATCATCTGTTAGATTTGAATGGACAGTGAGATGTTAAGCGCAGGCATTGTATGCTTATCCACAGAGGCTTGCGACGAATGACTTGTACTCACAGCTGTTTGCATCAAAGAGACTCCCGAGAGATAGCTTCAGAGGGCAATGCACTCGCCCATTCTGATATCAGTGCACATGAATATTACTGCTTTACAGTCAGCAAGCTATAGTTATCAATAAAGAAAGTCTTTTGTAATTTTTAACGGAGTTTCATGTTTTACTATACTGTGAACCACTTTTAGCACTTTGAACAGTTGTAATGAACTGTATGCATGTCCGTGTGTGTGGGTATTTGTGCATATGTGTTGTGCGTGTGCGTGAACCAAAAAAAAAAAAATGTTGGAGTCAAAGTGCCCTACACAACAATGATGCTGAACTTTTTGAGGGTTATTGGTCAAAAAATTCAACTCTGCATTTCAGTGGTTCAAATATTGATATTTTCATTATCAAGGCTACAAGAAAATACATAATATATTATTAACAACAACAAAAAAAAAACTGATGAAAACATTGAAAAGCAGTAATAATAATTATTTATTAATCGATTATGACAGTTAAATTATTATCACATCTTTTCTGTTTTAATCCGTTGTTCTTTTTTTTTTTTTTTTGGATGTTAATAATATGGTATATTATGCATTTTCCTGTAGCCATGATAATGAAAATATCAATATTTTAAACTTTGAAATCCAGAGTTGAGTTTTTTGGCCAATAACCCTCAGAAAGTCCAGCAACATTGGTTCTGTAGTACATTAAAGTTTTACTGGTCCATAGGACATAAACTTCTCAAAGAATGTTTCATTCAAATTTGTTTTTACCACAACTAAGTTTGATGAAATACACATTTATCTATTGGAATTATAAATATGGCCCTATCAATAGCTGATATAAGAATAATTATGATGGTCTTTTCACAAAAATTTTAGCCTCATTTTTTAATTTCTTACTTTACAGACATGTACACACACACACACACACACACACACACACACGCACGCACACACCTCTCTCTCTCTCTCACACACACACACACACACACACACACACACACACACACATATATATATATATATATATATATGCGCAAAAAAATCACAAAAAATAAACATGTGATGCAATCAATAAAGTTTAAACCACAATGGAAAAAGGAAAACAATAGAAAAAATTGTAGGGTAAATACCACATAATAACAGATTGCACTACATTAGAATAGAAAAAATGCTCTGAAGCCTTTCAATGTATGTCATCAGAGAGTAAACAAAACAGAAACTTCTCAGTTTTTACTTTGTTTGCTCTCTGATAACATCCATTGAAAGGCCTCGGAGCATTTTTTCTATTGTTTTCCTTTTTCCATTGTGGTTTAAACTTCATATATATATATATATATAGTTAAAAGCAGCAGCAGCTTCTGCTCTCACGAGTTTTGCACTGGTGGTCTCGATCTTGCGGCCACTTTTCCGATCTTGCGGTTGGAGTCTCAACATTAATTGTCCAAGGGACATCAATTGATACGAGCCATTTCTCTAACTCATGTTTGATAGCCTATTTATAATTCATGTACATAGTTTATTTCTAAACTATAAAATGTGAATAGTATATACGTAGTATTTTGAAAAAAATGTCCAGTTCAGGCAATACGAGTTCTGAAATAAACTCCTGTTTCAGAATCAGTAGATTTGAACACAACTGATAATTTACACCCCTACTTTCAACTAGCGTAAAAGTAACGGTAGCTTAAGCTCGCTGGAAATGTGATGACTGTCTGCACTATTTTTATAAAACTTAATTAAATTTTAATCTTGAGAGT
Organism: Hermatobates lingyangjiaoensis; assembly: GCA_026182355.1. NCBI lineage: Eukaryota > Metazoa > Arthropoda > Insecta > Hemiptera > Hermatobatidae > Hermatobates > Hermatobates lingyangjiaoensis. Next base: position 227,093 of record JAPFBL010000236.1, on the reverse strand, counting down.
TGTGTTTAAATTTAAAATTTGAAATGTCGCCAGAAATAGATTTATTTTACAGTCCTTAATGAATTTTTAGTTGTGAAGTCAGTCAGTTACAGTTTTATTTACTCATACATGAACATTATTGACGAAGGCAATAATAACCCCTTGTAAGACCATGTTTTCTTTTATATGTATATAAACGTTAAAAAGTAAAATATATGTTCACAATGACTAGATACACATATTTACAGTCTCTAATTTTCGGGTTAACCGCCATGAGAAGAGTAGAGACACCAAGCACTGGTGATGGTCAAACTGAAAATCAGAGACCGAAGTGAGTATATCTATTTATTGTTTATCTCTACCTTTACCTTTAGCGTTTATAGTAATTTTTCGGTCTTTGTCATGAAGATACTATATATATCGCCTACTTGGATATATATTGAACCAAAATTATTCCACAGAATTTATTTGTCTCTATCAAAATGAGCTTTAAATATAGCAGGGGGTTTATTAAAAGATAAGCTTTGTGGTTTGTGTTTTGGTTGTACACTTTTATTTATTCAACCCACTTATTGTTATATTAAAATTACTAACTATATATTCTTTATTTATATGTAAATGTATATCTTTTATGTTGATAAGTAACCTGTTACCATTCTTGCATGACTTTATTATCAAGTTCCATATAAACACTTTCTTTCTATTAAAAATATTGGGATACCTATGGCCTTGATCTCCCAACTATTCCTTGTTTATGCTGGATTCCTGTTAGGTCTTAACACGGAATATGAGGATCACCTCAGCCTGTTCCAGTAACAGAAGTGGTTTGACAAGGGTTTACTGACTGTCAGTCTATTGGTTTCCGATGTATTTATTACATAAATCTGTACTCACCCTCAAATGGTAATAACAAAAAAATACTCATATTAATATCCTGTTTTCATAACGGTTGGTGTCCTTTGTTAATCATAAAACATAGCGTTTTGAAGACATAGTATTCATCTGCTGGTAAATGTAAAATATAAATCCAAAATATGATCACATTTAATCTACATAATAAGAAAAACTAATAAAATTATTTCTTTAATGTCGTTTCCAACTAAAACATGGCATAGTTTATGGTTTGTTTAGGTAAAATTGGAGATTGTTTTTGTTAAAACATTTCATGGTACCTTACAAGGTTTTATGGTACCACAACGACCACCACAATCACAGTTGTATTTCTGGCTCACTGAAGGAGAGATAAGTTTGCTACTCAGTTCCTATTTCCTGGGTTTTTCAGTTTGGTATGACGAAAGAGACGCTATCCACTACATCCGTAAACAGCTGCCTACAAAATTGTCCGTAAACTAGCAAATAAATTTGCTACGTACGTTCTTTCCACAAATAGTCATGTTCCGTGTTTATATAATGTCATGTTTACTCGCAGTTGTTTGAACATACATAATACTGACAAAAAATTTTGAACTACCGTTCTGAACAATTTTATGCTTTTCATTTATATTTGGTATTTACCTGAAGAAGAACACTACTTGTTTGAAACTCGTTATTTATCAATAAAACTTGTTTACGTGGAGACTCTCTGTAGCCGCCTGCACTGGTCCATTGAAAAGTACTCATAGGTTACTTTAACTCGTCAATATTTCTTTTCAACCTTCGTTGCTGTACTTTGTGAAAATACTTTTTGTTTCATTGTTGATTACCCATAAACTGAAAGTAGCTGTTTTGTTCTCTTTTTCAGCGAGTGAGAGGACTGAGGAGGTAACAGACTCAGTCACTTCATCCTACGGAGTTGGCCCTACTGACGAAGACGGGAAGCCTTTGTTCGGCCTCAAGGCGCTTCGCAAGTCCAAGCCTTCAAGTTCTAAAACTTCACCTGGTAAGTCTTTTCTCACTTATAAGAACTCTAAGTGCTCATTCATTAATATACCTCCCTTTAGGAAGTCTAAAAAGCAGGTATATTTCAAATAGATTTTTTTTGTTATTTCAACTACTTACATCAACTAGTATTATTATATTTAAAAATATAACGAAATTGTCAATTGTAAATAACAGTTGGGTTGAATGAACATAATTAGGTCGCTAATTATTGGCACTAAATAATGTTTGTTTTTTCAGTTTAGACCAGTGTTTCCCAAACTTTTTCCAGTGATCGCCCCCTTGGGTCCATAAACCTATAACTCAACAACCTTGAATCCTTATGGATACTAGGTAGACCTAAAACTGAAGACCTTTGTAGGGGGTCAGCCATCTAACTCAACAACCTTGAATAATAATCAGATTCCTAGACTAAATAACCAAATGAGTAACATTTTAATAATTAAATTAAAATAATTACTAATTGAATATTTATTTAGAATCCAATAGTTGTATTGTTTCATAGCATATTTATGCAAAAGAATACACAATAAAAGAAACTTAGGTGAGAATATACTTTTAACATAAAAATGAATTATCGAAACAAATAATTTTAAGAAACTGTTTCCTAGAAGTTTACATGTTGTGTTTTCACTTAAATTTAGAAATTATATTGCATGAACATTTTCAATTAATGAAAATAGAATCTCCGCTCCTTTTTGCATTACCGCCCCCCGATATCAAAGCACCGCCCCCAGGGGGGCGGTACCGCCAACTTTGGGAAACACTGGTTTAGACTAATAGGTCTACACATGTACCTCTAACCTTAAAACTTCACTTCTTTTCATGTATTAATATTGGAGATTAAACTTAACAATTCTTATTATTACTGCAAGATTACTTCTTTTTATATGTAATAATAGCTACATATAACTGTAAGAGCGAGTGACCAGGGTAGCCCAGTCGATTGCTTGCTCGCCTGTGGACTAGTAGAACCAGTACTAGAATAGACTAGTAGAACTAGTCGATTCTCATTATGACATTCGATTTTTTCATGTGACCTATTAGGTGAAAAATCTGAACTAGCCCCGAACCTTTATGATATCAGGATCTCGTTAATGAACCCTACTCTAGGTACACTAGAGTTAGATAACTTTAAGACATCTCCCCAATGTATGTTAGAAGCATTACGGATTTGCAATATTCCTATGAAAGGTCAGTGTCAAAGATGTAGTTTTCTAGTAGATCCTCATCCGCATACTCGAATATAAAGAATTATAAGAACACTAGTCCTTACTAACTAATATTATTAATTGTAATAAAACTAACACCTAATAATACAAGAACCGAAGAATAAATAAAGAAGCAGTTTGATAGAATGGTAATAAACAGGATTGACAAACCTATAAACACAATATATTGTGATAAAAGTTCCGAGGTTATTTCCTTTTTAAACACCTTTTGGTTTTGAAGCTACTAGGAATGAGTAGAAAGGTTCACCAGGAAGGTCAAAGGGTCAGAAGCTGCTACGAAGCAGTGTGTGAAGTTCTTCTGCAAAGTTACGAACTTTAGTTAGTCGTTCATCAAAGTTTTTAAACATTAAAATCTTTCTTTATGGTTATGTTTTGGTAGTTCCGAATGGATGGATGTAATTTTTTTTATAAATAAAAAAAATATATATTAATATTTTTATATTATTTTTAAAAATAATATAAAATAAAAGAAATTGCCATCAGTTAGAGAATCAAGTCTCTTAATTTTGGATTATTCCTTGAAGACAATGTACACGCGTTTCTGATTGGGTAACACAGTAATTACTTTTTCAAAACAGTATTGTGTGTTATGATCAGTGTAGTGTAAATGGGGCCAATTTGGTTCCATGTCCTTGAATTGTATGGTTGAATTGCTGCTGATAAGAACCCTGATGAAGGGAAAATGATTGGTGGTGAAACGTCGCTGCCCAGTCTAACAATAGAGACAATGGCTTGTGTTGTAGCGAGGTGAAGTTAACAAGCGTGTCGCCTCCTTGCTTCGCACGTCTGCTTCGTGTTAATTTAACCCACTGCTGGTCAGTTGGTCATCTTCCTTTTAAGTCCTATATATATATATATATATATAAATATAAATCGGGACCCATTCAGTTTTCCTGGTTTAAATCAACTCTGAAATGCTGATGCATCGGTTTCATTTAAAATCTTCTTCATATGGATTTTTGATAAGTATTTGTGAATAAGGAAATTTATTTTTACTTTACTATAAGTAAAGTATAGTGATCGTGAAAAAATTCGATCTCGAGATTTTGATGGAATTACATGTTTTGAGGTCCCAGAAGTCGTTTTATGAAGTTTTTACGATGATGTCTGTGTGTGTGTGGGTGGGTGGGTGGGTGTGTGGGTGCGTGGGTGGGTGCGTGTGTTAGCATTGCTTGTTACCACACTACGGTCCAGAATCTGTGATGGATCAAGTTGATATTTTACACAAAAATGGGCCCCATTTAGACGAAGATCCCTATTGTTTGGGAAGAATTATGCATGATGGGAAAGTCACTTTTTTTGCCAAAAACCGTTTTTTTTAAAACATTTATTTCTCCTAAACTACTAACCCTAGAGTTTTGAGATTTTGACATTATCTTTGAGGTTACAAATGCAACAAACGAAAAATATATTCAAAATTTTATATCAACAGGAAATATTTTTTTTTCAATAAAATGTACAAATTTTGACTTATAAATCAATCTCAAACCTTGTGAGAGCGATACAAGCCATACTGTTTGACGGACAAGAATGAAACTATGCCTATAAATAGAACATTATATGGACAATGAGTTGAGATATTTTTTTCTAAAATTACATTCGCTAAAGGGGCGTTAGAGTACGATTTGTGTTTTCAGAACATGTTTTTTTGACGCTAAACGGCTCGTTAAAAAATTATGAAAATTTGACCAAAAATGGAACAAAAAATTAGCAATTCATAAAAAAAAATCATGAAGTTTCAATTACGGAAAAGAGCAATAACGATATAAAAACTCTTTGTTTATCCTAGACTAAGAGATCACCTGCTATACTTGTCGAACTTTTTGTATTTTTTTACATTGTTTACATTGACTTAGAAATTTTTTGAGCGAATCCACTGAGATAAAATTGATGTTTCTAATGGAAAAATGAAAATATATTATTGACTTATAAGAGACTAGCAAACGTACCCGTCTTTGACGGAATCAAAAATTCTATTATACTTGGTATTCCAAAATATAAATTATAGTATTATACTAATACTACAGTTAGAAGTTACAGAATAGTAGAAAATACCATTATTAGTACAGTGCTAAACAAATGCCTCTGTATACAAAGGTTAGATTTCAAGTTAGACATACACAAATCTACAATCAATGTTTCAGCTTTATATGTCTTATGGTAGCAATATTTTGTGGACAAACCGACAGACAGAAATTATTCTAAGGGTACATGTGGCTACTCTGAACTATGAAACGTAAAGAAAACTTGAAATGAGTTAGTTCTAATTAACGTGCTCCCAGTCAAAAGCTAGCACGCAAGCCACTGGGCTACTCTGGTTCCATACCTTACTTTATTACCAGTGTTTATATTACGCAAATATTAAATTAAAAAAAATATTTTTGTTGTATTTATTTATAATACATTTGCACTACTCTCATCGGCGAGCAAGCAAGCTACTGGCTACCCTGGCTAGATCCCTTTACTTTATTACCATCTTTTATATTATCCACATTTTAAATTCAAAAAAATATTTGTTTGTTACATTTATTTATAATACATTTGCACTACTGTCATCGGCGATCACGCAAGCCACTGGGCTACTCTGGTCCCATACCTTACATTATTACCAGTGTATTTATTAAGCAAATATTAAATTAAAAAAAAGTTGACTGTTATATATAATACATAGCAAACGTACCCGTCTTTGACGGAATCAGAAGTTCCTGTTTTGTTTTATTGCCGTGTGCCTATGCCTTTTGGCTATACCACTGAGGAATCAGAAGTTCCGTCATTTTTGGTATTTCAAAATGTCATTAGAAATTATAGAATAGTAGAAAATACCATTATTACTACAGTGTTAAACAAATGCCTCCAGCTAATACACTACATTAGCTGTCTGTCCTTCAGGTTCATGGTAGAAGAAAGAGTTGAAACCTCTGACCGTTGAGCATGTAAACTACATTTGACCATGTGAGAAAAACTTGGTTTTGCTACCTTGTATTCCTGCGTTAGATGAAGTCTCCCTTTGCGACTTAGTTAACGTCATTGCGAAATAGACTCTGACCGGACTTTGCAATCATTTCAACGTAAACAGACAGTGGCTCGGAATCAATGGTATGTGAAGTATACACACAGACTCCCCAATACCACATCCAGTCATTATGTCCGCCTCTATGGCATATCTGTGTAGAGCACGAACTCAGAGTCGTGTCCCGTTGCACAGTTTTGGGGCACTCATGTTTCGTAACATGAAATTTGTTACTGCTACTAAATTGCAGCATGATTGGTGCTCTACTTTAAGTTTTTACTCATGAGCAGGCAGTCCAGGAGAAATAAATTCAGAGTCAAGAAATTCAATTAGATAATGAACTGCTTCTTCACCACTAATCCAATCTCTTTACTGACTTGTAAGTTCTTTCCTCGGCTTCATATAGCGTAAGAACTTGTTTGTTGATTTCTTATGCCTGTTCATATTAAGGGCTGAGAATTGCTCGTTTACAAAACATTTATTCTCAATAGCTAGTACATCCTTAACTCTGTGAAACACCATTTCAATGATGTCAAATACGCAATATATTCATATGCTCAATTGAAATTAAAATCAACTAACAATACCTACTTGCCACACCTGTGTATTTTCAAAACAAACTTGTCTGTGAAGTTAGGAAAATACAGCTAAAAGCCCCATAACTTCGCTTCTGTACTGAATTAATAATCTATTTAGAGCCCATATTTTAAGTTAGGCACACACAAATCCAGTGTCAATGTTTCAGCTCGCTATGTCTTATGTAGGCTGAGTTTACTTGTGACAAACATTTTTGCGTTAAACGTCCATAACTTCACTTCTACGTTGAATTTCCAATCAATTCATAGCCTATATTTTAAGTTAGACCTACACAAATCTACTGTAAAAGTTTTAGCTTTATATGTCTTATGGTAGCTGAGTTTACCTGTGACAAAGTTTTGCGGACAAACCGACAAACCGACAAACCGACAGAAATTTTTCTAAGGGTGGATTCGGTTTCTCCAATGTGTGAAACGTAAAGAAAACTTGAAATGAGTCAGTTCTAAGCAATGTACAGACAAAATCATTATTTTATTTATAAAGATGTAAGAGGAATAATATTGTGCAGGTAAATGATAACACTCATTAAAAAAAAAATCGTATATATGTTATTTGACAAAGGGGAAGGAAAATGATCTTATTAAATACTAAGAAGCCATAAAATTCCCAGTATAATAATTCTGTTAAAAACCAAAAATGTAAAAGATAATTCAAAATATAAATCTTTCGTTTAGAGATTAATAACTGTAATTATCGTACATCTTTAATTAACAAATCACCTTAAAACAACATTTTCTTCGCTGTTTAAGATGTTTTTCAGAGAAAAAAAGGGTATTTTACTGTTTTAAATTTGAAAATTTTACATTAATATTCAATGTAGAAGGATGTTAAGTAAACGATGTAAGAAATCTACTGGCTATTTGAACAATAGCCATGTTCTCTTGTAGGATAATATTTCGTTTCAAGAAATGTTCACATTGGTTTTTCAAAAATGATATTACTGCTGTAGTTATACTAATGAAATTATTTGCAAATAATAAATTATTTGTGATGTACAAAAATAAGCTTATAAATTGATATGTCCTTCAATCACTATCTGTACTACCTCACGAATCCAATGCTAATAATTATATCCCATTTAGATATTTATGTTATGCTTAAATGATACGTTATGTTTTATATACTCAAGAAGTTTGACATTGAGTTACTTATAGTAAAGTAGAGTGTAGGCCACTCCAGATTTTTTTTCTTACTTTATTCTTACCTCCAACTACTAGAGTTAGGCTTGAATGCTGACTTGATATAGATTTCTTCCAGTCCTATTTTATAGATATATAGATTAAATAAACTAGATTCAGAGAAAGAATGCACATAGAAGAGAGAGATGCTCACTGATATATTTCTACCTGATGACAATGAAATATAGTCGTGAGTTTCTGAAATCTTTTTTATGTGTGTCCTTCAGTAAATCTAGTTCAGTTAGTTCATGGAATCGTTTCATGTAATCGGTTATATATATATAGTTCAATATAGAAGTAGAAACATAGAGAAATCAAAAGAACAAACTTGCAGTCTCTAATTTTCGGTTTGAACTGTCTTCAGGAGAGATAAGAGAGGGCACTGGTTCAGAGACGGTTGGAGACGGTCTCCAACCGTGCGTTTGGTTTCCCTCTCTTATCTCTCCTGAAGACAGTTCAAACCGAAAATTAGAGACTGTAAGTGTGTTCTTTTGATTTCTCTATGTTTCTATTTCTATATTGTACTATATTATATTTGTCCGTTTTGGATCGTATTTCGAACGAAAAAGTGTATATATATATTTATATATATATATAAGTTCAAAATTGAAGAAGAGTACGCACGGAGTACTTACAAACTCAAAGTTTTGGGTAATCGATCTTCAAAAGAAAAAATAGAAGAGGGACCGAGCACGTTGTAGACACAACGGCAAATAATCCACGTTACGTGCTTGCGTCTACAACTTGCTTGGTCTCCCATTCTCTTTTCTCCTGAAGACGAATTGCCCGAAAATTTGTAGTTTTCTAGTTTTGTAACTATATTTATTTACTCTGTTTCTCTTCTTAATTTTGAACTGCTATTGTGTCAAGTTTGGATTGTCTTTCCGATTTTATAGTGGTTATATGTACGTTTATATTTGTAATTTAAAAAAAAGTTACAAACATTCACTATTATAAATAGTTTGGACAAAATACCATTTTCATGAATGAAGAAACAGAAATATGAAGAAGCGAAGAGATCTTCATATTGTTACAGAGTGAGCTTCAGTAAAGCCAACGCCACATTGTCAATCACACACGTAATTGAATAACACATGGCTTTTGGATTTACGGTATTTCTTTGCAGTTATTCTTTTCTATCTTTCTAACTTTCTATCGGTGACAGTTAGTTAAAAAAAAAACTATTTAATAATTTGAAATCAACTTGTTACATTACGCAACATTAACAACAGGAAGTTGTACCATAAGAAAACCCGAGGCCTATTTATAAATGCATTTATATAACACGATTTCGCAATGAACACGTGAAATAACAATCAATGATCAAATCACAATAAGAAATGGCAAAAAAGACGAAGATATTTCGACCGTAACAAGCGGTCTTCTTTTAGTTGGGTTTGACTCTGACGAAGACCGCTTGTTACAGTTGAAAAATCTTAGTCCGTTTTCTCATTTCTTATTGTGATTTGATCATGTAGATATAATATTCACAGCTAGTTTGATTTTTGAACCTAGAAAATTGACCTAATCTTGATTATATAATATTATACACCTATTCTATCAAACGGTTAATACATTATTCGAATTTTTATAAACACATTTAGGTAAATAATACGAAGAAAAAAGTTATTCTCAGAGTGAAGAATACACTCTTACTAACTCCCAATTTCGGAAAATCTGTCTGGAAAATAAAGAAACGAGATTCACTGGAGACATTTTTTTCACCAAGTTTTGAATACAATTAATTTTTTTGGTTCATGGCATACGAAGAGTGGTATACCGATTTTTCCAGTACTGGAAGGCTTTATGTACTAATTAGTTTAATGAGTTTGTTAGCCTCTTTGCTATTACTACTTGGTTTGTTCTGCTAATTAAGATTTATTTATTATTTATTAAACTATTGATAAAAAAATGGACCTTAAACAACTGACATACCGCCTCTAATTATATAGATAAATTCATTATCTAAATATGTGATAAAATATTTGGTTCAAATGATATAGAAGAATTAATTCAATGGAAAACAGTCATTATAATTTGAAGAGGCTTTAACTAATTAAGTACTAATAATTGGAAAGTTAATGATACTGGTCTCATGACAAATAGGTTTTATAGAAAAACAAAGCAAAACGTCTTAGTAAAGTAAGAAACACTTAGTTTCTTCTTCAGGTTACGTCTTTATTTCGGGAAGATGAGTGTGGGACAGTTAATTTTTAAGTGTTAATTAAAACATGATAATGTGCTAATTAAAATATATATAAGTAAAAGTGAGTCAAGTGAGACAGAGGTGAGGCAATTGATAGCTCATAGAAGTAGCTTGAACAAGTTTTAGTATACCATCTTGTTGATAAACAGTCATTTCTCAGACTGAAGTTTATCAACTTGATCGATACTTTTGTTTGAAGATACCTGAGAATTAGTCAAAGCATATCGTAAACAGTAGTAACTATTTATTTGAAATCGGAAATGAAATCAACAGAAAATTATGGAAAAAACAAGTCGTGTGCTGATTTCAAGTTTAGGTTTTGGTGTACAGCTGTTACCCAATATAGTTATGCTATGCAGTTACTACTACAAATGCCGTCATGTTTATTCTATTGTTCTTTTTTCATTAGGCGCCAATGTCATGTCACATAGGATGCTAACTTAGACCGATTGTCATTTAATATTCCTGTTTATAGACGTCACGAACGTTTTATTTCCAATATTATATAATATCGTAATAATTGTTCTGTTTTGTTTTTTTATCGATTAATTATCAAAACTGTAGAATAGAATAAAAAAAAACCCTGTTGGTGTAGATAATAATCATTTATGTATCTGATTACCAGTTCTTGTTTTCACCTACTCGTCAGTCTTATATGAGTCCGATGGAATTTGGCTTTTTTTATTCTATTCCAAATTTTGGTTGTTTCGAAAACTTAATTTCGTTCTTGGTAATGGGTTTTCATTTTGAAAAATGTCTGGCTAATATGTTGTACTATTTTTTTTCGGTCCTTTCTATTTACTATTACTTATTGACCATGATTTCTCATGATTGTGAGTTTGGTTGTTTCAACCAAAACTAAGTTTGAAAGCAGAGCAAGTCGTAGTGCTGGGAATGGCATGTAACATGCTGTCTGTCGTATGTAATTTTTAAAGTTTTGCTATTATTTAGTTCAACCTTTGATGAAAGCAATGCAGTAGAGATTTTTTTTACAAATATTCTTCTGGTATTTTCAAAAAGGAATGAATATTCCATTCTAAGTTAAATTGGAGTTATAAGTGAAGGAAATTACTGCTTGTTGCATAATTTAACTCCAATTGTCCAACCAGTTTTTGTATCTCACTCAAGCTTAATTGCTGCTGCAAATGGGTGGGGTCTGAAACCGGTTAGTCGCATCTTCACTGTTGACATAGCAGGGATTTCATGGTGACTTTAATGTGCAGTACCTTTGATTTTCTTCAGTCTTTTGGCTACTGATATTCACTTATGTCTGGGTAACCGCTAATTGATATTTCATTAACACTATCCTCAAACCGGTCACTTACTCAATTCTCAGATATATCAAACTCAACATCTCGTAGTGTTAGAAGTACATATAGGTAGTCCATTATTTACTGAATAGGATTTATAAATTCATTGGATCTTCAAAGAAACCTCATCAATTGAACAATTTACTATTAAACTGGTTTATTGACTTATTCATATTCATTGACTAATGAGGACACGAAATAACCAATCCAAATCCCCTTGCATTGAGCCTATTTATAAAAATTCCCCGAAAACTTTCATCGTAGAAGCTGTTGTTTGAATAGGAAGCTAAACTCTCCCAACACGTACAACTCTCATTACGCCTCAGTAACATGTGTTTAAAAGACCAAATGAACACAAAATAATGTAAACTGACAAAACTAAACAAAATACTACAGACATGTACTTACTAACCTGACAATCACAGTAGTAATACTAAATCAGTAGTAGTATTCCGTGACCTGGAACGACTAATTACAACGTACACTACGTTGCGAGGAAAGATTTGTTGGTCATCGGTAAATTCAAATTCCTTTTAATCTAAAGAGTTATATTAAATACCAGCACTGGTTTAGTTCGGGTGATAAAAGTAATAATAATAATTAAATTGATAGTTTCTTTGTTATGTTTAAAATGTTTGTCAATTCTACATTGTAGAGATTCTCATTTCAGATAAATCAAAATTCGTTAAAAATAAAATATCAAAAAAAAATACAATTCATACGAATAGATAATCCGTAGTAACCTATGAATTTACAGTTATGCATACGTATTTAGAAAAGAAAATTTTAAACAATTGCTCCTCATGTGGTATTACGACTAATCATAACTAAAGTGGGTGCCAAGTAACAAATGAGTCAAACTTTCCGACAATAGAATAGCACTAAAGTTGAACTTTATTTCAACTTTAAGTTCAATTAACAATTATTTAATTGTGTAATTATGTAATTGAAATCACCAGTTGCTGATTTCACCAAAGGAATAAAGAGCAGATGAATGCAACATTACCACATCTTGAACTGAAATAAAATAATTTGGAAAAATCTACACTCAGTTTTATTACTATATGTAGAATTCCGTTCTGATTTTCCTCCAAAACAATTTCCTGCAGAATCATTGATACGAATCTCTCATGTCTTGCAATATAGCTATTGTTAAATTAATACTTCTTGTCTGAGTTCATAGTGCATTGGAAACACAACAGTTAATTTGCCCCATGAATTGTTTACCCAATTTACAACTTCTTGTGAGCCTGGCTTTACAAAGTTACCTCGCTGATTTCTTACTATTCTACTTTCAATATATTCATTGATTTCCATCCGCAAATGATCCTTGAATGGCTTACTGATTGCAGTGTCAAGTGTCTGGAGGTAGCCAGTCATTCCCGTCGGAATCTTTATTTGATCATTCTTCATTTCAGCAAGAAAGTTGTTCATGTCTTTAGCGCAGTGGAGTACTGGCTAAATCCCAAACTAGTAAACCTCTATTTCGAGCTCTCAACATAGATACTAATTCAACAGCATTTTTTAAAGAATTATATTTTTCACATTATTATTGCTAGGACTTATTTTCGAGGGAGGGCTTATATTCCAAAAAGTCCTGACAATCACGCTAGGGCTTATTTTAACGGAATATCGTATTCTCGGAAAAAATGCGATAGTTGTTAAGTATACCAACTGTTAAGCTAGTTAATGTGAATAATGGAAAGCGGAAATGGAGGCTTATTTTTAGATTTCGTAATTGACAAACATGTTGTAAATTTTCTTTTAGAATATCAATGGATAACGTTGTATGACGTCAATCACTCTCTTACACTTTATCTGGTGTCCCTTGATTGCATCCTGGGATAAAAAAAAATAATAAATCTTGTGATATGCAGACAAATAATTGGGTTAACTCCCTAATTAACGAACAGCTGAGAAGCCTCTTTTGACCTCTTTCACTGGTAGCTTGCTTGACGTCAAACAAATATACTACCTTCTGATATTTTACGTTCTAGTAAATGTTACTTTAAATATTCTATGTCATTAAATACATTGGCTTAACGAATTTAATTGGCTAATTATTCATTTACCAAACTTTTCTATTATGAACAAAGATTTTCAGAATTTTTTCCTACTTTCAAATTGGATTTTAATTTAAGACACCATTACTAAACTGAGTTAGTTTACTAGTTTAGTTGTTTAGTAATGACCATCCAGATTGTTATTATATGTGATTTGTTTATTTTGTTGGTTATGTTTGTGCATCTAATGGGCCAAGGTAGCTCAGTCTTTGAGTAGCACTGCTGAATTGGGTATGTCGACCCTGTTGTAGATGATAGAGACTCAAAAGTAAGCACAATCCTTTCAGTCTCACAAGAAACCAATTGAAGAGTATTTTATTAGCTAATAAAAGTTACTATTCAACTTGCAGTTCATCTTTTACAAAGTGTTACAATTGTTAATTTTTTTGTTAGAATATCAAAAAATTATTTGTAAAGCTTTCAAACTTTATCAGTTATATGTTTATAAATAGTTTAAATTAAGGTGGTGATGTAATTTTTAAATGAATTTTAATGGATGGCTTAATATTTTCCAGGAAAAAAAAATTATTCTAATGGTTTGTTGTTAGCAAAAGGATTATGAGAATGCTATGGAAATTATTATGATTTCGATAAAATTTTAACCGAAAGGGATTAGACAACAAAATTATTCAAAGTTCTTCGAAAGAAGATTAAGCGCTAATGAGAGCTGTGACTCCAGTGCTGAATTTTAAGTTACTTCAAGGCAAAAAATAATTTATAAATACATTTAAATAAATTATTCTGTGAATAATGATGTTGCTATTTTAGAATGCATAAATAAATTTCTGTATATTATTTTAATGGGTTAGTTTACCAGTTCAATTGTTTAGTAATGACCATCCAGATTGTTATTATATGTGATTTGTTTATTTGGTTATGTTAATGCATCTAATGGGCACAAGGTAGCTCAGTCTTTGAGTAGCACTGCTGAATTGGGTATGTCGACCCTGTTGTAGATGATAGAGACTCAAGCAGACCCCAGGAGGAGGACTCGGCCAGTGCAGTAACCGGCGCTGACGGAAGACCTTTGTTTGGACTAAAGGCCCTCAAGAGTCAAGAAATGCCTTCTACTCACCATCTTGTTGAGAAGCACCAGCAGTTTGCACGTAAGTTTGTTGAATCATTCCTACAGATCCTTCATATCGTATAGAACTCTATATGTTTCTAGTGGTTCCTACCTCCTGAAGATCGACGCTCTTGATAACTACTACAAAGAATTTACTTCCTTTGCAACATTCCATTCAAACATCTATCTCTAAGTAACTACTTCTTAGACATCTACACTCTGAGTAACAATCCCTTAAACACCAACACTTTAAACGGCTACCCCCCAGACATGCCTGTATAACTACTTCCTTATCAGCTACTCCTTAAGCACCTAGCCCTAGTTTACTGCCTCTTAGTCACCTAAGCCCTTAATAACAAACGCCTAGACACTCAACTTTGGACAACTACCCCCTAGACATGCCTGTATAACTACTTCCTTGTCAGCTACTCCTTGTGCACTTAGCACTAGTTTACTGCCTCTTAGTCACCTAAGCCCTGAATAACAAACTCCTAGACACTCAACTTTGGACAACTACCCCGTAGACATGCCTCTTCACCTACCTCTGCACTCTTAATGACTACCCCCTGGATACCAACAACACAGTCAATTTCCATATACTAAGCCCATTATTGTTACATGTTAATAATATATTACTAGTACCTTAGTATCTAATTTAATTCAAGTACTAATCAATATCCACATACAAAAAGTTAGTTTACATTGGAAGACATTAAGAGCTAGTCTTATTTACCAGATATGTATCAACTATGTATTATATGCATTTTTATCTTCATTTGTTTAGTCTTGTTATTGTGTACTTTTTACTTTACTATAAGTAAAGTATAGTGATCGTGAAAAAATTCGATCTCGAGATTTTGACGGAATTACATGTTTTGAGGTCCCAGAAGTCGTTTTATGACGTTTTTACGAGATGTCTGTGTGTGTGTGGGTGGGTGGGTGGGTGCGTGGGTGGGTGGGTGCGTGTGTTAGCATTGCTTGTTACCACGCTACGGTCCAGAATCTTTGATGGATCAAGTTGATATTTTACACAAAAATGGGCCTCATAAAGACGAAGATCCCTATTGTTTGGGAAGAATTATGCATGATGGGAAAGTCACTTTTTTTGCCAAAAACCGTTTTTTTTAAAACATTTATTTCTCCTAAACTGATAACCCTAGAGTTTTGAAATTTTGACATTATCTTTGAGGTTTCAAATGCAACAAACGAAAAATATATTCAGAATTTTAAAACAACAGGAAATATTTTTTTTTTCAATAAAATGTAAAAATTTTGACTTATAATTCAATCTCAAGCCTTGTGAGAGCGATACAAGCCATACTGTTTGACGGACAAGAATGAAACTATGCCTACAAATAGAACATTATATGGCGAATGAGTTGAGATATTTTTTTTTTTGAAATTACTTTCGCTAAAGGGGCGTTACAGTACGATTTCTGTTTTCAGAAAATCTTTTTTTGACGCTAAACGGATCGCTAAAAAATAATGAAAATTTGACCAAAAATGGAACAAAAAATTAGCAATTCATAAAAAAAAATCATGAAGTTTCAATTACGGGAAAGAACAATAACGATATAAAAACTCTTTGTTTATCTTAGACTAAGAGATCACCTGCTATACTTGTCGAATTTTTTGTATTTTTTTACATTGTTTACATTGACTTAGAAATTTTTTGAACGAATCCAGTGAGATAAAATTGATGTTTCTAATGGAAAAATGAAAATATATTATTGACTTATAAGAGTTGTAAGAGGAATAATATTATTACATGTAAAAAATCACCGCCAACGAACATAAATTAATTTCCTCTGTCTTCCATGGTATGATGGATTTGTCTCATAAACTGCTTTAATAAATCTATATATTGCTCTCTTGAGCAAAACTTAATAACAGTTATAGTTTCTTCATCTTTGTGAATTGTAGTATCTTACCATGATATTGAAATGTGAGGAATGGACTCTTTCCTCAAGAAAGAGGATTTATATTTGTTGACGAATATCCAGTTTTTTCACTATTCTAGTCTAATAGTTGATATGTATTATTTTCAAAAATTAGAAACTTCCAGCTATAAAAGCTTTATATTATACTGAATAGCCGATTTTGACTTTGAATGGAGTATGGAAAACTTGATAATTACTATAATTTGTTTTCTCAATATACATTCAAAGCAACCTTATAACAGAGCAGTGACGTGCGGTGAGGTTCATGGCTGGTGAGGCATTGACTTCATCACAACCCGATCTGTAAATATATTAAAAAAAACTGCATTTAATAATAAAAAACAAACAAAAATGTTCTCCATGTTTTCACTTCTGTCTGCATCTGCTCACTAGCGCCTCCTGCGTGAGGCAGGAGAACTGCGTGCCTCACTCGGCACCTTTTCGCAGCTGTTTTATGTCGCTCAGCACAAGAAACACGTTACACACACATAAAGTTTTCTACACAAACACTATACATTATATTTACCAGCTAAACTATAAAAATGTAGTTGATATAGTAAATGTATCTGAACATTTTAATAACGACATAGAAAGAGACAGTAATACGCGCTCACTGCCAAGCATGCAGCACAGTTAGCCGAGTCATTGCGCAATTCCTGGTGAGGCTCAGCTGCCTGGTGCCTCACCGCACGTTTCTTCTCAGTATATGAACGATAAATATGGAAAAATTGAATAAAAAATACCTTAAAACTGGTTTAATTAAAAGCAAAAGAATTTTATGGTACAAATCAAAGGATAAATATAATAATTACATTTATTTTTTTCAATTCACATTTTTTCTCTCCATGACGTGAGGTGAGGCTTGGCCTCACTTGCCTCCCTTGACCGCACGTCACTGTAACAGAGTACAGCAGCATGAAAAAGGTAACACTCGCTCAGAGTAAATTTGAATATACGTTTTTTGACAGATGAAAAGAAAAGCAATTTTTATTGAATAGATTTTTTAGACAATTCTTATTATTTACATGTTTTGCGCAACTTTGTTTCCAAAAAAATTAATGTTTTCATTCTCCATTTAATCATATCCCATTTAGATGTTTACGTTATGTTTAAATGAGACGTTATGTTTTATATACTCAAGAAATTTGACATTAAGTTACTTATAGTAAAGTAGAGTTAGGCCACTCCAGATTTCTTCATTAGTTTTTGGGTGAAAGCATTAGGTGTTGCTAACAGTGTTACTTTCAGCACTATAGATTATAGTTTCTCATCTTGAGCATGGCTTAGATTCTTCATTTTTTGCACAAAAAATATAGTCTTGTGCACGGCGCCCTTCGGAAAGGACATAAGGGCGTCGAACTCGAATCTATATTGTGTGAAGTACTCATTATAGAGCCCTAATCTAATAGTCCTGAGTGAGATAAAATGTATTACTACCAATGTATACTTAACTTAATAAACCAATGATCAAACCACAATATGAAATGGGAAAACAAGACTAAGATCTTTCAACCGTAACCATTGGTTTGATCATTGATTGTTATTTCACGTGTTTTTGTGAAATCTTTTTAACTTAATAAAGTGGCCCACTCATAACTAAAGTGGGTGCCTAGAAACAATTGAGCCATACTTACCGCCCTCCAGAACAGCTCTAAAGCCTATAATTGTAGACGTATAAAAAGAAGAAAATATTTCTTTCATTTTATGATAACTACATTTCTTCTTTTTCTTTAGGCGAATTTTTATAAATTATTTTCTCTGTATATAATTTCTTGTTTTTTTTTCCTATATTTTTCTCTCTGTTGTAAAACTTTTTTAATTATTTTCTTTTCATTATGACAGCTGGTGTGAGAGTTTCATTAGTTTCTTACAACCAATACTTTTTTCTCTATCTTTCTCCCTTTTAACAGACTCAGCTGTACTTTTTTTATTTGTATTTCTTAACCTACTAATAAAAAAGTTAACTTTCTTCGCTTTATTATAGATTTTTTTACTATTTTAAATATTTGGATAACATTTCTTTCCCATATATCCAATAAGCAAGTTTTTCCATAGATATAGCTTCTCAAGGCCCCGTAATGTGGATATTCATCATGATTTGAAAATGGAATCCATAGATAGCTACATCACCTGACTTACTACCAATGAAGACAACAAACTATCCACTCATCCAAACCTCCTTGTACAAACTCTAAATCCTGCCACCAACCTTCCTCAACCTCACTGAATAATTACTTCATCCAGTGACTATCTGACTACCTTTCCAACTCATGACTAAAAACATTGAAAACTATGACTAACAAGACCACATGACCGTGAATACGACATCATTACTGTACAGACTAACTTAATATCTGACACGGATTACTGACATTCCTATTTATAGTAGCAAAGTAATCAAGCAGTAGGAGGTCTCTAGTCTGAAACTGCTAGTTACGTGCACTGTAGTACGCGGTTATATTCGTTGGTCGTTGGTCTTCTCTCGCATTAAATGAAAGGAACCCTGTGCAGAAATGTTTAATGTTGTATGTCTGAATTCAAGCAGTTCATTTGAAGTCTATTTGTATTATTTTTTTTTATAATATATGTTTTGAGTGTTTCCCACCACAATAATCGGAGTCTAAGGAGAATTGCAGTACAACGAAAGACATTAAAATATACATAATAACATTAAATTTGATCTAAATTGATTCACCTGAGAGGACAGAAATTAGAGGAAATTTATTGTTTGAAAATAATAAACACCGAATGAACAGAATAACTGTGGTACTGCTTCGGTTACCCTTAGGAATCCGCTTCCGTTTATAACTACGTAAATGAGTATGTATGGTGTCTTAGTCCAGATTTCTGGTATTATAATAACATGTGTTGCAGTTCTCCCTTGATTAATATGGGTGGACAAAAGTTAAAGGAATAACAAACTGCGGATCCACTGAATATCATCTTAGAACTATGGAGTCCACCAACACACTTCGAAAACCTCTGGTAAAGACTATCCCTTGAGGCTTCGCTTATATAACGGACAAAACGAAAGTTAACCTTCTTCCCAGATTCCGAGGAGCTATAAGACATCAGAGAGAAAGAAGTTTTGAATTAAAGTTTTCTAAATTATATTTCTAAAAGATATATTTTACCAAATTTTTCTTTTCTAAAAAGTATTTTTGATATAATTTCTTTAGATGTTTATAATCTTTAAACAGATTCAGACACAGAGACGTGATGTGAAAATTACTCTACATAAAGATCGTCGAAATGTTTTAAACCATCCCTGTTTAGTTCATCAGTAGCCAACCAAAGGGAGTACATATAAACTTTTTGAGTCATAGAAAAATTTAACAAAATCACATCGTATACTGACTTGTATAATTATATATGAACTATTTGTATTGTTTTTTCACATCAAGTTATACTTGGGTATTTTTTTTTAAGAAAAGTAGTAGCTTCTTCAAATTGGACGTTATTTCCGCATTTATATTGTACGAACGGACAAACACACTTCAGTCCCATGATTATTACTTTTATAGACACAAGAAAGAAACACATAATTTTGAAATGAATTTATTTTAAATTAAAAGAAAATATTATTGACAATACAAGTGAAGTTATACAATTTCATATTTTTATAAATATTTTTAGAGATTTATAAAAGTGAGTTTGCTTTCCTGTCATTATTTTTAGAAATTTTTTTCAGGAGTTATATAAATTTAAAGTTGGCTGGCATAATCGGTTCTTGATTAGGTTTCACATCTTTCATATTTGAAGAACATTAAGGAAAATATCTGTTTTAAAAAACATAGTTTAGCAGACAACTTTGAGATAACAATGTTATACAATCACAATAATTGATAATTGGCAGTTGCAAGTTGTCTGTCTGCTGCGAGACAAGTACCTTTGTATGAGATCATTTCTTATTTTTACATTTGTTTTACAATGTGTTGCTAATTTTGATTTTAAATGTTACCTAATCACCTAATGTATCTAAAAATGCTTCAAGAAATTTGGCAACCCTGCTTTTGATGATATCATTGGCCAAATTTAGCGGGAAGTGTGTATATAAAGTTTATTTGTCATTTGCTTAATCAAGCCAGTAGGAAAGTTTTTTTTAAATGTAACATATAAGTTTATTAACATTTACTATTAACATTTATCTAAATGTGCAAAGTGAGGGTTATTTTATATTCGTCACCAGTATTAGTAACGGGCAGTCTGGTTATAGATTGGTGGTAGAAATTTTATCCTACTCAATTGGGGATCTGTAAGAAGGTTAGGTTAGGTTAGTTGCAGTGGCAGTCCCACAAGAAATCACACATAGGTCGAACATTGGCCCTTTGATCACACACAATGAACATTCTACATTGGGAGTCCTATTTTATCTAATTCCAGTGTATTTAGAGTAGAAATCTTTAACGAGTACCTGACAGCATGCAGGCTCGGGACCGACGGCTTCTTAACATTCTCTCTGAGAGTGGCATGCTCAGATTTATTCACCCCTCGCGAGAATAAATCGAGGCCCCGAGTAGGTATTAAACCCCGGATCTACCAGTCCAGAGTCGAGCACGTTGAAACTGAACTAACCTGGTCCCCCTTTGAGGAGTATATCTTAAAAAAACCTTTGATTGTGGGTAAATAAAGATATAAAAATTGAATAATTCCATTATATCAATAACATGAAGTTGAATGACAATACATCGAACAATATTTTTGAAACAGGAATATATATGTTTATTATAGTTTTATAAAGAATTTGTAAAAAAAAATTACTTTTTGATAAACTATAAAAGTTAGGAATAAAACATTTTAAAATATTTGGTACATTGTGACAGACTTAGTCATTGCGTCTGATGTTTTACGGTCGATGTTTGAATGTTCTAACGGTAAGCTTGCTATGTCATTGATTTGTTCCTCGTTATGATATAATGATAAATTTATATAAATTTAGCACGGACCGCCAATAACGTGCCGTGGCCCTCGATATTACTACTTTTTTATACGTGGACCGTTCTTTGACTTTCTGTAGACCCGTGGTTTCCAACCTGTGGGGCGCGCCCCCCTAAGGGGGCGCGAAGGGCTGCCAGGGGTGGCGCAAGCACTTCATAAGTAGAAAAATTACTTAGTTACTAAGTAATTTTTCTAAATACAATAAAAATTATTTCAAATACTACTTTATTACGTTTTTATTTTATTACGTTTTGCGACATCATACTTGTGTGAATCAGGATTTAGTTCAGTTGCTGTTCTCAAAACAAAATACCGTTCTCGCTTAGTAATAGAAAAGGAATTACGGGTCTCAATTTCATCACATTCTCCAAGATTTGAGAAACTCTGCTCAGAGAAGCAAGCGCAACCATCACATTAGTAAAGGTCAGCCTATACATTCAATTATACATATGAGTACATAATTATGTATATCATTTTTTATCTCTGACTTGTGCCGACTATGACAGTAAATAGCAATATTTAAACCAGAGTGGAGGGGGGGGCGCAGGGAACTTATTATTTAATGAAGGGGGGCGAGAATTCGAAAAGGTTGGAAACCACTGCTGTAGACCATTTGGGATCAATGTGGTCAAGTTTGAGAACCCCTGCTCTTAACCGATAGTTTTACGTTCACAGCGAGGGACGTGCATGGAATGTAGGTCCAGATACCAAGTAACGACAAACACAACTACTAACTGGACCACTAATTGACTCTGACCATACAAAAGACCACCTTAATTAAACTTGAATTACTTATGTAAAATAATGGATTCATCATGATTTGTTCGTTTTCTTGACCCAATATTCATATAAGATTTTTGAGGATTTAGGTCTTATTATTGAAACTAATTCTGTCACCGACGTCTCGACATATATTAATGTCTTCTTCAGAGCTACATGTTTTTTCAATTAGCACTAATACTGCTACAATTGTTTTTATTATTTGCATTTTAAATTTATAAATGAAGGGTAATAGAAAGGTAGTTATTGATAACTCTTGTACTTTTCTATTACCCTATTATATTTATATAATAACCAGAATTGTAGTAGTAATAGTGCTAATTGTAAAAAAACATGTAGCGCTGAAAAAGGCATAAGTATATCTCGAAAAGTCTGCGAGAGTAGTTTCAATCATAAGACCTAAGCCCTCAGAAATCTTATAACATAAAATGATATAGGTCTTCAATGTCTGTTATACGTAATAGGTAGAGGTATCCGACTGTACGCCTTGCGTGATAGGATACACACTAGAGCTTATCAAATATTCCTTGATTTTTTTCCTTAACTTATTTATTCTCATATAATTCAGTAATATCTGTCTATATTCCTCCTTTGGGGTTCAGATCACTTTAAGTTTATTTTAATTGTTCATTACTCAGTTTTGTAGCCGGTTTTGCTAGTATATGTTAGTTTTGTAACTTGCTATATTAAATCCATCACACTCCAGACCAGGGGTGGAAACCTTTTTGAGAGTGCGTGCCAAAATCAGCCAAGTCTCTGACACAAACTTTTTCCACGTACCAGCCATTTTTTTTTTAGAACATATTTGGTATCTCTTAAGAACTTTTTAAACGAAAAAATAATAAATTACCTCAGTGCAATAAAACATAGTATAAAAAAGCAGAAAAATAAATGTATTATCCTTTTAAAAAAAGAAGGTAACTATGGCAACAAGATCAACTTCTTTTTCTTGAGACCGCTTTAGCTCCGTATAGCTTAAACCTCTTCACCACTAGGACGTACATATACTGTCATGGCATGAAAGCTTATACCTCTGGGAAAGTAGTTTTTTTTTGTCTGTGCTTAGGGTAACATGTGCTTGCATCTGTGCTAAGGGTAACCTGTGCTCTTGCGTACCAAGTTTGGCACACGTGTCAGAGGTTGCCCACCCCCGCTCTAGACACTAAAGGTTTTGACAATGGCTTTTAAGTAAAATGCCTTAGCGTTCAGTTTTGATGTAAAGTTTGCTTTTCCCTGCTTCTTAATTCTTACCTTCTAGTCCGACAGCTCTACCTTCAAGAGTTTCCGAACCTGTGTTACTTGATATAGTCCCGCTATTAACTGCCAGTCTCATATATCTTTTTCGAAAGTTTCATATTAAATATTTTTTTATTTCTTAATAAACTCAGAAGACTGTTTCCAAGTCCTTTCCTTTTTATTTTTATTTTCCTTTTAAATTACTATCATGAACTTTTGTAAACTGGTGAAATACAGTAAGAAAATACAAATATGTATTTTGTATATATCCTTTTGCAAGGACTCCTTGCAAGGTCTCACCTCCCGAACAACCACCCTAGCAGAGCACATGTAACTTAAAGAAGAACATTAAATGTTCGAAACGGGCTGTTTAGTTCCTAGTAATAAACTTTTTTGTGTGGAGACTTAATCCTTTTCCTAACATGTAAATACCACACCATAACAGATTAAACAGTTAATGAATTTTACGATTATCTTGTAAAACATTATGGGTATGTTTTTGTATGTATGAGTTGTTTCATTGAAGGCAGTAATTATATATTTATTGTACTACGAGTACATATGCTCTTCATGAAAGTTTAAGTGTCTAATGGTTTAAAGTCCAGTTTCTTAAATCTGCTTTCCTCTGTCTGAGAAGTCCACGAGTGTTTAAATCACGATTGAAATGTTGCTAGCTCTCTGAAATTCTGTTTAATTGTGTTTGTTTCAGGGGAGGAGACAGTAGAACCAGGTCCGACGGAACGCCCCAAGGCTCGTCTACGAGACTCCTTCATAGTCGACAATGTCCAGAACACACTGCCTTCCCAGTCTCCTCACCAACCAGACAACCTTTCTCTCAAGTCAATCATCCAGAAACATGAAAACCTCGCTTCATCCAATGGTAAGCCTAAACCAAACTTCTCTTCTTCTGTGGAGTAATGATTTAAAAAAAAAAAGAAAAAGAAAAGATAATAATGACGCGTTGAGATTGCCTAACCAATCTGTAAATATAGTTGGGAAAGAATGAAAAAAAAAAGGGCTGTCTATTGTAGTGATTGTGTAGGGCAGACACAATAGAAGTGGCGTTGTGACTGACCGAAGGGCCGCCTAATAGCAGGGGGCAGCGTTGCCAGATCACTCACATAGCCTCTGACAAGGTAATCTGATCCCTCAGGTAAGGGGCTTTCCTGCCTCCCCTGTCTAACGTTACACTACAGATAGACGTCAAAAAACACTTGTAAAAAACATTTAGCTCCTCAGCAACCAACTCCTGAAACTTGACCCTTTACCACTCCTTTACTTCAACCTCGGTTTATAGAAAAACCTTCACATCAATAACTTTTGACTTAATTAATTGAAAATGATAAATGCTCCTGTATAACATTTTGAAGTTTCATTAAATGTAATGAATATAATGTTTATATACAACTGTCTGAATAAATGAGCATTTAACTACAATAAATCTCCAGAACTAATAAAACTGTGTTACTTACTACAGAAACAAAGAAAGACATAAAGTCCAGGAAAAATTGGTATTTTAACTGCATTAAAATCATATCGATCCAGAGATATATTTTATAAATCGTGAATGACCTACTACAACCTATGCTCAAGAATGGTTTATCTCAGATAGTTCACCAATGATAGAAACAGGATTGTCAGCAAAAACATGTCAAAGGACAACATTAAGGAAGCTCATTAGTACTTCGCGCCACTGAAATAAACGGATTGTCAGTAAAAACATGTCAAAGCACAACATTAAGGAAGCTCATTAGTACTTGGCGCCACTGAAATAAACGGATTGTCAGTAAAAACATGTCAAAGGACAACATTAAGGAAGCTCATTAGTACTTGGCGCCACTGAAATAAACGGGTTGTCAGCAAAAACATGTCAAAGCACAACATTAAGGAAGCTCATTAGTACTAGGCGCCACTGAAATAAACGGATTGTGAGCAAAAACATGTCAAAGCACAACATTAAGGAAGCTCATTAGTACTAGGCGCCACTGAAATAAACGGATTGTCAGTAAAAACATGTCAAAGCACAACATTAAGGAAGCTCATTAGTACTAGGCGCCACTGAAATAAACGGATTGTCAGTAAAAACATGTCAAAGCACAACATTAAGGAAGCTCATTAGTACTAGGCGCCACTGAAATAAACGGATTGTCAGCAAAAACATGTCAAAGCACAACATTAAGGAAGCTCATTAGTACTAGGCGCCACTGAAATGAACAGGATTGTCAGCACTAACAAGTCAAATCATAAAATCTAATAATATTTTCGTAAGTACTAGATCGCCAATGATACAGTATTGTTAACATATGAGAGATAATAGTGCATGAAATTTAAATCAATTTTCTGTATTTTCAAAATTACAATTCCGGAAATAATTGGTTATGACTTTGACAGAAGCAGGGTGAACATTAAGTCCATTCGCATTGTACAGCCACCACATGCGTAGATAAAGATGTTTTGTTTGTTTGTCACCATGCCGATATTTATAGCCATTCCCATTTAGTACTATTATAGGGGAAAGAGGGACGGGACTCATTTTTTTATTTTTCACCCATAAATTTTATTTTATTTTTGTAATATCCCTGGTTTGATTCTACATTGGGAACCTAAATTTTACATAAATGAAATTTATTTGATTCGGATCTTTGCGAAAATCTGACATCGTACAGACACAGGTAATGAATGACCTGTGAAAAATTTTAAAAAGAAGGGGTTTTATAACGTTTTATTTCTGTTGAAATTGCACCCAACATTTTCAATAGTATAACTAATTTAAAATACATTTATGTATCATCTAAAAAAAGTATATGATTTTGGAGGTCTATAAAAACGTTTACGGATAGGTTTATAGAAATGCCTACAAAAACATTGGGTATTATACTTTACAAACACCCTACTGAACGGTTCAATGAATGCATTATTCTTTTCATATGTTCATATATGAAAATAATAGGATTTTCCACTACATTCTAGTGGAACACTGCATCTTCTATTCCTCCTGATTATGGGTAATCCGAAAATTTGAGAGTTAATTATGTAAGACTCTTGCGTGAGTTTATGTAGTTTCCTTTTTTTGCCCATTTTCTATTTTCTCTAGAATATATAGAAATAATCTTTATTAGTTTTTTTTAAGAAAAATAAATATTTCGAAATACAAAAATATAAACAATATTTGTTAGCAATTAATTTTACTTAAACTAGGTAGATTAAAGGCTTTGGTGGATTTACAGCTTCTTGATATCTCAAGTGGCAACAATGTCGGCATGAGTTCAAGTGCGCAGGTACTTCAATTCCACTTCGTGGAAACTCTGATAGCATCAATAACCGTCTTGTACCGCCTTCGTCATGCTGAACAAAAAATAATAATAATAGTAATTTGTTAGATTTTTTTGTTGAAAATACTGTTATATCCTTTTTATCATTTCTGTATTGCAGTGTCTGCTCTAAATTTCAAGTAAATCAGAATTTGTTAAAATTAAACTGTTAAATAAAAACAGGCATAATTCAGTACTAAAAGATAAGAGGTTATCTATAAAACTTTATGGTTATAAAGAAGACTTTAGAAGAATTATTGTTTCAGTTACTAATAATTGATTACAGTTCGTAATTGCAACAGTAGTATGAAGTACAATACGAATAAACATTGACAGAACAAAAATAGTATAAAACTATGAAATACTTCCTTGAAGAGTGAATACCAAAATATAAACAGAATCTGACGCCAACTTCACACTTCTACAGTTCTATTAATATTTCTAAGGTTTAGAAAAATAGTAAACAATACAATGTTTGTTTTTACTGCATTAGTTAAAACTTTATTTAATGTTATTTGTTTGTAAAATAATTTAATGGGAATATTTTGCGTAATTTTTTTTAGATGTTTGTGACATATAACTTTTATGGATTTTGACCTAGACACGGTCTAAAAGGTCATCAAACTTAGAGAGCTCTTCAACATAGTGCTTGTACGGTTCATTAACTTTTTGGAAAGTAGTGCCTAAAAAAAGCAATTATTTTGAGAAATCGTGCTTCCTCTTTGGATTTTTTATGTTTCCGGCTCTAATAAAGCCATTCACTCAGTGAAACTCTTCTATGAAGTCACTTCCACCTGCATGACAGATTTTGAAGGGCTCACAGTCCCTCATAAAACCAAACTGTTGTCCTGCGGTGTCAGCTTCCCCTCTTGAACTTGTTTAGGACAGCACTGGGAGACCTCCAAGTGGGGAAGCTGACACCACAGGACAAGAGTTTGGTTTTATGAGGGACTGTGAGCCCTCCAATATCTGGCATGCGGGTGGAAGTGACTTCATGGAAGAGCTTCACTGTGTGAATGGCTTTGTTAGAGCCGGAAACATTAATCCGAAGAGGAAATGCAAAAACAATTTGGTCGAAATAACCAATCATAATAATTATTGTGATTTATAAATGAATCATCCATTTCCAAGGGTCGTGGTTCATGTAGTGTTATAATGGATGTGGGCATGGGGGTCTGACTCTAGAGTTCTGGGCGTTTGATTACAGAGACCCTGCGACTTTATTGTATTAGACGCAGAGCGGTGCCATTCCACCTGCGATATTCATTACCTGCTTAACTTTAATAACGACGGAGTGGCTGACAAGTTGATCCGTCACATTACTCAAGGTCAACTAGATAGTGATATGCAGGGGGTGGGAGGGGGAGGGGTTGTTTTGGTTTGTAACCCAAGCTGGCATCAGTGGGAAAGAACACCCACGACCGCCCTTCAACAGGTGGGGGTGCAAGGGAGGCGCCGCTGGTGGCCTCTAGCGGCGAACGTCACTCCCAACTGCTCGACCTGCTTCTAGATGTCGCCAGTCCCTCAATATGACTGTCACCAGTTCAATTCACTTTTTATACATATATCATTACTGGAATTAATGAATATAAAACAATATTAATGAAATATATGACTATAATATTGTCCCAACTATCCATTATATAATTTTCTTTATTATTGTTAAAAATGCGATCCCCTAGCAAGTGATAACGTCAGCCGTTTACCGGTTTTTTGTTTGATCAGTAATTAATTCTACATTGGGAGTCCTAAATTTTGCCTAACTCAAGAGAATTCGAGCAGGGATCTTTAGCAAGTTACTGACATCGTACAGGCTCGGGATCTGCGGATTAACGTCCTCTCAGAGATGCAACGTACTCAGATTTATTCACCTCCCGCGTGAATAAATCGAGGTCCAGGTGGGGATCGAACCCCGGACTACTAGCCCAGAGACGAGTGTGTTAACCACTGAGCTAACCTGGCCTCCAACTACTCATTAAGAACATTTAAAAAAAGTTAAGACTTTAAGTATCAGAGAAGTTAAATTTTTTAAAGGAGTGTAAGATACTCATGCAAATATCAGCGGTATATGCTATAAGTTTCATCGTTATGTTTCTAAATACCTAGTTAATAATAGATAGGTTATGTTATCTAGGATTTGTGAACTGCGCTAATGTCTCGAAAGCAATGCTCTAAAAAAGAAAAAAACATGACAAACTTTTTTCTCTTAGAACTCAAAATCTTATAAATTGGATTATATTGCACACATACAGTTTTTAATTATTTTGAAAATTGACGAATCAAACGACATTTTGAATGCTTCTGAAGATACAGTGACATTACAACATTAACCAGGCGCTTAATTTGTTACCTTAAAAATGTTCATACGGGAAAATCCTCCATTCTATTTATAACCTTAAGAATTCCTCCATATTCAGGAGGAATAGAAGATTCAGTACTCCACTAGAATGACGCGGAAAACCCTATTATTTTCATGTATGAATATATGAAAAGAATAATACATTATTGAACCGTTCAGTAGGATGTTTGGAAGGTAAATTACTCAATGGTTTTTGTAAGTATTTCTACAAGCTTATCCGTAAACGTTTTCATAAACTTACAAAATCATATTCTTCTTTTAGATTATACAAACATGTATTTTACACTAGTTATACTGTTACGAATGATGGGTGAAAGTTCAACAGAAATAAAGCGTTATGAAATCCCTTCTTTTTAAAACTTTTCACAAGTCAATACCTGTGCCTGTTCGATGTCCGAATCTAATTACTTTGATTGATCTAAAATTTAGGTTCCCGATGTAGAATCAATCTGGTGATATGACCCGTTTATTATAAAAAGAAAATAACATAAAATTTATGTGTGACAAATGTTAATGTTGTTAAAACATTTACGTTAAAACTTTTTGTAGACGATTTAGGAACACTTGCTATGATCGATGGAGGGAAGTTTTTATCGATCAACATCACGAATTGTTAGCCATTCGGGAAGTTAATGTGAAGCCATAATGTGAACTACCAAATCGGTAGTCATAACTATCTTGTCAAAGCGGTTTGAACCATTCAAGTTTATGAATGTTTGTGAGATTAGTTCTAATATCGTAAAATAATAATCTAAAACAATGAATAAGTCGATTAACTGATAAGGTCGTTGCTGTAAGATTATATGAAGATACCAATCTATCACCTTGGAATAAGGGAATAGACTGGGAAAACTTCAGATTCCCAATGAAAATAAATAGTTAAGTTTGCATTTTTGCTTATTCACCGTGTCACAACTAGTTGTCAAATAATTGTTTAATAAAATTATAATATAATATCACAATAACAATATCAATTTCGAAGTGAAGTAATTATACATTTTCCCGAAAGTAAGATCTCTAAGATGTAAAGATGTCGTTTTTTTGTGCTTAGCAAGTGTGTTCAGTTACTTATGTGTATGTGTGTGCTCATGTGTTGGGCGTGTTTGAGTATGTGTTGTGCATGTGTACACGCCCATACGTCTGAGTGTGTGTTTGCTGCTGACACGAGTTCAAATGCCCCATACAGGTAAGGGGATCTGTGGGATAGAGGCTATTTGAATTAATGAAATGTTGTTCGTGACTCCAAAAAAACGATTTAGAATGCTAGTCCAATCTTTCAAGCACTTTTAATTTCTTTACTACTACTAGAGAGAGCAAGCCGTTCACACTATGGTACTGAACTTAACTAAAGAGCAATAAAAACTGCGTTTCACTGATGATGAACAGTATACAAGCATGTCATATTTACATCATAGTTGGTGAATCCGCTTTGTAATTATTATCAGAATGACTTTTCCTGCCCCAGACGGTGATAACAGATTGGTTAGAACAAGCAGGGAGTCAGACCATCACCAAAACATAACTACTATTGGACTCCTGGGGTAAATTTATGTTTGTAATTTAAGTTTATTGGAATATCATTATATAGATAACATGTAACTTAATGAAAAAACGTTACTAGAATACTTCTTCTTCGTAGAACAATTTTTCCTCACTCTGTTTCAGAAGTCGTCAAGTTTTAAGACCTACGTGACATAACCTAATTGGTATTGTCATTGAGTCGTTTGACAGCGATGCCAATTTATACTTTTAACAAATTTTAACATTTTTAACAAATTAAAAGCTAACATTTAATTTAAAACGCAGACCTTTAGTCACCCTCAAATAACAATTACAAAAAAAAATAATAATATTAATTTAAAAAATCTGGTGTGTGACCCCACATGACGTTCATTTACTTCATTATAAATACGCACTTGTTCAGAAATTAAATTTAAATTCTATAACAAATAAATTTGTTACTTGCTGTAACTCAAGTTACTGACTTAAGTCCTAAATTTTGCCTAACTCAAGCGAATTCGAGCAGGGATCTTTAACGAGTACCTGGCATCGTACAGACTCGGGATCGACGGCTTAACGTCCTCTCCGAGGGACGACGTGCTTTGATTTATTCACGAATCGAGGGTCAGGTTGGAATCGAACTCCGGATTACCAACCCAGAGGCGAGTACGTTAACCACTGAGCTAACCTGGTCCCCTATTACTGTATAACAATTCGCCTACATGCCCA
This sequence comes from Hermatobates lingyangjiaoensis, assembly GCA_026182355.1. Classification (NCBI taxonomy): domain Eukaryota; kingdom Metazoa; phylum Arthropoda; class Insecta; order Hemiptera; family Hermatobatidae; genus Hermatobates; species Hermatobates lingyangjiaoensis. Next base: position 195,781 of record JAPFBL010000236.1, on the reverse strand, counting down.
TGTCTACTATACAAGCATGCACACACAGACAGACAGACCAATTTGCAAAATCTATTTTCTTGGCTTAGAGAACTTGAAGGCGTGTACGTAAAAATAGATATAGTAATTTTTATCCGATCATACTTTCATAACTATATATTTGATATATAAAAGAAAATAATAAATAAAATGTTGAATCAGTAAATTTATAAAAGATTGGTTACACTGGCAGGTGACTACTGTACCAATGGGTTCAATTCTCGCTTGAAGATGGGTGTGTTCAAAAAGATCAAAAAAACAAGAAGATATTCCAATTTATCTGATAATCTATTTATATCCAATCATCGCATTAGTACGGAATACCTTATATTTTTCGATATTCCTGAGTACTTATGTTGAGTTCAAAGTATATTAACAGAGTAACATGTTAGTTCTAAGTATAGCAATTTCATTATGATTCCGTTTGAAAGCAATGTTAGTAAATCTGCCACTGGGCTCCTTAAAGTGTATTCCCTTTCTTGGTGGATTCCCTGCTCTTTCTTAAGTCATTCATGTTTCGTTTTGTTATAGGTCGCACTGTGTCCCGCCAAATGCAAAGCTCCCAAACAGTTTCCTCATCACACAGTGCAATGTCTTCAGACGGCAAAGTCTCCGTCTCAACCAGTGTTGTTCACGGTAAGTTTAATTCAGTTTATTCCAAAACTCCTTCATATTCAATGCTTTAGTTCTAAAATCATCTATATTTTTAAGATTATTTTTAAATTTATATTTAAAAGTAAATAAAACGTGCAATAAAAAAATATCGTCTAAACAACAATTACATTCCAAAAATGGGACTAAGATCTTTCCTAGAAAAAACTGGTAAGGTTTATTCTATAACAGAAATAGATATTACATCTGCAGTCAATAATTTTACATGACTTATGTTGAGAGAATTTATTTTTCATTCTTCTTTCCTTTTAATGCTGCTATTTGTAAAGTAATATATTTCTCACAGTTTTCTTTAATATTTGTTTGTATGATCGGGGATAAACTGAAATTAACAGGTATTCGAAGTTTCAACTATGCGCAACATCCAAGGCTTCACCTCTAGTTGACTTATACCTTACGTTATTTATATCAGGTATTGGAATTGTATTACAAGAAAGCCCCCTTAGCCCAGAGCGTAGTGCACTGGACTTCCAAAGTAAAGTTCGTGGGTTCGAATCCCACAAAATGACGTACATTTTATTATTTATTCAGACAATAAAACAAGATCGGTCATCAGATTTTTATAAGTATATATATAAATACAACTAAAAGAAACGGTCCAGCGGACTTTTTTACAATAAAATAAAAAACGAAGGAAACACACAGAAAGACACAGACATAACTCACATCGATATTTCGACAATCGTCGTCATCAGGAGGTGCGAAGAGCGAAGAGTCCCGCAGGAAGACAGGGCGGTACTGAAGTCGGAAACCGCAGCCAGTACCCCACCACTTACCACCAAGCGGGGGAAGGGAGGGAAGGAAATGAAGAGCCAAATTAAGACGTAAAAGGAACGAGTAAAAATTATAACTATAAAAAATTATAAAAAAGTAGATAAATCAAATTAAAATTAATAAAAATAATAAATAAAAAGTAAAATAAAAAATAATAAATAAATAAATAAAAAATAATAAATAAATAAATAAAAAATAATAAATAAATAAATAAATCATAAATAAATTATCGGTTGAGGTTGAGTCCGGGGGAAGAGCGAGCATCAAGTAAGCATATGTATGCCTCATATGTATATGTATATGTATGTGTATATGTATGAGTATATATGTATGTGTATATGTATGTATATGTATGAGGCATACATATGCTTACTTGATGCTCGCTCTTCCCCCGGACTCAACCTCAACCGATAATTTATTTATGATTTATTTATTTATTTATTATTTTTTATTTATTTATTTATTATTTTTTATTTATTTATTTATTATTTTTTATTTTACTTTTTATTTATTATTTTTATTAATTTTAATTTGATTTATCTACTTTTTTATAATTTTTTATAGTTATAATTTTTACTCGTTCCTTTTACGTCTTAATTTGGCTCTTCATTTCCTTCCCTCCCTTCCCCCGCTTGGTGGTAAGTGGTGGGGTACTGGCTGCGGTTTCCGACTTCAGTACCGCCCTGTCTTCCTGCGGGACTCTTCGCACCTCCTGATGACGACGATTGTCGAAATATCGATGTGAGTTATGTCTGTGTCTTTCTGTGTGTTTCCTTCGTTTTTTATTTTATTGTATATATATAAATATATATATATATATATATATATATATATATATATAGAGAGAGAGAGAGAGAGAGAGAGAGAGAGATATTCTGTCAAAAAAGTATCTACCTTGAATCACGTAAAAAAAGAATTGTGTAAACTTTACAAATTTTGTTGAATCAGCTTTAAAACACTCTTGTTATGAGTTCACCAGTTCCAATAGCAGTGCTACCCCTGCTGGTGACATATCTCGAATTCCGTAATTGCTATACTCTAGAGCTATGCTGTCGCATATTTCGTAATTTCGTTTCTCGAGGTAAACGGTTTGTTTCCCTTTCACGGTTTGTTCGCTGTTTAAGAAGCGCAGAGAGTCACAGCTGTCATGTTTAGAGAGCAGGGAGTTGATGGAGCAAGTGGAGTGTTGTTTTAGGCAAGGTAAGCTTGGACCATGTGGGCAGTTTGAGCGGGCGCATTGTCTCATGTTGAAGTCTCTCGCCGCCCACATTTCCATTTGTCTAAATCATCGCGAAGGTGTTACTTAAACTCCAGAAGGTATTCCTTATTATCTTTTGACCTTCTGGTGCCTATTCAGTATATAAAATCTCTGTAAATAAAAATAAAAAACGTCAACATTGACTTGACGTTGCTGCTGAAAACCTGCTGTGCTTTTTTTTGTTATTACAATTTTGGTTATGTACATTTGTACTAAGTGATAAGCATACACCCATCAGTAATGCATATTACTAATAATGAATCATATGCATAGACCATCTCATCAACAATAAGACGACCGTCATACAGTCTGACTTAGAACTTTGAAGCAGGCTTTGTCCAATGTCCAAGCAGAGTTGTTGCTGCAGACCCATTTGGCAACCTTGGAATGATTTTCACTCACACTCGTCGCAAACCGAGATTTTCTGTTAAGATTTTACTAAGGTTAGTCGGAAATCGCTCGCAACTCAAGTTAAAACTGAAGTGCTAGAAATCCACTTTCTAGGTCATGTTACTACTACTAAGGTGAAGGTTGGTTAGGTTGCAGTAGCAGTCCCAATAGGCCGAATATTGGCCCTTTGTGATACCAGACAATGAAGAATGATTCTACATTGGGAGATCTAAATTTTGCCTGACCCAATTGTATTTAGAGTTGAGATCTTAAAAGAGTACCTGACATCAAACACGGTTGGGATCGACGGCTTAACGTCTTTCGTCTCACAAGTGAATAAATCGAGGGTCAGAATAGGTATTGAACCCAGATTAAGGGGAACGTTTTTATTTTATATCGTTGCCAAACAATAATGCAAATATTTATGTTGGTGATGGAACAAAAAAAAAATTATAAATGGGTACAATTGTGTATGTGTCATACACAATTTAACGGTAAACGGTAAATAACATTTTCTCCCGATGTAAAATCAATCCGGAAATTAGAGCTGTCTCTGGCTAACATGAGTGTTAATTCACAAGTATGCTATACTTTCCACCACCCTATGCACCAAATTTTAAAGAAAGAAAGCGTTCAGATCTCAATGACTTTGTCAATATTATTTATTTTGTTCTGGCATCATTATTTGTTGCGTATACGTCTGTTTGAAGCATTGAGGGGTATCCACCCCTAGGACAGGTCTGATGGCGTAAGGCTGTAATTGTGTGCGTCAGGTATACAGATCAAATATCACAATAACGGAATAAATAATAAGGTGCAGTACTGTTACTGCACAGAGGTGACCTGTGGAGAGGGCGACGCCAGCAGCGCTGTTTATTTCTGAACTACCTCTCGAAATAGGGGGGTGACAGGCCGCGGTCACTCACTCGGAAGGCGGCATGGCTGCCGGCGAGCCCGACCTTTCGCTGCTCCTCGCCCTCGTCGTCACCCTGGCCCTTGTCTGGTGCTTGTTCCCGCCTGTTTTCGGCCTCTCCTCCACTGTGGCCGTCGCCTCTCTTCTCTACCCCTACTTAGGTCTTCTATCTTTAGCAAGTCTTTTCTCTGGTCAATTGGCTCCTAACGCTTGTTAGCATTGAATGCCTGCCTCTGAGTCACCTCCTAACAACCCATTCACTTCATTCTTCCTAACCTTTACCCTCATTAAAACACACTAAACCCCTATCCTTCCCGTAACACTCCTCCCAACACACAACTAATCTTTCAACTTTTTCCCATCTATCTTTATTCAACTTAACCATTAACTGTCTTATTTTAAGCTACATGTTTTAATTTCCATAACTTTGTGGAACCTTTTTACCTAATACAAACTAGCCCAAACATTTTGCAAACCCCAGTTTTGTTTACGATACATAGAATTAACGTATAAAAATTAATTTTACACTCTATTACCTTCTCTTGAATTAGTTCCGTTTTATTTTAGGGAAAGTAAAAAAAACCCAAAATATTTTAAAGTGTAAAGAATGAAACTTTGTTCCTTATTGTGATAAATTTCATCCGTTTATGGTTCCATTTTCAGATTAAATTTTGCAAAATAGTTTAAATTTGCTCACATAATATTTGCATACTTATCTGATTTTATTGTTTCTTGGGGAAGTGCTCATTCTCTGTCTTTAATGATATCTAGTTCCATTGAATAAATAGTGATGCGAAAACAAGTAGATTGCATGTTTCAATTTCAACTTTTCAATTAATTAAATTAATTGAAATTAAAGTTAATTAATCTTGTTGATTTCACTATAGTTGATTTTTACCGGTTTTTTCTATTAAACTGATGTCTTATCGTGATAAAATACAAAAATATTAATAAATTTATCAAGAGTTCAAATAAATTGTAATCAAAATTCCATAAGGAAATTGTTAAACTCAAAACAAACAAGTCTCTGGTAGAGAAACCACATGATTTTCATTTATGTACATTATAAGCGATATAACAATTAATTATTTGTAGAGGTAGTTGTATCACAGTAGTTCTGATGATTATTTTGGCACTTATTAATATCCAAGGATATTAATCTCTGTCTATCTCTCTCTCTATCCCTCTCTCTCTCTCTCTCCCTCCCTCCCTCTCTCTCTCTCTCTCTATCTATCTATCTATCTATCTATCTATCTATCTGTCCCTCAGTTTATCCATTTGTATATAATTTAATATTATTATACACATTTTACTGCCTTTTCTTAAATATTCCTGTCAATATAAATAAAAGTTCGTTTATTAAACTTGAGAACAGTCTTTTAAACTTCTGACCCTGTAAGAAAATGTCAATCGCATAGGGTCCTATATATATTAAATATCAACTATAAAACAAGAATCATTGGATTTTATCAAAATATCAATTTATAAAATAGATTTCAATAAAAACAGAAAACCCTGATATTTATTAATATAAAGTACTCCTTAAAAAAGTGAAATTTTTATGCTGAGCTTGTTGTTTTGTCTCAGGAAAAGAAGAAATTAGATATGAATTATGTGATGCTAACTATTTTCGGTTTTATGATATCCTACATATATAATAGTATATATATATATATATATATAAAACAAGATTTCACAATAAACACGAGAAATAACAATCAATGATCAAACCTCAATAAGAAATGGAAAAAAAGACTAATATCTATCTAAGATTTGGGTTTTTGACGGTGACGAAAACCGCTTGTTACGGTTGAAAGATCGTAGTCTTTTTTTTCCATTTCATATTGCGGTTTGATAATGTTATTGGGGTACCCATTATGATATTTCGTCTTTTTTAGACTGATGATAAAGAAAGAATATGAAACCTGTTTGTGGATAGATAAACATCTTTAGGTAACGTAAAAAAAAGTAGTATTGGAATCGCCTGCTAATGAAGATAGTCTCTTCCATGGAATGTGGCGTAAACATTTCAATGGAAGTAAACAATATTCTGTAGGAAACTAAAGAAATCAGCTAGTAAAATAAAACTGATTAAAAATATTTTGGATATAATGCCGATGCTTCAAAATCGAAACTGTTTAGCACTTGCTGTCTATGTCTTAATGTTATTGCTAGTATGTTCTTTAGGTTTCAAACAGAAATGCCACAATTGTGCCATTCGTTGTCTTCCACTTTGACTTGCATCTGGAGTGATTAATTTAGTGTAAATTATAAAGCTCATGCTTCACCTGTTGCAGAATGAAGATTCTAGAATCTTCAGCAGCATTCTTTGAAGATTCTAGACAGAAGCTTCACTAAATACGAAACTAAATACCTAATTTTTATTTTGAGCTATATCTTCAGCCTACAAACTTAACGCAAACTATATGAAATTCAGCGTGCATTAACATTTATTACATTTAACAACCAAAAACAATGCTTAACACATAATTAATTGATTACAATTACTGTGAGACATGTTGTTTTTGTCAGTTTATTACGTGTTAAGTTGTGTTATTGGTTGTTAAGTCAGTTATTTTTGAAGGTAAGCCGAACTTTACGCAGTTTGTCTGTTAAGCTTGTAACCTGAAGATGACCAGAAATATAGATCTCAAAGTAAAAATTAGGTATTTGAGGAAGTGAAATCTGTTTATTTTATCTTGGTTACTTAATATATTGAATTCCACAGGTCAAATAGTGTAAAATTACAAAGTTATTGAGCCATCCCACCGTTGAGGTTTGATTAAGAATTGGTGATTTCTTATATCGATTCTTGGGACCAGGGTAACGTGCTGGCCTCTGGACTGGTAGATCCGGGGTTCAATACCTACTCTGGCTCTTGATTTATTCATACGGGAGGTGAAAAAATCTGAGCATATCGTCCCTCGGAAAGGATGCTAAGCCTGTTTTGACTTTATGTATACTTCGGTATCTCGACCATTCTACCAAGAGGTGGTAAGACAACCGATGTTAGAAGTTGGTCCCGAGACTGTGCAATGTCAAGAACTCGTTAAAAATCCCTACTTTAAATATAATTAAGTCAGGAAAAATTAGGACTCACAATGTAGAGTATTCATTGTGTGATACTACAAGGTCCAAATGTTCTCCCGTGGGACTGAAATTGCAACCTAACCTAACCTATGTGAATTCTGGCCCTGTCAACCTGTTGCCATTAAGAAACGCTTTTCCTAGGACCCTTTCGTTCAGCTGAGGAAAATTTAGTGTTGATTTTATTATGAAATTGTAATTTTATTTACTTGCGTGCTTAATGTCATACCACTGTTCATCAGTAAAGCAATCACGATACCACCAGACCACACCTGATCATGTTATCAGAGAACTAAATCAAGAAAAAGAAACTACTTTAAATGTCTCAGTACATTTCATTTTCCCGGTATATGAAAAACTTACTCGAGTAAACATCTAAGTGAATTGTATCAGTTCTTTTTATGCGTTTTTTTTTGTGAAACTATAATTATATATATATATTCTATGTTTTATTCCATGTTTTGTTATTGAGGGCTAGGTCAAATAAAAGAAAATAAACTCCTTCGTAGGCCAACGTTTCGATGTATTTGTACATCATCTTCAGGGCTAAAATTAGAGTAAAAACTATAATAAATTTAGAAAAACAATCTACAACTCACATAGAGAATTAACATAAATTTTTGAGACCAACAGATCCATACAAATAGAATAGAATAGAAGAGGTCAATAACAATTTTTGGAGATTATATATACATATATACTTCACTTAATAAAACGAAACACGATCGAAACTGGACACAATAAGAGTTCAAATTGTTGTAGTTTTTCTGCTGATTGTAGGGTCAAGTGTTTTCATTGTTACAGCATTTTTTCTTAAAATATGTTATAAGAGTTAGACTGTATTATCATACTGGGGCAATTTGAATTAAGAATATTGACTCTTTGTTTGGTTCATATTTCCTATATATGAGCTCTTTCTTTGGTCTCATGAAGTATGCTATAGCTAGGAATTTCAGCTAGGATTAGAGTAGGAATATTGGAGCAGGGAGTGACTAATTTAAGGGTTTGCTGATGAGTGCGGTCACAAGGCGGTCACCTGCCACCCACACGGCTAAATATAATCGAACAGGCCTGCCACAACTGTCACCAAAGCCGCTATCTTGCCTCTTGACCACGCTGTCGGGTAATAGGCTTGAACCCAGCTGAATTCCAAACATAGCCTATCTCCAATTAGGTGCTTAGTATCATTTGAAAAAAAAAGAAGTAGATAATTTGAACGTTGCAAATGCTTATGTTGTATTCTGTGCTCGATCGGTTTCAGGCCTTTGTATATCCTCTCCTGAAGAAGGAACGCAGAAGGTCTCTGCGTTCATCTTCCATCTTCCAAAATGCCGAAACTTATAAATGCCATCAACATTGCATTTTATCAATGGTCAAAACTATCAGTTTTTTTCTGTTATTGTAAAACTTTACTGGTCTTCTGTGTTTGACTGGTTTCAGAAAATGTCCATCTCCAAGAAAAGCTATAAGAAAGAGCGCAGAAGCGTATATTGTCTTCAGTGCTTGACTGATTTTGAATTATGTCTAATTCGGGCCGTAAAAATGGATTCAATTGAACCATTATACTGAGACTTACATATAAGTTTCTCTTATTAACGTATAATTTTCCCAAGTATCATACTTATATCATACTTCAATTCTTTCTCTATACCAAGCTGAGCATACTTTTATGGTTTTTAATTCAAGTTATACCTTAGTATCACACTAATGGATTATGCCAATTATAAACCCTCTTATATTTGAAAATTGCTTCAAAATAAAGAGTTTTTCTTTCATAGTGTGTGATATTCTCCACTGATCAATTTATTGTAATGTATTGATATTTATTGTAATAAATCAATTACGTAAAAATCAATAAAAATTATTACGATCAGTTTTCAAGTGGCTAAACCATATATTAATTTTGATGGTATTAAATGGTTTAGACTGACTGACTCTCATTCGGAAGGTTTTACTTTACTTCCTGGGGAGGAGTGGCCTCATTAATTTCAAAACAATATTATAAAGAATATGTAAAATGTTTGCACAGTTTTTAACCTTAGAAACAAGTTAAGTGCAGGACATTTCATGCGTACATTACTGAGTCACCGTTATATTATTTATATTCTATAATAGTGACTTAACAAGACAAACATGTTTATTTTATTAACAAAATTATATGACTATATTGTAAAAATAAGAATTATTGTGCAGAATATAAATTAATGCTTGTGAAGCAATGTAGGATATCCTGCAATAAAAAAAAAATATCTCCTAAGGAGTATATATTGGTACTCTTGCTTGGTAAGCTCCAATGTTTATGACTTATACATTATCAAAAAGTAAATTATAATATTTGATAATTATTATAATTATCATTATAATTAATTAGAATGATAGATGCCTCCCTTTTAATAATGACGTTACTAGGTATAGAACTTTTCTGAAAAGACAACATTTATCTAGAAAATCTTATATATTAGAGTGCAGTCACTACTTGCTTTCGCACAATCAAGACAACTAGTTGAATTTTGCCAAAGTTAACACAAAGTAAATTCGGTTGTCAGTTATTTTTAATTGTGGTACTCAAGTAAGATGTTTGCGAGCCAGAATTGTTAAAATTACTAACTGTATAATATTATCAATGCAGGAATCTCAAATATTAAATTTTAAAACAAGCAATGTTTAGTACATAAGTAAAAATAAAGTGACAATCATACAAGAGAGAAACAAAAAACCGAACAACAGAATTGTATCAGGAAAATTGTCAAAGTATTCTATCAGTGGTCAAAACTATCAATTTTTTTCTGTAAGTCTAGGAATGTGCATTGCTTATTATTATTTCTAACCCGACAGTGTTGTCACTTTTACCCAAACATGACTTACAATACCTTATGTATTGGCTGTTTTCTTAATGAAAGCAATCTGTAAATGGTTGTGATTTGTGAAGAGAGTCCACACTTGGATGTAATGTATTAAGTTTTGAAGCAGTGGTTTTCTGTCCAAAAGGTCATTCCCCACTTGGCAACTCCGCCATTCCCTTCAGGTTAAGAACCACTAGTCTGTATCATAATTACCTCATACTTGAAATTATTATTTTGATAATCATTATTTGATTAGTCACTGTAGTACTAATGACCTTTGTGCAATTTATAAATTTCCTTGATTATGTTAACGTTAATATTATTAAGGGGTGATTTTGAAATTGTTATTTTGACATGAAGGTGATGGTTGGCTGCTGTTTTAGGTAGTTAGTCTTTTTCATTCCCGTACCTCAGTCAGTAACTTTCAATATCTGTCATTCGAAGCTCTGAGTGCTTTTGTTCGTCACCCCTAGTTCATCTATCCTCTCTGTCAGTTAGACGTCTCCCTTCGTTAGGCCTCCTCGTGTCGCATTCTTAACCTATTTCTTTCTGTCCTCTTTTCTATTCTTCTTTTTTTTTGTGTCATTCAGTCTTGTTTCTCTTATTATTCTTCCTGCACGCATGCGCAACACACACACGCATATCATAAACTCTGAGCGTGCATACACAGTCGCCCACACTATACACACACATCTCATTCTCTTACATATAAATGACGGAGAATTACATATAACTACTAACTTACTCATTATTGTTATTATTATCATTTCAGGCTGACTATAGCACTACGCCTTAAAAACTATTGTACTTCCCCCTTCTTTACTAAAGTACCCCTGCAGTAAGCTTCAACGCCTCCAAGAAGCTCCGCGCTTTTGCTGGGTTTAACGGTAAAAATTTCCCCTCTACTTTTGGACCCTCTGCGCTTCCGGATGATGGTCTCCGGACTTCCTTCTCCTTAGTATCATACCCTTAAGCTCTGTCTGTAGTATTTTTTCCGCTTCGGCAGAGCACCGGATACCGGCGTAAGGCTATTTACTCAAGGGGGTCACCTGGTACCCTTGAGGCTCCGTTCGTAATACAGTAACCCCCGTATCATCCATCCTTCGGCACGGATCGCATAACACCTTGGATTGGAGCTGGGGTAAGAGGAGAGGATTTGGGAAGTTGGATGGATGTGAAACGAAGATGCTATTAGAGGCGCATAATCACTCCCTTTCTACCCAAGTTACTCATAATAAGCTTATATCTAATATATAACATGCAACATAGATAACATATAATATATAACATAGATAACCATATCTAATAGCATAGTATACCCGTGACTCATCTTTAACATACCTTACATTGTATAACTTTTCAAACCATGTCAGGTACATGTTAAATACCATACCCCTCATGAGAAAGATAATAGTCTATACAGGTATATGCCATATATCTCTCCAAAAGACTGCAGGTACATGATGTTCCATATATATATCTAGAGTCATTATCAAAATTTAAACCTCAAGTTTCTAGAGCTAACTTCACAAGCAACTACACTCAGACAATACTAATCCCTGTTGGTACAAATTAAAAGTATGACTTATTTCACCAATTATGTCAGATTTCCAACATTGCAACTTCAGTAAATGATTGTCCCGTTTTGTTGAAATTAATTAAAAAGCCTAGCCATTGATTAGCTTTTCAATCTGGTAAAAATTCTATCTGCATTACAATCAGTACGGTCTGATGAGTCTAGTGGTAAGTGCTGTTAGTGCTGCAGATTGAGCGCTCGAATCTTGGTCGTCACCCTAGGTTTCAATGTGGAAATGTAAAATATGTTTAATAAACTACTAGGATCGTTGTCTCTACAAATGTGTAGTTCTCTTGAAGATCCTACTCTAATTGGAGCTCCAATTAGATTCCTAATTGCAATCTTCCTCCTACATGGAGAAGCTCCAAGTAAAATTCTTTAATTTAGTTTAAAATGAACCATATTTCCGCCTTTATAAATGTGGATGTTAGAAGCAGTGATTATCTGAGTTTCATGTGCGTTTATTATGGAGAAGTTAAGCAGAGTCAAATACATTCTTTTATTTTTTGTTTACTTCCTTGAACAAACTGGATCAACTGAATGTTGATAGTGGTTGGAGACTTGGTAGGATTTGAAATGCTTCAATATCCCCATCGCTTGGCGACAACAAACCTCAAATAGTCTCAAGTTAAAGCTAATAGTAGTCACTGCAACACCATATGGATCCTCCTCTGACGCAAAAGCCTCGGCCAACCTGTTAGTCACGCTTTACTGAAACTTCTCAAGACCTTGCGTAACGATCCCTCAAAAATAAAATCACTTGCCTCGTTCTATATTATAGAAAATCAGCCGGATATTCAAAGATGCTATAAATATCAAGGCAGATCGTTAGTAAGAAGGCCAAGCAAGCTGTCCCGCTCTTATTTATAACTGGTAGGAATCAAATGGCTTGTTTGATATAGAGCAACCAGGAAGTTGCAAGCTTCGTATCCCTTTAGCTCAGCTGTTTTCAAACTTTCTCTCACTCTGCAGCCCACTCAGAGTGGAGTTCGTCTCACTGTTTTTTCCATTACCCAAATACAAGTAATTGTATTTGTGAAACAAGGTTCTCACTTCTTTGATAATTAGTCGTATTAGATATGTTTTCTCATGATAGTGAAGAAAATATATTTCGTCTTCACCACAAGGAATTCATTTTCCTTTGTTGATTCTTTTCATATTTCTATATATTGAAGATATATTTCACATATCTTCAATATATAGACAAGATATATAAAAAAAATTATTTTATACATTTGGTCTTTATATTGTAGATATGTCTGATGATGAACACTAAGTGTTGTAAACACGACGTAAAATAAATTCCCTGTGGTGAAGACGTAATATATTTTCCTCACAATCATGAGTAAATACCAGTCAATAACTGCTTTCATAGCTCCTGATATGTTTTCTCTTTAAATATTTTTTAACTACATAATCTTTTTAATTACGCCATTGTTTTCACAATTCCTTTTAATAGTCAGGTGTGGTCTAGTGGTAAAGGCCATGCCGTCAGCACTAAAGATTTATGGTTGGAATCTTTGTTACGACTCATTTTGTTTATGTGAAAATGCAAATGTTCTGTATAAAAAAATTGCCCCTAAAATGGGATATAAAGCTGACTATTTTGAGCCTGAACCAAGTCGGATACTTCTCACAGATATCTACTCTACTGCCTAGTAAACTTAAGTTTAAAATTGTTTAAAGAATAGGAAGTGGAATTGCAAACATCCTATAATATTGTTCTGTTCATCATTATGTCTAATCTTATTTTAAGTATGTATATTTGATCGTAAGCGACACATAGAGTTAGTCGTAGATCATGAGGCTTAAGTCACAAGCAATTAAAGCTTAAGTGATGCAAGCTCACGACTTTTCTCCCAAGACAATTAGACTTACGACTCTACTCCCAGGAGAAGTAGTTCTTCTCTACAACAGTACTTCCGAGGCAAGTCGACTTAACGCTGCGACTCTACTCCCGAGGCAAGTATACCCTACTCTTCGACTGTACTTCTGAGTCAAGTAGACTTTGCTTTTGTGTCTCTACTCCCCAAGCAGCTAAACTTTTCTCTCGACTCTGCTGCCGTGCCAGGTACACTATACGCTACTATCTTGAATGTTGGAATACGATCACTTGAGATCGGTAGTATTTCCATTTAGAATAATCTTCGAGGGTTTTGAAAGGGGCGACTTTTAAATTTTTTTAAATGCTGAAAGTAAGTGGTAAAATTCCCAATCAAAAATTTATTTTTAATTTTTTACGTCATAACTTATTTTTCTGATAAACTTTTACTCAGCCTCCCCTTTTTCTCCCATCGCTCTCACTTCCTCTACCCCTTTTCATCTCTCTCTCTCTCTCTCTCTCTCTTTCTTTCTTTCGCTCCCCCCCCCCCCCCCCCCCTATAAATGTAGTTCTTTCTTTTTGTTATAGACATTAATATGCTCAAGTGTGTTCAACTTTCTAACTTATTCTTCGTTAAAGTTTCTTAGTTTTCTATACAAGGAAGCCATATTTTATGGGCATACACTATTTGTGTACTAGTAGACTTGCCTGACTTTGACGGGTATTAAAAAAATTCAAAAATGACACATGGTATTTCAAAATATTATTCGAAAAATCATAGAATAGGAACAAATATATTTATTAGCACAGTGTTAAGTAAATGCCTCTGTACATACCACATTAGTGTCTGTCTTTCTCATCGTGTCTGTGAAGTCATCCAAAGACATCTTAAAAGCCCATAACTTCGCTTCTACGTTGAGTTTTCAATCCATTCATACACATATCCACTGTCAAAGTTTCAGCTCGCTATGTCTTATGGTGGCTGAGTTTAATTATGACAATATTTTGTGGATAAATCAACTGACAGAAATTGTTCTAAGGGAGGATTTGGTTTCTCTAATGTATGAAACGTAAAGATAACTTAAAATGAGTCAGTTTTAAGCAATGTACAAACAAAATCTTTCTTTTATTTATATAGATTTAACCATATTTCGTGTGTAAACATAATTTTTTGGGTATTCACTATTTTTTGAGGTCAACCAATGCTAAGAGTCAAGCTAGTAGTTTGATGACTATTTAATTTTCTTTCAGCCCTATTATGGTTTCAATATAATCTACTAGAGAGTCTTACATTTTAAGTCTAGTAAAATTAAGAATTAGTTGTGCATTGGTCACTATATATTAAATAAAAATTATACTTTATCAAGAATACTAATGTATGATTATGAGATGTTTATATATATATAATGTTCCGATACATCTTCATTTGTGAATAATGGCAAGTTAGCTAAAATAAACTTGTTTTGTTCAGGAGAAGTGAGTTCAAAGGACGGCGCTGAGCCAGTGGGGAAGGTGACCCGGTCACAGTACACGTATCGCAAGGACGGTGACTCAGCCCCCAGAGTCACCTCCACGACGACCACAGACGTCCTGGGCAGACGACCTTCAGGACCCAACATTACCGAACTCAAGCACACCGATTCTTCCTCCGCCATCTCCTCCAGGTATAATCCATCAACCATCAGTATAATTTTCTTGGTAATCTTTGTTCAAGGGATTACAAATAAATAGCTACAACAGTAAAAACAAGTTAGAGCAATTGCTATGGTCAACTACAAATTAAAATTTAATGATCAAAGTAGACCAGTTTTGGTATTACGAGGGTCGTCCAGAAAATAAGTTCCGTTTTGGTCTGTAGGGCGGTAGGAGTGGTTTTTGCCCAATCCGGCAACACCGCTCGAAAGAGGAGAGGTGGGGGAATAGAATGAGAGGTGGGGGACCTCAGTCGGTCAATTACCAACGTCAGGGCAGGTAGTTGAAATGGAGCCCTCCATGTCACGTCCCGCCACCTCGATCCCCGTTCCTCTCGAGTTGTTTTGCGCGGAGTGATTCAATTTCTTTATGCACAGGGTTTCAAATCAGTTCAAATTCACGAACAGCTCATTTCTGTTTATGGAGAAGGTGTAATGAGTGAATCAATGGTGAGGAGATGGGTATGTGAATTTAAGGCGGGAAGACATTCAGCTCTCTAGGGACCCACCGGGTGGAAACTTTCCGAAAGTCAAGTTTTTCCGAGACGATCTCATGGATGTGGGATCGTGAGATGTCTGGGAAACTCAGGTGGAGTTCATCCAGGGTTAAACGACGATCTTTGCGAATTGCATGTCGATTTCTGCGACAATTTCGTCCGTCACAACTGAGGGTCTGCCTCTCCCACTTTCATCCTCAAGTGAATGTCTTCCCGCCTTAAATCCACGTACCCTTTCTCCTCACCATTGATTCACTCATTACACCTTCTCCATAAACAGAAATGAGCTGTTCGTGAATTTGAACTGATTTGAAACCCTGTGCATAAAGAAATTGAATCACTCCGCGCAAAACAACTCGAGAGGGAACGGGGATCGAGGTGGCGGGACGTGACATGGAGGGCTCCATTTCAACTACCTGCCCTGACGTTGGTAATTGACCGACTGAGGTCCCCCACCTCTCATTCTATTCCCCCACCTCTCCTCTTTCGAGCGGTGTTGCCGGATTTTGCAAAAACCACTCCTACTGCCCTACAGACCAAAACGGAACTTATTTTCTGGACGACCCTCGTATTTCGCGTACCCAGCTTATTCAGCATTATCGGGGACAATTACAACAAAACAGATTGATGCCTTTGTACGTGAAAGCTCAGATCAAAGTAGAGCACTAGGGGAGACTCAGAACTAAGACGAACCATAAGAAGGAACAAAAGAGCTAAAGAAAGCACAAGTTAAAACGCAATGAGTATGCCAATTACAAATTAAAATTTTATGACCAAATAAACCACAAGGGGAAACTCAGAACTAAGACGAAACATAAGAAAGAACAAAAGAGCTAAAGAAGCACAAGTTAGAACGCAATAAGTATGCCAACTACAAATTAAAATTTAATGACCAAATAAACCACAAGGGGAAACTCAGAACTGAAAAAACGCACATGATTTATTGTCATGAAATGTAAACGTACATTATATAATAATTAGAAAATATAAAATAATAACCAAATTATATAATATTAACCTAAATAAATACAATAATTTTATTAAAAAATAATAAATTATCTAAATAAAGAAACCAAATAGATGAATTAATAAAAAAAAATAGTAACAAACAAAATAAATAAAACAATTACTTGAGGAAGCTAGACCTCATGTTTATCATTGACTTGAATTATTGTTTATGTCGTCAAATTATTATATAATACGTATTTTATAGAATATAGAGGTATTTATTTTTATGTTGATGTAATATACGAGTAAGTTGAGTTCGTTTCATTTGACTGACTGTTGTAGGGACTACAGGGTGGAAGAAATGGATGACACAGAGGAGAGAAGTGGACTAACGACAGTGAAGTCGCAAAGTGAGACTGAGACTAGTCGCAAGAGTTCTGAGACTGAGATGAGTCGCAAGAGTTCTGAGACTGAGACGAGTCGCAAGAGTTCAGTGCGAGGGGAGTCTGTTAGGGCTCTTCAGCACAAGTTCCAACAGGTCTCTGGTAAGAGTCGTCAGAATTGAAGCGCCAGCAGAGTCATTCTGACCTATACTCCTAGTACTCAAAACACTTGAGTCCAATTTTTACAGTTTTTTTTTTTATTGTGGTTTATACTATGATTATTATTTTATGTAAGTTTTTTCAAAACGATATACATGATACATGCTTAACAGCATATAAATATGACTCCATATGTATATAAACTAATTTCACTAAGAAATCACAGAAACTCACTATATTTCCACTGCATCGTCATTAGATAGAAAGATATAAACCGCTCTGAAGGAAAGATGTTTGTTTCATTGAAGACTCCCTCAAGTCTAGAGGAGACAAGAAATAATAAAATAAGTAATAAAAATAAATAGAGACGACTCAAAAATAGGAGCGCCTCACTTCTTTGTCTCTCTACTTGATAACGACGCAGTCGAAATATAGTGGTAAGTTTCCAAAATCATTTTTATGTGTAATATGTAATATTAGCATCTTTCGAAATAGCCTTTTGGCCAAAGAACTACTTCTTGTTGCATTATCACAATTTTTCTATTGGTGTGGTGATTTAAACAAAGAAATATATTTAACTCACTAAGTATATTCAAATAATTATTTTATCCATCTAGATACCTTATTTTTTGGATTATAAGTTGCTATATCATTGAGCTATCTTATCTTCACACATAAGACCAGGTGCACTGGAATGTAAGACACGTCACTTTAACGGTCTTTACTTTCTACTTGTACTGGTATTATGTCAAATACTCGGTGAACTGAATTTCATAGAATGCTTCATACATAACTGTAGTACTACAGAGCTACTAAAATATTTAGACAAATCTATCAGCAACCAAACCTGAAATAATCCATGTGACTGTTGGTCGATTATTAAGAAAATTCAAGGATTTTAAGTATTAAGCACCTTATAATCCGAAAAATACGGTACTTGTAACTATTTTATGTATTAACATGAACTTCGGGATGGTCATATGTTAAGAGATGCTTATTTTCATATATTTGATAAAATATAATTATACTTTGATGGATGTACATAAACTTAACAGCTACTCATTGGTGAAAGGATAATAATAATTAATTTGTTGTACACTTATTTTTTGTATTATACATTTATAAAAAAAATACTTCCGGGTTGGGAAATCCACTAATTATTTATTGAATTGAAAACTGCATTTATATATTTACAATTTGTTATGAAATTTAAAATAATTATATCAGATGAAATTCTTATAAATTTTCATGGAGTGCGAAATAGTTTACAGATATAATGGTATATTCTGTAATAACATATAATTGATATTACTATCCTCTACTCAAAAGAAGTTTTTTATTATAATTTATTAAAAAAAAATTATTGCAACAAATTTTACTACTAAGTAGTAATAAGTAGTGATATTACTTTTTCATTAAAAAATCTTTGAGCTTGATTGTATCTCATGAAAAACTACATTTGTGTTAATATGGTATTTCCGTGGGCAGTAAAATCATGAATGATTACATCTTGAAAACATTCATTGAAATTTTAACAAATGAAAGTTTAAAAGTATTATATTAAATTAATAATTTTCATGAAATAATCTTATAAAGGTCAAAGTAATTTATAAGAAAATATCAATTTATTATATTGCAATTATAATTGCAAAATTATAAAATTTTTATAATATATAGTAAAATTATATAATAAAATTATATAGTAAATTATAATAATATTTGTCGGCACAATAATATTTGTTCCATAAATGGGAGAAATGGTGGTAACAAGAACTTATCGCATTCTGTCTCAATCCTAATAACCTATGCGATTATTTTAGTAGAATGTACTTGTCCTTCATTATTAATAGTATGTTGATGCAAGTAAATGATAAATTAATCATTTTTAAAGTATGTATATGTAATAATAAAGATTTTAGTATTATTTAAACAAATAAGTGGTAGATATTCAAAATTATAAATTCTTGTAGTAGCTTGTGTTTTCGATGAAAGTTCGATTGTAATCATTGTGATTATGATTACCATTATTGTATATTATCATAATAATAATTGATTTATCTCAATGATAAAAATCACTACTTGAATTCGATGATATTGAACTATGGTGATATTGCATTTGCGACTGCAACAATTATGTGATGCGAAACATAGAATCTCGGTGTTGGGGTGCACCTCACAGAGTGAAGGCACAAGAAAGACGCCTTTACCTTCTCTCCGTGAGCTCAGTATAGGTTAATAATTACCCATCCACCTACCACATCTCAAAATCTATATAAGAACTTCTAAATTATTTTGGTAAAACAAGACCTGTAGACCACTCGAGGAGGTCTGCACTGCCCCTTCCTAATACCTTAATTAAATACATGTACATGTTATAATTTTTCGTACATAAAAATTTCCAAAGGTTGAGAGACAGATGTTTAATATTGTATTATATTTTTTATAATAACCACTAATGTCACTAACTATTACTAATGCAGACGCGGCTAGCAGACCAAATGGTCCTAGAACAGGACTTGCTGTACGAGCAAACAGTGTCGGCAGCTCTCCCGAAGATCTCTCTCCAGGTGAGTTTTACTCCTAACCCTGTACAGTATACCATCATACTGCTTGTAACTATGGTCTTTTTTACACTACTAACTGTAATTATGAAGTTTGACCAGGTCTGACATTCAAAGGCTGTCAAAGTTGGCGCAATTAAAGGTGACACTTGTATATTAGCTAGCTGTATTCAAGCATTGAATGAATGTGTGTATGAATGTAAACATTAATAATAAAAAGACAACATTAAGACAAATACTAAGTTAACATCAAAACATTAGGAAGATGAAAAAAATTTAAGGTTTTCGAGAAAGCTCAATATCAATTATTTGTTAACTTGTTAGCTCGAAATGACTTAGACTTTTTTTTTTCTTAATTTATGGTCAAATTTTAATTTTAAAATCACGTGGGTTTATTGTGGCATTTCTTATATTTGTATACATATTCCATGATCAAACCACAATATGAAATGGGAAAACAAGACTAAGATCTTTCAACTGTAACAAACGGTCTTCCTTAGAGTCAAAAACCCAACTGAAACACTACAAGCAGCCTTTTCTAAGAGAGTTGACAGCTAGCGGATAGTTTTTTACTCTTTCTTCCTGTACTCCTTTGTTTCCCCAAACATCCCTCTCAGAACATTTGTCCTTTCCTGCACTTTCACACTTTTAAAATACCACTCTTCCCTCCCACACTTTTCAACCCCTCACCAGATGTTTTCTGCATCTAGTATTTCAGTTGGGTTTGTGACTCTGACGAAGACCGCTTGTTACGGTTGAAAGACCTTAGTCTTGTTTTCCCATTTCATGTTGTGGTTTGATCATTGATTGTTATTTCACGTGTTTATGTGAAATCTTTTTTTGTATACATAATATGCATTAAAAATAAAAAAATAGAACAGGTATGAGTACCGATAAAGAAGTGCAGATACGGTTGGAAACACAGCGCTTTCAGTGTGCCTCTATTTATTTTTCTGAAAATTTGGCACTACAAGTCTTAGTCTTTCCCAATTTGCTAATGTGTTTTCTCTTAAACTATGTATATATATATATATATATATATATATATATATATATATATATATAAAAGATTTCACACAAACACGTGAAACAACAATCAATGATCAAACCACAATCAGAAATGGGAAAACAAGACTAAGATCTTTCAACCGTAACAAGCGGTCTTCGTCAGAGTCAAAAACCCAACCCTCAGTTGGGTTTTTGACTCTGACGAAGACCGCTTGTTACGGTTGAAAGATCTTAGTCTTGTTTTCCCATTTCTGATTGTGGTTTGATCATTGATATATATATATATATATATATATATATATATTGTCAACAGGAAAACGATCAACAAAGGACAATAAACGCTTCACAGTAAACTATGGACACAGAATAAAGATACAAACACACTTACGTCTCTAACCCTCGGCCGAACCGTCATCAGGAGAGGGTTAGAGGACTGTAAGTGTGTTCGTATCTTTATTCTGTGTCTATAGTTTACTAGGAAACGTATATATATAACAGATTCAATAATATATCGACCGTTTGGTAGAATAGGTATGTTATATATATAAAGTTCAGAAATAAACTTTTGACAAAAAAATTAGGCACTCGCAGTCTTTAATTTTTTGTCAGCATATTAACTCCAATTTTAGGATTAACCTAATTATCTCTAATTAACCATATTAGGAGACAACAAAAAAGAGGGAGGTCAGGCATACGGTGTAAATTGTTAGTACCACTGAGATTGGAAAACATATATTATAAAATCCGTCCGACATCACTAATAAATGAAGTAATACGGACTTTTGTAATAATATCAAGCAATCCATGTCAGCGTTGGACTGGTTTCCATAGATTTATCTCCCTCTTTCTTCTCTCATGATGGAGAAGAAAGTCTGTGTCTTTCTATTTTTTTGATGAATAATTTTTTAATGTTCAGTTATATGTTGAGTTTTAATGATGTATTGATTATTGTACAAAAACAACTCAGATTAGGTCTGTCCTCCAGGCTGAAACTCCTAATACCGATGTTTTCATTTTCTTTAAGATATTTTTCATATTTTTTCTTTAAGCAAGGGAACATATTTTAGGATGAAAAACTGTTGATTCCACATTGCAACCACTATAAATAGCTTATGGATTTTTTTTTCATTACGTCAATTGAAAGCTCATTATAGATATTATATTTTGTGAATATAGAAAATATATTATCTAAGTAATATAGAAATTTTACAAAAAAAATCTATCTGAAATAAAAATTTCAAGACGTTTGGTTCACTAGAGGTGGCAATGTTACCCTGAAACCTCATAACTCAACTTACAATAATGCCTACGTGTCATATTTGTCGGATTTGACATCAACTGATGCATTCTTTTATCAAACCGGAACCAAACAGATTTATTAGACTTCAAATTGAAGTGATTTGAATAAGTAAATTAAACCTGGGACTTATAGATATGGACGTATAAATTTCAGCCTACACTAGTGTGTGCATGTATTCTTTGGGTAGAGACATTATGTCTTTCTTTACTTTATCTACCAATTTTTTTTACATAATTGGAAATGTGTCAAGTATGTAAGAGATGTAAAGTTATAATTTTGTAATATTAGTATGTATATAGTGTAGTATATATTATATTTTCTGTACATATATGTGATGCTTACTTTGCTTCTTAACATAAACATCTCATTTCTTACTCTACTATAAGTAAGTTATGTAAATCATTAAAAGCTATATTTAGAAATTTTGAGCGATTTACACGTTGTAGGATCCCCTGAATCAATTTTTGAAAATTGTTTGATCATGTTCTATACATGTATGGATGAGTGGATATATATGTGTCCAAAAGTTTGTAGATACGCCACTTTAACATAAAATAATATATTAAAATAAAATAAAAAGAAATAAATGTTCTTAATAATTAAAATATATCAAATAATTGAATTAATTTAATTATTGATTATCAAGAGGCTTGATAATGCTTCTACTTATTGTAAATTTGAGCGTACACGTCTCTAGATTAGTCATTTTTGTGTTTTTAATTTTCAGAGATTATATGTAGTTAAGTATTTATATTTTTATTTGAATTTAATTATTTTGCTTTATATTTGATTGAAAGAGATGCAATCTGAAATGGAAACAAAATCTCAAATATGAAAAAAGAGGTTCATGTAAAACATATAAAAAAAAATTGAAAACACTTACTAGTACTTCAAAATTTGGGTTGAAATATCAACAGATGAGAAAAGATAACGGGACTAAGCGCAAGTTGACGGAGAAAAATGTATTTATTATTTGCATTTCAATGTTATGAGTACCTCTAGTTCACTCCTGAACTGTTATAATATTTAGTTATTATAAAAATATATTAAAATAAATAGAAAGCATTGTTCCACTAGTAGTACAAGAGGTTTACCTAAATCTTAACTTACTGTGAGTGCAGTTATTATTTTAGTCAAGCAAGTACTGTACTTGAGAGGTCAACAATATTCTTAAGAAAATTCTGTTGTTTGACTTGTAAGTTGATCACTGCTGCCGTTGGGGTTTTGCCGTAGAGCTTGTAGAGTTTTATTTATTAGGACGAGCGGAGTTTGCAAGCAAACCTCTGGTTAAACCTTAATACATATACCTATTGTATATGTGGTGCATCTTGTATGAAGGCGCTTCTAACACATTATTAAAATGTTAATAAATTGTAAAAGTGTACATAATTTTATTTACTTTAAGTAAATTAATTAGACATTAAATTGTTGGTAATGCTTTATTAGTATTCATGTTTTATTCTTGCAATTCTACCAATTGTGAATTAATGTTGGTTCAGGAGTGAATGAATTCATAAAAGTTAAAGTGGTAGTTAAAAGTTCGTTCATTTTTTTTTCAGTTTCTTCGAG
The DNA here is from genome assembly GCA_026182355.1 of Hermatobates lingyangjiaoensis. NCBI lineage: Eukaryota > Metazoa > Arthropoda > Insecta > Hemiptera > Hermatobatidae > Hermatobates > Hermatobates lingyangjiaoensis. Next base: position 172,312 of record JAPFBL010000236.1, on the reverse strand, counting down.
TACGAAGCAAATGAGAACTAGCGTGGAGGAGTCACAGAGCCGACGAGAAGAGAGGTCAGAAGAAAGGAGTTCAGGGTCTGTGACGGAGACGAAAGTGAAATCGAGGAGTGACTCGAGGACTTTGGTCCAGGATGGTTCAAGAGTGACTTCAGAGTCCAGGATCCAGACTAAGAGCGAGGGCAAGTCGTCGTTTTTGGATGATAATTCAAAAGTGACTGGTGTCCAAGACATTCTGACAAGAATGCGAAATGCCGATTTAGGTAATATCATAGTTTGTTGAAAATATTTCAATAATAGAACGTTATTCATAACATTCTTAGAAATGCAGAGTAGTTTCATCTTAACTTTTATTTGAATGAAATACATTATTAAATTAATTAAATTAAATGTATATAAAATAAATAAAAAACATTTTCACTAGTAGTACAAGAGCTTTACCTAAATCTCAACTTACTGTGAGATTTTATTTTCAAGCAGTGATTAGTCAAGCAAGTACTGTACTTGAGAGGCAAACAATATTCATAACAAAATTTTGTTGTTTGACTTTTAAGTTGATCACTTCTGCCGTTGGGGTTTTGCCGTAACCAATTATTATGAAAAACAATTGCTCTTCAAATTTTGGACTTGAGCCACTTTTATTTGGTCTACTGTGGCCTTACAGGTAGTAACGTACTTACTGTTAGTTCTAAAGATTATAGATTCGAATTCGGCTATGAACATAGATTCTTTATGTAAAAGTTAGAATTGCGTATGCCCTCCGGAGGGGACGTAAAGTTCTTGGTCCTAAGAATGTATTATTGACTGCCCAAACTTGTACCCGTCAATGATCATCATCTATTTTCTAAAGGTAAAGTTATAGTACGACACAGTTAATAATATACACTTTCTGAGGTAAAATGGATAAATAAACAAAAGTCTCCACACAAATGAAGTTTTATTCAACAGCAACAACACGTTTCGAACACTTTGTATTCATCATCAGGAAGACATTATAATACAAATTATATCTAATCAGTTACTAAATTAGAGTGAAATAATAAAATTCAATTAAGAGAATTTTATTTTTCACTCTAATTTTGTAACTGATTAGATATAATTTGTTTTATAGTGTCTTCCTAATGATGAACACAAAGTGTTCGAAACGCTTTGTTGCTGTTGAATAAAACTTCATTTGTGTGGAGCTTTTGTTTGTTTATCCATTTTACCTCAGAATGAGTAAATACCACACAATTACGGATTGCACAACTATTGATTTAATAATATACACAATATAAACATAAAAACATATAAATATTAAATTATTAAAATTATTAGAATTATGTAAACTAATTATTATTGGTATAGCTTCTCGACCACTGATTTTTAAAGTCCAAAGGTGGGTTTCTTAAGGATTTTTGGTTTAAAGAAATTACACTCCTGTTTATACTCCAACCTTTCACCAAAAATTGTTTGGTATTTTCAAGGCTAAAAACAATGTCAAATTGTTTTTCTAGCCTTGAAAATGTCAAATAATTTTTGTCGAAACGTCAGCACATAAACAAGGGTGTAATTTCTTTACACCAAAAATCCTCCAGAAACCCATCTTTGGACTTTAAACTAATTATTATTATATTCATAGTGATGGAATATATATAATTTATTGTTTAACGTATTAGATGCACTATTTATATTCTCACTAAATATTTTCGTTATAAACTCTCATTTATTCGTGAAAAGAGATATGTTAAAGAATAATGATAAAAATAAGCAGACATTAATTCCTTAAATATCAAATTAGATGAGCAATACATTTAAACAGTCACTTAATCACCTATAGGTTATAGATGACTATGGGTGGTTAAAATATTAATATGTTATAAAATTAATGGATTTTAGTTCAGTAAATACCTAATTTCAACGAAAATTTATCATAATACATTAGATTTAAATTAGAATAACGAATAATGGTAAAATATAGAGAATTTAGTCCTGAGATACACAATATCATGAATAAGTATTTACACTACTATCAATGTGGTCGCCCTGAGATGACCATTTTGATAGTTCATCATGAAACAGAGAATTAGGCAACTTCTGTCTCTTTATTTTATCAATATTATTTTACTCATTTATGAAATTAATTAACGCACTCAAGATTTGTATGTTAGAAAATATTTTTTCAAGTATAAATGGTTATCTTAAGATTTATACAGAAAAGTTATTAAAATGATATGTTGTAATTATAAATAATTAATTATTTTCAACAAATACGTTTATATTTATTGATCATTAAATATTGAACATATGTAAGAAATATTTACACGGGATTTCATTAAAAACTTAAGTAATTTGGTACAAAGTGCAAGTAACTCTTCATATATCAGGCTACCACTACAACCGAAAAATAATGAAACCTCCTTTGAGGCATTTCCCTTCACTTACATTTTGATAACGTGAAATGAAAGACTCCAAAGCAGTTATTTTTTTATTCATGTTATTTGCTTGATTAAATATATCAGTTTTTGTGGATTATTTGCATTTGCGTATACGTTTATAAGGGACCAAGGTAGCTCAGGGGGTTATACAGTTAATAATCTAAAGATTATAGATTCGAATCACGGCTATGAACATAGATTCTTTATTTAAAAGATAAATATCATACAGTGATGATATACTGTACTCGCCTTTAGACGTAGATCCCAGATTCGATATCTACTCGAACCTTCGATTTATTCACGTGGGAGGTGAACACGTCCCTCGCAGAGAGGACATTAACCGTTGCCTGTACAAAGTCAGGTATCCTTTAAATATTTCCTACTTTAAATACTCTTGAGTTAGGCAAAATTTAGGCCTCCCAGTATAGAATATTTATAGTGTTGTATCATAAAGTTGTATCAATCTTTGGCAAATGTTCTCTCGTGGGACGGTCACTACAACCTAACCTAACCAAGGATGTAACAAAATATGTTGTTACAGTGACTACAGAAGGAGACTCTACCGCAGACGCTGAGGCGAGGTCGCTGCTCAACAAATTCTTAGGAGCCTCAGTGATCCTTCAAGGCATGGAAAGCGGAGGAGCTAAGAGTGCTACACTGGTGGGCCAGGCCGAGCGCTCTCGTATCATGGTGAGTCAGCCTTTACTACTTAAATACATGCATTTTATTATTACCACTGAGGTTAGTATGATTCATATGGCAAACCATCATACTTTGTACGATGATGTTGGAGTCGTTGGAGCGCGTTCGGACGTTGTCCATCTTCAATCGCAACTAACTAACTAACCTACTGAGCTCTTATAAAGAGGGTTGGTTTACTGTCAAGTCCACTGCTATCCTGATATTATTACTTAGATTTTATTTAGTTATTTTTGATTTTTAGTTTTTAGCTATTATCTAGTTTGATTTTTTTATATTTGCTAATTTCGCATACTGTCTGTCCAGGCGTCTTTTTTAACTTTTCTAACAGTATGACGAAGTTAGAAAATACAAAAAATCAAACTAGATAATAGCTAAAAACTACAAATCAAAAATAACTAAATAAAATCAAAGTAATAATATCAGGATAGTAGTGGACTTGACAGAAAACCAACCCCTTTATAAGGGCTCAGTAGGTTAGTTAGTTGCGATTGAAGATGGGCAACGTCCGAAATCGCTCTAACGACTCCAACATCATCGTACAAAGTATGATGGTTTGCCATATTAATAATATAAAACTTTACTATTTACTTTAGAATAGTCTCTGAAGAGTAGAGAATTCAATTGTACAGTCTGCTCTTGGAGTGAATCCCCTGGGGATCAATAGAATAAATAAATAATAAATATATAAGAGCAATAGAATAAATTAATTTATAAAGTAAAAAAATAAATACATAGAATAAAATACTAGTATATTTGAAACAAATATAGAATCAATTTAACATTTTGCAATATTTTCATAATCTGGTTGTATTTTATGACTCTTCTATGAGGAACTCAGAACCAAAGGGTTCTATCTAAGTGTAAACAAATATATTTCAAGAACATTTTATTATAAAATTTTGATATATTCATATCATTCACCATATTATTATTGATACTCCAATGATAGTCATCATTTGGCAAATATATTTTATTGTGAGTGTAACCCACAATAAAATGTTATTATGGTTAGTATACCTAGGGGAATAGGGTTATCCTTTTTTTTTTGGATCCCTTAAAATATGTGGTAATTTTGGTAAATAATTTAAGCATAGTAAGAAATATTAGTACCAAGAGTAATATATTTTATTGAGGTACAAAAACTTGTATTGAGGTACAGTTGAAATCAACATGCTGCTTGAACTCGAATTAGTCTCACTGGTATATCAAAGTTTTTCTTCAAGAAATTTAGTGTAATAAGCAGCTTTTTCAGACACTTTGCCTACCTACCATGACCGACTTCAAACTGTTTGTAACGTGGATAACACTGAACAAAACAATCAAACTCAACAGGGAAAACACTGAGTGTTGAGTTTGTGAGTGTAGTCCACAATAAAATTTTATTATGCTTAGTATACCTAGATGAAAAGTTAGTATATGAAAAAGCTAAAGGAGAAATTCTGAAACAAAATTGCTTCTAAATATATGAAATTGCAATCGAAGTATCCAAAAATACACACGCAAAAAAGTATACTTAGAGGAATAGTTATCCATTTTTCTTTGCAGCCCATGAAATATGTTTGAATTTTGGTAAATAAAAACCTTAAGCTTCTCGACCACTGATTCTTCAAATAATAATTTTGTTTTTGAAGATTAGGTCCAAAATTAATAAATTCTGATCACAAGTCAACATTTCACCGAAATTTATTCAGCATTCTTAAGGCCTATTCAAGGAACTATTCAACGTATCATTTTTTGTAATATATATTATCAAAAATGAATTGAATTAACATGGAAATTTGTTTTAACAACAATCACACATGATATGTTACCCAACACCATCATAATTCTGTCTGTTAGATTGTGCTGAAAACTATAAATTATAAATTTGGCTTTTTTGGCACTCATAAAAGAAGATGATAAAAAGTATTTCACAATATGAAGTTCTATCTTGGTCCTTTCACAGACGTTTACTTTTAAAATTGTCTAAATTATTTGAAATGTTTGGTTATTGATGTAGTTAAAGGTTTATCAAGTCGAAAGTATATTACTTTTTATAGGACCTCCCTTTTAAATCAACGACGACCATTTTACTGTTCCTGAAAAGTGTATAGCCTTTAGCTATTAATATCCCAATCCATAAAACTACTAAACTATTTTAATATCACTTTTTTTAATACTGTAAAAAAAAATCATGAATATATAATGCAGGTAATACACAACTACCCATTGGTTTGAATACTATTTTTTTTTCATTTTACTCTCAAATATAAAACGTGGAAGTTTAGCATCATTTTTGAAATAAATGAATTTTTTTTTCATTTTAATTTTACTTTTTTTGCCAGCATAGTATTTAGATGAATTTAATTTATTTATTATTTAATTATGTTCAAATCAAGCGCAGAGACATTAGAAGAGATTGTCTTATACACTGATCGTAAATAACTGAGCCTATTTTACAAACTATTTTAAAAGTTGGGAATGATTAGTGTTGAAAGAAACATCAATCAAGGGAAAGGAGTAGGATGGTGTAAAGTTAACTGCAAAAGTTGTGCTCTGGAATGTTTTAATGAGAAAAAGTGAGAAATATCTTCAAAAATGAACTTAAGCTCCTGCATTCCAAATATTATTTTACTTTTTAATTGTATTTTATTTATATGCAATATTTTATTTGCTGTTTTTAATTGTAGTTATTTCTATTCACGTTTATTTCTAGAATGGAATGCATTTTAGTTAATTAGTATGAAATTCCTCGTGTTAATTTATTCTCTCAGAGGAATATAATTGGATGGCACATATTCAGTTAAGACAGTGGTTCTCAACGGGGTCCACAGAGGATTACTGGGGGTCCATGAGAAAAGTAGTATTCTGAAGGTGGTTCTGAAAGTAGTATGACTCGTGGTTAGGGCTCTATATTAAGTTTAAATGAATTTATCAGCAAACAAAAAATAAACTAAAGCGTAGTAAGCTTTGGCCGTACAATATTCACACATAATTAAAATATAAGGCCTAATATCCTCGTCAGTTTGTTAAAATGTTCCAATGTTTTAAAATTTTCTATTGCACTTCTCTTTATGGTACATTCAAAATTGATCCTGTTACAATTTATTTCAGGGTACTTTATAAAATGTTAATAAAGAAATATTTTGTTATTGTTTTAAAAACATTTTTGTATTTCGGCATGCGTTGTAGATGTAATGAAATTATTTCATAATTAACGATATTCATTTACCTAAAAACAAATATTTATTTATAAATTTGTATAATTATGTTTTTTAAGTATCCGGAGGAGTGGGGGTCCACAAGTAGTTTTTAGGGGGTCCACAAGTAGCTTTTAGGGGGTCCACAAGCAAACAAAGGCTGAGAATCCCTGAGTTAAGAGAATAACATATTAATGCTCAAGAATGATGGGTAATACGGTATATTATCCAGATTTTTTGTTGTTCTCATATATTGATTAAAAACAGACAAAGTTGATCCTTTTACAAATCGAATAATCATAGTTTTGGTCAAAAAACTTCATTTACTTCATAAAATTAAACTATACAATATGCGAACACCGAATAGTTTATTACGAACATAACAACTATTGTTGCGAACACGTTTTTAAATTAAAGGTAAACAACTCAGAAAGGAAGCAAGTAGGAGGGAGTAGTTTTCCTTTTTATAGCAATACTGTCCCTATCTATAAGCCATAAACTCATTGATTACGTGTTTTGATATGGAGTCGTTCTACATTTTTTATTACAAAATGTTCAGGAATATGTTTTCTTGTACTATTCTTTTACAAAACTATAACAGGGTTAATCAGGGAGGTTCTTCAGGCACTGTGCTATCAAAAGCTCTTACTTAGCAGAAAAATTCTAGTCCTGTTCCTGAAGAATGTCTCGAAGTTTTCAAGGTATATATATGTTTCTAAATTTTTTTTTGCCAATTTCATGCTTCGTTACCGTTTTAGAGAGTTTCTCTAATGTCCTACAGGCTCTTCTCAGTTGCTCGGGGAATAAAAAAATCAACTGGTCCAAACTTTTCCTTTCATAAATACATATTCTGACACTGTTTATATCTAACACTATTTAATAAATAACTAATAACTAGTTAGTTATTAACTAGTGCTTGGTCGCCCATTCTATTTGCTCCTGAAGACGGATCATCCAAAAATTTGAGTTCGTAAGTGTATCTCTTTAATATAATAGACTACAGATACTCGGAGATCTATGTTTTATAAGGACAATAACCCTAGTTTAAATGTACAAAGTAATGATTGAAACGTAATTTCTAGTTTTAAGAACTTTGAAAATAGTTTTAAGCTGGTTGTGAAGGCTATAAGGTAGATCCAGGTAGCCGGTCAGTGCCCTGCCCTCCCACCTCTGTACCCTACTTACTCCCGCCCTTCCGCATTTTTCTAGTTTTAATAAACTATTTAGAAGACTAGAAAACCTTTGTAGGAAAGTAGTCTGTACAGAAAATGCTGCTAACCGTAACACAATATGTTTGAGAGAGGATTGCTGCCATCGCACACTAATATATATATTCATATTGGTGTATGATATCAGTAAGTCTTCTCTCAAACATATTGTTTTAAAGTTAGCAGCAGCTTCAGCATTAACTACTTTTCTGTTGTGATTTATCTTATCAAAATCAAAGTTTATTAAAAACTTACAGTGGTATCTTCTTTTAATTTAGTGCCTATGAAGTAATGAAGAAGTACTTCTTTTAACTTTAAATTTTAATGCCAGATTGTAAGGTTAGGTTAGGTTACAGTAGCCGTCCAAAGAGAGAACGCAGAAATCGGCCACTTGTGATACCACAAAAGAAAAAGGGGGCTTTTCTCCTCCGTCGCTGGTCACTCGAACCACCTCGAAACAAACAATGAATTTAAATAGATCCCTGATATTAGTGAATGCTAAGTTCTCAAAATTGTCAAAATAGTACTCTCCTAATGTTGCCTTCCTTTTTTAAGGCAGAGCAAGGCATTGACAAGGGAAGTACAGGAACTGACTCCTCTTGAAGCTGTGCAACTATCCCTTCAATCCAGACCCAAAATACTATAAAGTTATATGTAATATAATGGATTAAAATTGAAAATATTATTTTTGTGTCAAAGAATGAAACTTTAGTTTCCAATAAAGTCATATAATTGGCAACAATACATTTAATTCCAACTATGTGAATCATCCTCTAGCTAAAACCGTAAACAGTCAAAATAAAGTTAAAATTTACTGTTATTTTTTCTAAACGTACATGATCTCTATGACTAAACGAAATTACGATAATGGAAACACTACTTTCATATAGCTTTAAGCCTACCTTCTCTGTTAAACCCACTTTCACAATGGTAAAGACATTCCATCATATACATCCATCACACAATGTGCATCATACATGGGTAGCACTGAATGTAAATACTAATTTATTCTCATAAACTTGTATATACCGGCCTTTGATGGGTACAAAAACATATGAGCTGTAATCTTTCTGTAACATTGTTTTGGTACACTGAATTTGGGGAACCCATATCATAAACTTGTTACTTGAATGAACTACTATATTGCAAATCGTTTTTGTTTGTTGAAAAACCAAACCCTTACAATGTAAGTTTTAATTTTCATTGAATTAACCTGAAAGACTGAACTAGAGCGCTTTTTGTGGTAGAACATACCGTCTTGTTTTGTGTAAACCATTCTTTCCACTCTAATTCCCAGCTACAGAGGTCACTGATGACAGGTGGTTGCAGCAGTGCCAACAGACTTGGCTACTGTTCAGCTTTAGTCCGACTGCACCGCTTACCTTGCAGTCGAGCCTATTTTGGACTGACTGCTATCTATTTTGCCTCTTCAACACATTCAATACCTTTCGTAATTTTAGCAAAGGTATTATACTTCCTGAACGTTTTAAAAATAACTAATACTTCTTAAGGCATTTGTTATTGTTGGTAAATTGTTTAAACCTAGCATATATGGATACATTTTTTTATCCTTCTTCTTATCCTTCATTTTCTAGGATAAGAAAAAAAATAAGAAATGTTCCCTCCTCTTCTAGGAGCGAACACCTATCAAACCAAATCAAATTGTCCCGGAAATCATCCAACCAGCTCACTCTGGGTCTCCCTCGTCTTCTTCTCTCTCCGGGATATCCCTCCATCATATAATTCTCTAGTTTTGTCCTAACACGCATTAAGGCGCCTGATCTGGCTAAGGACTTCACATCCCAACTGGCTAAGTAACCTATTTTGACTGCTGAGACCTTACCAATGCTTCTGTTCTATCCGAGAATTTCTTTGGTTTCCGTAACAGGCTATCCTTTATGAGGAGGAGTTTTTAGCCCCTCACTCTGAAAGACCAGGGTTTTTCTGGAGCTGGTGGGGGGTCTCCTTCCCTTAGGTAGTTGTCTGCCAAGACTATAGTCTTGATAGTCTTGAATATTACTGACATACAATAATATTCAATTATTATTGAATCAATTATTTATATTTAATTATAATCCATTATTATTTCATTTTTTATTAAAAGAGGAATCTCCTTTTGTGCGTAACGCTGCACAAGGAGCCCTTTCAAGGTACTATGAACTGAGCCAAGCTGAACCAAGGTTTATTAAAGATGTTTTACTCCTCTATCACGCCTCCTTGATCCTGGCTTGAGACAGGCAGAGCCTGTTATAGGTCCAGGTTGGTGGCTTTATTTTAATTTTTTCATTTTTTAAACTGACTTTTTATATCTGAATTATATATATATAACAAGATTTAACAATAAACACGTCAAATAACAATCAACGTTCTACCCACAATAAGAAATGGGAAAAAAGACTAAGCCAGTTGGGTTTTGACTCTGACAGAGACCGCTTCGTCAGAGTCAAAACCATCATTCATATTGTTTATGATTTATACATGCAGAAAAATCACAATTAAACACGTGATGCAATCAATGAAGCCCAAACCACAAGGAAAAAGACAAAGAAAAGAAATAAATACTCTGTGGTCTTTCACTTTATGTCATCAGAGAGCAAACAAAGTAAGAATTTCTTCTTTCTTACTTTGTTTTCTGTTTGATGGCATAAAGTGAAAGGTCACAGAGCATTTATTTATTTTTTTGTCTTTTTCCTTGTGGTTTGGACTTTATATATATATATATATTCACTCAAAATTCGAAAAATTTTCAAACTGGACGCAAATCAGTTCAAAAATGAAGAAAAGCAACACACAGAGAAAGAGACACACTTACAAACTCAAATTTTCGGATGATCCGTCTTCAGGAGAAAAGAGAATGGGCGACCAAGCACGCCGGAAACACATATTGTTTCCGGTGTTTCCGGCGTGCTTGGTCGCCCATTCTCTTTTCTCCTGAAGACGGATCATCCGAAAATTTGAGTTTGTAAGTGTGTCTCTTTCTCTGTGTGTTGCTTTTCTTCATTTTTGAACTGATATATATATATATAAATTGTATATATACGGTTGAAAGATCTTAGCCTTGTTTTCCCATTTCTTATTGTGGTTTGATCATATATTGTATATACTCGTATATACAATACAGTCATTGTACCACCGACACTTTCCCTTAAATAATGTCTGAGGAAGAACACTACGTGTTCGAAATGCGTTGTTTATACCATTAAAATTTTTATATGTGGAGACTATTTCATTAACTTTTTACCCTACAATATATATATATATATATATATATATTATATATATATATATATGCGTGTGTGTGTGTGTGTGTGTGTGTGTGTGCGTATGTCTGTATACATGATTTCTAATCATAAAAGTGTTTGAAAATTGGCAGAGTACGATTATATTAGAAAAGACATTAATATGGATCGAAACATAAGTGATAGTTCGCTAAGCATATGGTGACATGCTAATATTAATTAGATAAATGCCCTTTGCGTGCCCGATTGACCTGGTAATAATGAAACAACCAAGGGGTTGAGCTGGAAGTTAACATTTCTTGAATTATGAGGGCGTGCCCTTTAATAAAGGCTCAGCGACCCTTACGATGGTAAACAAAGTTCATTCCCCTCTTGACACAGTTGTAGAACTGTCTGTTTTTATAACCTCTTCATAGCTGGCCCAAAGCAGTCTCCCCTCCCTTCTTCTCTGCTTTAATTAAAACTCTTTACAATTCCATCCTCAATGCAGTTAATTAAATTATTTTTAAATGGATAATTAATATCAGATGAATTCTTCATGCTGCTAATTAAATCTTTTGAAAAGTTTCTTTTAATGTAGTTCAGTATTTTCTAACTGAAAACTGTAAAAATTAATTTCATAGAGGTGGAAGTTCCAGTTTTTTTTTTTTAAATTTATGGTTTCATGAACCGGCTTGGGGTTAGGTCAAGTCTAACTGGTTGTCTCCGCAAGCTTTTACGGCTGAAGATTGTTGGCTGGATCTTTTCCATGACCTTAGACTTTTCCTTGTTGGAGATGGGGAAACTTGTACAGGCCTTCTATAGAAATGACGTAAAGCTGCAGGTCCCGAGCATATATGATGTCTGGTATTCGTCAAATAATCCTGCTCTAATAAACTTGAATGAAGTAGAATTTAGCGTTCCCAATGTAGGATAAACCCGGTGATGTGACTCGTCTGCAACTTAAATCAGTACCAAATAATAAATGAGCCATTATTTCCTACCCAAGAACGACACTAAAGGTGAAAGCATGCACCTCTCCGAGTTGCAAGTAACATGAACCTTCTTGGATAGTTTATAATATTTCTGTGACAAGGTTTTCATTAATACGATTATAAGTAACTGGTAAAGCAATCCGTAATTTTGTGGTATTTACCCCAGTACGATTATAAGTTATTGCAACCTTCATTTTGTGATAAGATTATACTATTATAATAATAATATAATATAATAGTATAATATTATATTATTATACTAATAGTCCATTAGTATAAATCTGAGTGATATTTTTTTTACCGAGCCAGAAAACCTAGTTATTAAAATACTCTAGTTTTTGCATTGTATATTTAAAACAATTGTCAAACAAATCTCGTTCAATTGAATGAAAGCCTCAAATCTAATGTTTTACATTATCAGGTTTGCACTTACGTTTAGACCAAGGCGTAATATTATTTGATTGTACTTTATTTTGAAAACCGTGATATAAGAATCAAGTAGTAAATGTGTTTTGAGGTGTATAGTTAAGTGTTGTGCAAGTGCATTAGGGAACTTGTTTGTTTTCAACGGACACACATAGATAGGACTCACTTTTACTGAGTTAGACATGTTGGAAAGGATATTTCGTTATACGGATTTTATTTTTTTATTTATTTTACATAAGTGACAACACTATAACGATAACATTACCAGGGACATTGATAACACAGACACAGATTATTGATTACAGTAGACAGAAGGGAAGGAATAATCTAGTGGTTACACTTGCTGGCTTGGGAAGTTAATAGGCGTTTTAGAAAATAATTTAATGGAATTAATTTGAAATGAAACTATTCAGTTTCATATAGAGTTAATTTATAGGCATATCTATTTATAAGACTATGGTCATCGATTGGATTATTCACTAAACATTATCTTTAAATGATTGGCTATTTTTGACGTTGGAGGGTAAGCAGGGCGGATGTCAGAGTGCGGGATAATATACTGACTCTTTGGTTTGACGAGTTGGTTGACAGTTACTGGAAATTGCCCTCCCACCACGTTAAGTGCTTTATTTTGGGATTCTCTTCTGATCGCCAAGTGAGACCGACAACTAGCTATGTCTGGTTGTTTTTTCGTGATTTCAGCAATCTGTGCCTGGCTCTTTCATTAATATACGTGTATATGGTAGTCGTAGAAAAGCAGAAAATTTGAACGTCAGATGAGATGATGAATAAAATACGTGATTTTAATATAAAATGTTTGCTTATTCATTTCTATTTTGATCTCTTCTTGATTTTTTTTTTAGGTTTTGTTTGATAACTCACATCATGGAAGGAAACAGGAAACAATTTTCACACTTTCACAGGAAAGTTAAATAGTTAGAGGAGGCATCTAGCCACCTCAAAGTAGCAACAACTTTATTAAAATTATACAAAGTAATAGTTGAAAAAAAAACTCAAATCGTTGTGATATTTTGCCAGTCCCCAAGTCAGAGTTTCATTTTTTGAAAAGAATAATCACTTTCCTGTGAAAGTGTGAAAACTGTTTCCTGTTTCCTTCCACTATGTGGGTATCAAATAAAACCCTAAAGCCAATCAAAAAGGGGCCAAAATAAAAAGCTGTAAGCACGTATTAAATTCACCATTTCATCTGACCTTCAAATTTTCCGCCTTTACTTTATTTTTTTTGATTGTTTGACAAATTTTCCGCTTTTGTAGTGACCACCGTGTGTTGTGTTCCTGATATTTTACTTTGTAAATTCTTCTATAGTTTATTAATATTAAGAGTAATATCTTGCTTTGTTTAAAGCTCAGAGGAGTAACATATATTTTTGCTGCCCGGGATGGTCGTATGACTTGTGCTCCTTACTTTTTGTTTTTAAATTTGGATTTAAGAATATGGATATTTAATGCGTTCAGACTATCAACTGGCATATTAAATCAGTTTCTATGAAAATCACTTAATAATACAAATGAAAATTTTGTGACGTATGCGAGGACAAAAGATTGGTATTTTTTAAATTTTCACCACGCATTATGGCTAGGCATTGACCAGGAAATCAAAATGATAGGTTTCTCGAAATATTTGAACTCAATTTGCTAAGATAAAGTTTTCTGACCTGTTTGTATATGTCTCAAAGTTCGATGATCTTAGTACTTTGAAACCAAGAGGTTATTATATGAATTTAACATATTGATTTGACACTTTCATTGGTGCATAGAAGTTTTCAGTTAGTGTGTGTGGTTCAGCAATGGAATGGAGAACATCCGTGAAGTAGTTGAGAAAATGTAATTCTAAGTTGTAATTTGTATAACATTTCAATTTTTGTTAGCTCTTATTTTTGATAATAATATTTCCTATTATTTTCGGCAAGCCATAATACATATCGGCTCCTGACACTCACCGCTTAGAGTGGTCGCACCATACACCACTACACATTTGCTACACCAGTCGTAGAACGCAAACGGATTATAATCCCCAAGTTGCTTTGGAATTTCGAATTATTTACGTTTTGTCATATCCAGATATTTCGAATTATTTTTGTTATGTCATATCCAGATATTTCGAATTATTTATGTTATGTCACATCCAGATATTTCAAATTATTTATGTTATGTCATATCCAGATATTTCGAATTATTCCATTCGCACAGTATATTACAATCATATTCAGTAATTTAGAATTGTTCGTTCACACATTATTTTACAATCATATCCCGTAATTTCGAATTGTTCATTCCCACATTAGGTATGTTACAATCATATCCAATAATTTACAATTGTTCGCTCACACATTTTTTTTCAAAATCATATCATATATTTCGAATTGTTCATTCCCATATTATTTTGCAATCATATCCAGTAATTTAGAATTATTCATTCACACATTATTTTACACTTATATCCCGTAATTTCGAATTGTTCATTCCCACATTATGTTACAATCATATCCAATAATTTAGAATTGTTCGTTCACACATTTACAAGCATATCATATATTTCGAATTGTTCATTCCCACATTATGTTACAATCATATCCAATAATTTAGAATTGTTCGTTCACACATTTACAATCATATCATATATTTCGAATTTTTCATTCCCACATTATTTTGCAATCATATCCAGTAATTTAGAATTGTTCGTTCACACATTTTTTTACAATCATATCCAATAATTTAGAATTGTTCGTTCACACAGAATGTTACAATCATATTGAGTGATCGCCACTCCGGTTTATCTATATTTACCGCTTTTATCAAGATGAAATATAGAGTTGGGGCATGAAGGCCATTTACCAAGTGATTTTATACATTTGCTCTGAAGGTGGCCTCTGATCACGTACTTAATCTGTAATCTATATTTGCGTCTGTGTATATTTGTTTTCTTCTCACTTCATTTAATCCACATCGCGATAGAACAACACAAAGATTTATTTGGCGCATGAATCTTAATATATTTTGATTATGAAAAAAATTGTTGCTTAAAGTGGTACACTTGAAGTTTCTGCCAATAATTTTTATAAATAGACTCCACTACTTTTCAAGATAATTAATTAATTGTTAATGTGTGTACATAACAACATGTAAAATTGATTATTGCTATATGCTAAAGAGATAGTTTATGTTGATAAAGCGGTTAATTCTTTGCATGTTTGGTGACTATTTGCAAACTGTTTAAGCTCTGACCACTATTAACTTTTCTTACCTAAACGAGAGTCCTAAGAGGGTCACAATATATATCAAAACAATTGAAAGAAAAGAACAAGGAGAAACAACAACAAAACTCACGTCAACATTTTGACCTCCTTGTCATAATGGTTGAACCGTGAACCGACGGTTCACAGACTGAGTGTGTTTTCATTTTCTCTATGTTTCTTTATTTAAATTCAACTGTATTTGTTCATTTCGGATCGTATTTTCATCGAAAAAGTGTATATATATATAACAGTTCAAAATTGAAGGTAAATAGCACAGAAAGTAAAGAAACATACTTACAGACTCAAATTTTCGGGCAATCCGTCTTCAGGAGAAAAGAGGAAGGGATACCAAGCACGTTGTAGGCCCAACGACTAGTAACCTAACTTCAACTCTATCTTCAATTTTGAACTGTTATTGTGTCCAGTTTGGATCGTCATAACGTTTATCAAGTGAATATATATATATATATATATATATATATATCAATGATCAAACCACAATAAGAAAATGGGAAAACAAGACTAAGGTCTTTCAACCGCAACAAGCGGTCAACAAACCCAACTTGGGTTTTTGACTCTGACGAGGACCGCTTGTTGCGGTTGAAAGATCTTAGTCTTGTTTTCCCATTTTCTTATTGTGGTTTGATCATTGATTGTTGTTTCACGTGTTTATGTGAAATCTTTTTATATATATCAAATAGGTACTGCAAAATAGACGTGACTCTCGTTTTTATTGCCGTAACATCAATGGTGAATTGTGAACATCTAATCAATGGTGAACATCTAAATTACGGCTTTGTACAGTGTACATTGGTAATAAGCATTTCTTTAGTACTCTATGAGGTATAGAACTAACTGTGCATGTCCGTTCTTTCTTAAAAACTTTATCAATTGGTTAAAGTTGATTTGTCAAAATACAAATATTTTGTTAGTCTCTCAAAAGTTTTAGGAACTTCTAAGTTATAATGAGAGTGATATAATTTTTTCCAGCTTTTCCTGTCTTATTTTAGATTGCAAAAACAAAATGTTGAACTATTTGGTTTAGTTTTCTTTATATTGTATTTTTTTCTTGTACATCGCTTCGTGCTTCAGTTTTATAAATATCTAAAATACTCAATCAATGAACTGTGGATATATTAAGGATTAAGCGATTTTGCTACATTTTAGGTGTCTCAAATCTCAAAATTTTGCTAAAAGTCAAAATATTTCATCCCTAACATAACAGAGCTTTCACTTCAAACTGTTGCACACTCTTCCGTCCTAGATAGCCGTCTATTTCAGATGACCTCGTGCTCAGTTCCGCAACCTATTGCCAGCTCATGGATCTCTTATATCTAATAGTGACGTCTCTCACCATAATAAACCGATTGTTATGGCTGACGTAAGCAAGGTATATATATTTTTTTATTGAGTTCATGTAGTATCTATTTTGATAGTTCAGGTTTTAGTGAGTCAAGTTCATATCTGAATCAATGAAACACATCTTACTAGACAAGTGTAATATTTTTTTTTGATCGTTACAGATGAGGTTGTTGGATGTCAGTGGTTGGAGTAACAACAGAGTATTTTGTTTGGAATGGCACTAATGTAGCTATACTCTGTAATACCAACCAACCATTTTTCTTTCGGTTGATTGACTATGATTTCATATGATTGATTCAGTGCAGTAACTTCCCAGTGTGATTTGTTCAGTATATTAGGACTAATACGGAGTAGAAGGTTGAAGGATTGCTGTCTCTCCTACTTACCCCTCTCTGTTTACTCTATTCGGGATTTAATAGAATTGTCATACCTTTATGATACCTTCCTCAAAATACAGCACAGTGTGGACTTCCTTTCTGCCTCCCTGGAGGCGGGGCATGGCGAGGTCATAAGTACGTGAGTGTATTTTGTTTTGGGTATCTCAACGCTACTGCAGGTCAGAACTACAGGACAGGTTTCATTGACTTAAGGATTGCGTTGCACTTGGGGTCGTGGGGTTCAGTAGTACCTGAGTGTATTGTACTTAAGTCATCTCGACTCTTCTGCATGCCTGGACTAGTTTCTATTGGAAAATTAAGTTTCTTGACAGGTTTCATTGATTTAAGGATTGCGTTGCACTTGGGTCGCGGGGTTCAGTAGTACCTGAGTGTATTGTACTTAAGTCATCTCGACTCTACTGCATGCCTGGACTAGTTTCTATTGGAAAATTAAGTTTCTTGACAGGTTTCATTGATTTAAGGATAGCGTTGCACTTGGGTCGCGGGGTTCAGTAGTACCTGAGTGTATTGTACTTAAGTCATTTCGACTCTTCTGCATGCCTGGACTAGTTTCTATTTGAAAATTAGGTTTCTTGACAGGTTTCATTGATTTAAGGATTTCGTTGCACTTGGGGTGGCGGAGTTCAGTAGTACCTGAGTGTATTGTACTTAAGTCATTTCGACTCTTCTGCATGCCTGGACTAGTTTCTATTTGAAAATTAGGTTTCTTGACAGGTTTCATTGATTTAAGGATTTCGTTGCACTTGGGGTGGCGGAGTTCAGTAGTACCTGAGTGTATTGTACTTAAGTCATTTCGACTCTTCTGCATGCCTGGACTAGTTTCTATTTGAAAATTAGGTTTCTTGACAGGTTTCATTGATTTAAGGATTTAGTTGCACTTGGGGTGGCGGAGTTCAGTAGTACCTGAGTGTATTGTACTTAAGTCATTTCGACTCTTCTGCATGCCTGGACTAGTTTCTATTTGAAAATTAGGTTTCTTGACAGGTTTCATTGATTGAAGGATTGCGTTGCAGTTGGGGTCGCGGCGTTCAGTAGTACCTGATTGTATTGTACTTAAGTCATCTCGACTCTTCTGCATGCCTGGACTAGTTTCTATTTGAAAATTAGGTTTCTTGACAGGTTTCATTGATTTAAGGATTGCGTTGCACTTGGGGTGGCGGAGTTCAGTAGTACCTGCGTGTGTTTTGTTCAGGAGTGCCAGGACTCTACCCCAGTTCTATGACCATTGAAAACAAGGCTGTCGACAGGTGTCATTGTTTCGCGGGCCTTGTTGCACAAGGCACGAGTTGGGGGCGGTGGGGCGCAGAAATAGCCCCCAGGGAGTCGCCTATTTTGGTCAGGTCGGTCAGTCAGTGTTCGGTCGTTCGCTCGTCCCCGCCCTTTGAGGTGCTCTGCCTAGCCTTAAAGGTACGCCTTTTGCTCTTCTCCTCTTTTACGTTAATAGTGCTCTGGCTTATTGCCAACTAAAATATACTACCACTTCTGACGCAGATAAAAAGGAATCCCAATTAATTTATTTGAATCAATCAGAGGAAACAGCTTATTTGCACAGCACCTGCTTCTGCCTGTCTGATCTTCACGCTGCACTGCACGTCCTCGTCATTAGCCCTCTTACTTTAATCGCCAGTAGTAGTTGGCCAGGAGATGTATCGTTTTCCTCAAACCACAGACTGTGACCTAGTGATTCTCTAATCTGACACAGTAATACACATTAGACACGTTTGTCTAGCTTCGGATCATCACTCTTTATAAGTAAATATTCAACAAATTCCAAAGTATCAGTTTAGTTGCTTATTTATAAAGCCGCAATAATTTTGAAATGTCAAATATTAATGGCTTCTAGCGTAGAAAATAATCATTTATACGAGGACTTACCACTTATGTTAGATAAGCGGTTTTCAATCTGTAATCATCCTCTTATTTCATAAAAAAAATACTTAAGAGCCCCCCCCCCCCTTCCCATTTTCATAGCAATATCATTGACTGTTCTTATATTATAATTTATTAATAGTATACGAAGTAATATCGTATATTTTGTATCGATGCAGTTCTTGAGTATTTGATATTATTTCTTTCTTAAAGTGCAATAATAATATTAAAATATTTTGTTTTTTTCATTTTTACTTAATAGCTTAAAAAAAATCTGTTTATTGCTATATAATATTTTAATATATTATTCGAAGTTGTTTTTCAGCATGAAGTTTCTGTGTCAAACTCAGTCCTTTGATAACGAAAGGTCTGTCTCATTTGTTTCATTTTTGGCCATTTCTTTAATTGTAGAGTCACGTGTGGTTATTTTAGAGAGAGATTTTTCTCATTCAAATTCGGTTCCTTTTTCCATCTTTTTACGAACTGTCAGGAAGGACTCTTAGTTTTTATATTTTTCAATATAGGAATGTCTATTTACCACTCTGTGATGGTAAGTACTTTTTAGGAGAAGTTGTAAACAAAATAATATGGTGGAAATATCTGCTCCTTCTTTTATGAAATCCCGGGATCCCTAAGCTGGCATGGCTAGTAAGGTATTCGTCTTCCTCGGCTGCAGATTGCTTGCTTCCTTCCTTTCCCTTTTAACCCTGTTTGTGTAAGCCTGTAGTGTAAACTGAAAAAAAAACATCAAATTAGTGAAAATGTTAAACAAAAAACTGGCACTTCAGAGAATAATGTACCATAAGATTACTCATACTTAAGTAGTTAGCTTATTCATTAACTGTGCAATCTGTTATAGTGTGGTATTTACTTGTTAGGAATTTTTTTTGTGTGGATACTTAATACTTTTCCTAACATGGGTGAGCTTATATCTGGCCACTGTAATGTTGTCTTTGGCGAATGTCCTTGGTCATTGTAAAGTTTACCTGACGAAAAGTGAGTTTTCTTTGCTTGTACAACATATCTTTAAGAATATGAACAAGCCTCAAAATAACTTTTCTTCTTTGGATACAGTTGCTAAAAAATTTTCATATATTAAACTTCAGGACACTTACAGTTATTGACTAATGAATACTATAATGTTGATAAATTAGTAACATGATGATATCTGTAACATACTACAGCCTGTGAGGAAGTGAATCTAGTTGAGTCCTCCTTTAGGGGGGAGCAAAGATCTGCTAGAAAGCTTTACCTCTGTCATTGAGTCCTCGAGGACGTATTAGTCTGGAATGATCATTTATTGGGGAGTCCTATATTTTGCCTAATCAAGTGTTTTAGGGTAGAGATCTTTAATATCGTTACACTCGAGATCGAAAGCTTAACATCCTCTCCTAGTTACGAAGTTCACAGATTTTCTCCTCACCTATCCAGAAATGAACACATGAGTCTCTCTAGAGAGCCTTCTGAAGCCTTTAAGGGCTTCTTCTTTACAAGTTCCAACGCTTTAAGAAGAAACATACCTCAACACCGAATAAATTGATGTAGAAAAATCAATGAATAAAATAAAAAAATATCATATTGTTTAAAAAATACTTATTACTACGAGTATCTCGTACATTGTCTCCATAAATCAACCGAGGACTTACTTATACGAGGACTTACCACTTATGTTAGATAAGCGGTTTCCAATCTGTAATCATCCTCTTATTTCATAAAAAATAATACTTACAGCCCCCCCCCCCTCCCATTTTCATAGAAATGAGATCATGTCCTCATTCGGACATGATCAAATTATTCTATTTAAAAAAAGAATTAAAAAAATTGGAACCAACGATAATAATAAAGCGAATTAATAAGAACTTTATTTTAAATTGTGTGAGTTTTTAATATGTTTCCTTCTTTTTCAATAAATAACAACAACGAGCCACAAATTTCGTAGTTTATTGAACGTTACTACTTTTTATTATTGCTAATCCCAAGCTCAGGCTTTTTTGTTTTTTTTTATATATATTTATTTATTTAAGTTCTGAAAGGTTAAGGTCAATTTTTTGTTCCCAATTATTCATTAAACATGACCTGATTTAAAACATGCGTTGTGTTTGCGGTTTTGGTAGAGTAGAGTTATCACTTCATATTGTTTTGTAAGTTCTTCAGAAAGTTTGTTCTCTTGTGATTTATGATAAATAAAACATGATTACCATAAGAAAGCTTCATTTAATTTTGTAATAGTTTGAAGGTAACATCCGAAATATAATTTGAATTTACATTCAACATAGTCAGTTAATTAATTGTTTTTCCGACAAAGCTAATTGCTCTAGTCAGTAAATTTAAACTTGAGAATCAATGCGCTGCTTTTGTAAGAGAACAATCGTATTAGAGAAGTGCCAACCGGCTACTTATCCTTGGGCTATTAATATTTCCTTGTTTAAGGGTATTTAAGTGACAGTACTATTGATAGCTTTACAGTAACATTGTATGAAATTCGCTTTGTTATGCTTTCTCTAAATGCAGTTATCATTAGGCTACTGTATTGATTTTTAAATTATTTCTTTACTTTATGTTGCTATTTTGGTGTCAAAAATACTGTTGTAAATACACTGTTTGTTTAAAAATCTGGATTTACTAACCTACTTAAGCGCTATCAGATTTGGATTTGAAATAGTATTAGTAATGGAAATTCAATTTCTGGTCTTGGTGTGGCTCAAGGTTGCAGAGTTGGTTCTCTGTGTCATACATCAAACAAAATATTGTTGTTTTTTTTTTGCACAAAAATGCACTAGGCTATATCGAAACAAAATATAGGAAGTATGTAAATAATGAAGAAATTAAATAAAATAATTAATTAATGAAAATAAATTAAGAAGGAAAAAAGAAGAAAAGATATAGATATGAAATAAGAAGGAAGGAGAATCCCCCCTGACAGCTGCCGCCTGCAGCCAACCATCGTTTAATGACGCAGTCAATACGGCCTTAAAGCGAACATTAAGCCTTGGTTGAAAGACGGGCCGGCGACACTGGCTTGAGCTCTCGATGTGCGTACAGTCATCGACTAGTTGACCGTGTGTCAAGTAGAGGATGTAAAGCCGTTAATCCAGATTGCTCGTTAAGGGTCTCTGTTTGAATAAACTTGAGTAAGGCGCAATTTAGGACTCAAATTCTTTTGCTGTAGAATTAAACCGGTGATGTGGTTCATCCAAAGCAAACAGAGTTGCTTCTTAACAAGAGAATCAACCAGATATTCCACCTTTATAACATAAGTATAGACGAAAGCCTATAATGTGGACATTGGAAGCTTTTTTTTTTTAAAGAAAAAGTATGTTTTTATAAAATATTCCAGTTTTATTGGTTCCCGCATGAAATAATTTTTTTTGCCACAGAGGTATTCGACTTCGCGATATCCTCGCCACATTTGAGAATCACTTTGATTACCAGGCTTGTATTGAATTCTCCTTTAGAAAGGAGAATTTTTTATTTGTTTCGAATTTTAATGTACAGTGTATAACTTATAGCTGGTCCACATAATTAAACCACGTATACACACATAAACACCACCGAGAAGTATTCAACACTCTGAGACTACAAAAAAATGTGTATGGACCTCAAAACATGTATATTCGTCATATCTCGAATCAATTTTTTAAAAGTGGTAGAATAAAGTGTTACATTACTTTTTCTTATGTTGAAGTAATAAAGTTTTAATTTGATTTAGTCCACACGAAAGTCATCGGTAGTCATCATTTTATTCATCGTATGTCATACAAGATTATAAGATGAATTAGCTTTTAATTAATGTATATTATTCATCATTTTTTTCATTTCAATTTTGATTAAAGCACTAACTGTAAAATTTAGATTTCATTTATTACCAAAAAACAAATTATATGCTAGTAGGACAAACTAAATTATGAAATCTACATATCATAATTCGCCAAAATGATTTAGTTGTGTACGTCACCCTTTTATATAGCACACGTAACCTAGTGAGTCCTCGCGATGTAAGTAACAATCATACATAAGTTCCGCATTATATTGTAAACAAACCTTCTTGGAGCCAATCCGCTATTCTTAGACTGGCACTCCTAAGAAACTGTTTTATCGTTCTCTTGTTGTCTTTCTCTTTATATATACCATATTCTTGGAATATTATCTTTTAAAATAGGAAGGTTCTTTACTGAAAGCTTTTACGTCAATTATTAGTAAGGAATTAGTGTTGATCTCTGTTCTGCCTTTACTTTAGTAAAGCGCCATTCATGAGGCCAGAAGTACATATAACCCACAAGGAAAAAGTAAAAAACACAGAAAGTATTCTCAGTTGTTCTCTGATGACATAGATTTGAAAGGCCTCAGAACATATTTTCTGTGTTTTTTTACATTTTCCTTATGGGTTATACTTTCATATATATATATATATATATATATATATGCTTTTTTTCGTTGGAAATACGATCCAAAACGGACAAATATAGTTCAATATAAACAAAGAAACATAGAGAAATCAGAAGAACACACTTACAGTCTCTAATTTTCGGTTTGAACCGTCTTCAGGAGAGATAAAAGAGGGAAACCAAGCGCACTGGATCAGAGACGGTTGGAGACCAACAATGTTGCCGCATGCGCGCCCGTTCACAGAAAATAAGGTAGACAGGAATCAATTTATAATTAATTTATAATTTATAATTACATTAAATTAATGGAATATGAAAACAATAAATATATAAAAAAGAAAAAATTGAAAAAATAAGGGAAATTGATACAGAGAAATTGATACATAAACAAAAGTACTGACTAAGCTATGGTAAAATAAAACTAAGAATACAAATAATAATAAAAAAAAAAAAAAAAAAAAAAGTGTGAAAAGGCAAGGAACTTTTAGACATTATCGCTTTAGATTGAGGCCAGGTGCACTGCGCGCACTTAATAGCCAAATATGGGCTTCTTCGGAGGCTCGTAGTGTGAGATCTTTGCTGTCAGGGGGTATTTGTCGCAGAATCTGTAACCTGTAGCGCTCATTAAAAGGGAGACCGTGGCTATTGGCATGTATGGCAATGGGAAGATGGGAGCGGCTATTGACTGAAGCTCTGTGATTGTTCATACGGAGACTAAGCTTGGTGGATGCTTGGCCTACGTAGAACGAATCACACTTGGTACACTCCAAACGGTACACACAGTTTTTGGAGGTACACGAGCAGTCAGTTGCAACAGGATAGAGGGTGTTATGGGGGGGAGCTGTGAAGTGTGGTTGGGGATTTATAATGGGACACGTGAGGCAACCTCGACGTCCGCACAGTTGCGCTCCAGAGGGCAAACTGTTTGCCCTCGTGGAGGTTAGCTTCCTGTGCGAAAGAAAATTGCCAAGGTTGGGAGGACGTCTGTAGGATAGGCGTGGCGGATTAGGAAAGGTTTTGGAGGTGGCTGGGGAAGATCATATCCTCTTCCCCAGCCACCTCCAAAACCTTTCCTAATCCGCCACGCCTATCCTACAGACGTCCTCCCAACCTTGGCAATTTTCTTTCGCACAGGAAGCTAACCTCCACGAGGGCAAACAGTTTGCCCTCTGGAGCGCAACTGTGCGGACGTCGAGGTTGCCTCACGTGTCCCATTATAAATCCCCAACCACACTTCACAGCTCCCCCCCATAACACCCTCTATCCTGTTGCAACTGACTGCTCGTGTACCTCCAAAAACTGTGTGTACCGTTTGGAGTGTACCAAGTGTGATTCGTTCTACGTAGGCCAAGCATCCACCAAGCTTAGTCTCCGTATGAACAATCACAGAGCTTCAGTCAATAGCCGCTCCCATCTTCCCATTGCCATACATGCCAATAGCCACGGTCTCCCTTTTAATGAGTGCTACAGGTTACAGATTCTGCGACAAATACCCCCTGACAGCAAAGATCTCACACTACGAGCCTCCGAAGAAGCCCATATTTGGCTATTAAGTGCGCGCAGTGCACTTGGCCTCAATCTAAAGCGATAATGTCTAAAAGTTCCTTGCCTTTTCACACTTTTTTTTTTTTTTTTTTTATTATAATTTATTTCATTTGTTATTTTTATTTGTATTCTTAGTTTTATTTTATTTTACCATAGCTTAGTCAGTACTTTTGTTTATGTATCAATTTCTCTGTATCAATTTCCCTTATTTTTTCAATTTTTTCTTTTTTATATATTTATTGTTTTCATATTCCATTAATTTAATGTAATTATAAATTATAAATTAATTATAAATTGATTCCTGTCTACCTTATTTTCTGTGAACGGGCGCGCATGCGGCAACACTGTTGGTCTCCAACCGTCTCTGATCCAGTGCGCTTGGTTTCCCTCTTTTATCTCTCCTGAAGACGGTTCAAACCGAAAATTAGAGACTGTAAGTGTGTTCTTCTGATTTCTCTATGTTTCTTTGTTTATATTGAACTATATATATATATATATATATATATATATATAATATATGAATATAACCATGTATATGAATAATATGGAAGATTTGCCAATGTCAGATTTACTTCTACATTCTAACAATAATTTCCTAACAATCGTTAGTACTTGGGATTTAACCTAATGATGCCGAAGTTAGTCGAAAGCTTGTTGTTTTTAGTTTTAAGTTCTTAATTTATTAGTTATATTTATCGCGTTTCTTTTAATAGCTTTTCTTCTATTGTTATTAAAGTGATTTAAATAGAGAAGTAGTATAGTTTAGTGTTTCAATTCATCACCTGCATCTTTATGTCCTCTCTGAACTTTGGAATTATTTATGACTCGCCGTAAACTAGTTAGAAAACTAGAAAACCTTAGCAGAAAAGTAGTCAATGCAGAAGCTGCTGCTAACTTTAACACAATATGCAAGACTTGCTGCCATCATACACTTATATATATATTATAATAATAATTAAATGAAATGGTTCTCTGCGGCGACTCTTCGCCTCCTGATGATGACGATGGTCGAAATATAGAAGTGAGTTATTCCTGTGTGTATCTGTGTGCTATCTTTTTTAATTGGTTTATATATATATATATATATGGAATCTTATAATATATATATTTCATTGAACAATTGACCATATTTTGTTGAAATCATTTTCTTTACCATTTTTTCGAGATTTCTAAATACTTTCTTTTTTCCTTCCAAACGTTGGGGAATATTAATTAGGGTGGATCCACCCTAATCAATATTCTCCAACGATTGGATGAACGAAAGAAGAAACTATTTAGAAACCTCGAAAAACTGGTGAAGAAAATGACATCAGCAAAATATCGTTAATTGTGCAATGAAATATGTTTGAATGAAGGACTGCTCCCAAATTTTACAAATATAATATATATATATATATATAATATATATATATATATATACTGAGTTGTGGCCAGTCTTCAGAGCGATTCACATCTGTATTCCTAATAATGAGGCAATTGAAATATAGTAGTGAGTTTCCGTTTCATTTCTGTGTATCCTTATTGTGAATATAGTTTGTTATATTTATTCAGTACAAAATCGAAAAGACGATCCAAACTGGGCATACACAAGTTCAAAATCGAATAACAGTAACAAACAGAGGAAAGAAAAGCACTTACACAAATTTTCGGAAAATCCGTCATGAGAAAAGAGAGAGGGGAAGAATTTTTAGAAATTTAAGTTAGTAAGTGTGTTTCTATACATTGTGTGTTACTTATCTTCGATTTTGAACTATATTTACATATAACAGGATTTCACAATAAACACGTGAAACAGCAATCATTCTTGAACAGCAAACCACAATAAGAAATAGCGAAAAACAAAAGTAAGATCTTTCAACCGTAACAAGTGATCTTCGTCAGAGTCAAAAACACAACTAACTCTGATGAAAACTGCTTCTTATGGTTGAAAGATTTTACTTTTTTTTCGCCATTTCGTATTGTGGTTTGAACATATATATGTGTGTGTGTGTTATTAAAATTGGCAGCAGCTTCTGCATTGACCAATTTCTTGTTGACACTCTCTAGTTTTCGTATCACTTTGCGGTGAGACTCTGGTAGCTTCCAAAGAAGGTTAGCGAAAGACATTAACACACACAATAAACTCTAGGTTAAACACGAAAACACTTGAATAAACCACTTTTTTAAAAAACCGTTTTAATCACTAAAATAACTATAACTAAATGAACAATATATACGAGCTTTCGGCTGTCATTCGCCATCTTATGGTATAAGATAAAATATAAGATGAAATATTTTATTTCAACGATTTCTACACAAATACTATGTTGAAATATTTTATTCCATTGTAACTTCAGTGCATCAACCATAATTAATTTATCTTATACCTGAAGATGGCGAATGACAGCCGAAAGCTATTATGTATTGTTCATTTAGTTATAGTTATTTTAGTGATTAAAACGGATTTTTAAAAAAGTGGTTTATTCAAGTGTTTTCGTGTTTGACCTAAAGTTTATTGTGTGTGTTAATGTCTTTCGCTAACCTTCTTTGGAAGTTACCAGAGTCTCACCGCAAAGAGATACGAAAACTAGAGAGTGTCAACAAGAAATTGGTCAATGCAGAAGCTGCTGCTTATTTTAATAACATATGCTTAAGGGAAGACCTGCTGCCATTGTACAAATATATATATATATATATATATATTTCGTTGAACAGCTGACCGTATTTCGCTGATGTCATTTTCTTCACTAGTTTTTCAAGGTTTCTGAAAAACTTCTTCTTTCCTTCATCCAAACATATATACATATAACATATATATATATATATCAATGATCAAACCACAATAAGAAATGGGAAAACAAGACTAAGATCTTTCAACCGTAACAAGCGGTCTTCGTCAGAGTCAAAAACCCAACTGAACACTAGATGCAGAAAACATCTGGTGAGGAGTTGAGAAGAGTGGGAGGGAAGAGTGGTATTTTAAAAGGGTGAAAGCACAGGAAAGGACTAATGTCCAGAAAGGGATGTTTGGGGAAACAAAGGAGTACAGTAAGAAAAAGTAAAAAACTATCCACTAGCTGTCAACCCTCTTTGAAGAGGCTATTGCCCTCGTGACGAAAGTATCAAGTTTGAAGAGACCGTTACTAATGTTTATAATATTAGATCTATTAAATTTAATTAGAGACGATTCAATAATATTTCTTAACAACATTGATTTTTCATAGGTAATAAATTTAGCTCGTGTCCAATCAATATGATGATTTTCATTTTTTATATGCAAGAATAAGGCACTACTGTTTTCCTGTCTACTTACGTTATATTGGTGTTGTTTTACACGTGTTTTTAATGATTTACCAGTTTGACCAATATAAATTTTATGGCAATTTTTACACGGAATTTTATAAATACCAGCGGACTCCAATTCGCTTGGAGAGTTTTTTATTAACATATTACCCACGTTATTACGATTAGAAAACACTATATTAAAATCAAGTTGTTTGGCTAATCTTGGAAGGGGGTCCAATGATTCGTGGTATGGCAAAACTATAGAATTTGATAATAAAAGGAGCTCTTTTGAAGTATTAGAGAAAGTTTTTTTAGCACCCTTCAAAGCTAAATCGATATAAGAAGAGGGGTATTTTAATGAAAGGGCAATTGACCTAATGTTATTAATCTCTTCATTAAGAAATTCTGGAGAGGAAACTCTTAAAGCTCTCAAAAACATATTTCTAAAAACAGAAATTTTAACATTTTTTGGATGCGATGAATAAAAATGAACGTATGCAAGTACATTCGTAGGTTTTCTATATACACTAAAGCGTAACTCATTAGGTAACCTATGGATCAGGACATCTAAGAAGGGCAAATTACCACTTATTTCTTCTTCCATTGTGAATTTGATTGTCGGCACTAATGAATTCAATTTTGTTAGGAAATCAACTTTATTTAAAGAATTGGGACAAATGCAAAGAATATCGTCAACATATCTATACCATTTAACATTTTTGGGCAAAATTGAGCTTAACATTTTACTCTCAAAAAACTCCATATATAAATTACTTAGGAGGGGGGATAAACAGTTACCCATAGCAAGACCAAATTTTTGTATATAAGTGGTAATTTGCCCTTCTTAGATGTCCTGATCCATAGGTTACCTAATGAGTTACGCTTTAGTGTATATAGAAAACCTACGAATGTACTTGCATACGTTCATTTTTATTCATCGCATCCAAAAAATGTTAAAATTTCTGTTTTTAGAAATATTTTTTTGAGAGCTTTAAGAGTTTCCTCTCCAGAATTTCTTAATGAAGATATTAATAACATTAGGTCAATTGCCCTTTCATTAAAATACCCCTCTTCTTATATCGATTTAGCTTTGAAGGGTGCTAAAAAAACTTTCTCTAATACTTCAAAAGAGCTCCTTTTATTATCAAATTCTATAGTTTTGCCATACCACGAATCATTGGACCCCCTTCCAAGATTAGCCAAACAACTTGATTTTAATATAGTGTTTTCTAATCGTAATAACGTGGGTAATATGTTAATAAAAAACTCTCCAAGCGAATTGGAGTCCGCTGGTATTTATAAAATTCCGTGTAAAAATTGCCATAAAATTTATATTGGTCAAACTGGTAAATCATTAAAAACACGTGTAAAACAACACCAATATAACGTAAGTAGACAGGAAAACAGTAGTGCCTTATTCTTGCATATAAAAAATGAAAATCATCATATTGATTGGACACGAGCTAAATTTATTACCTATGAAAAATCAATGTTGTTAAGAAATATTATTGAATCGTCTCTAATTAAATTTAATAGATCTAATATTATAAACATTAGTAACGGTCTCTTCAAACTTGATACTTTCGTCACGAGGGCAATAGCCTCTTCAAAGAGGGTTGACAGCTAGTGGATAGTTTTTTACTTTTTCTTACTGTACTCCTTTGTTTCCCCAAACATCCCTTTCTGGACATTAGTCCTTTCCTGTGCTTTCACCCTTTTAAAATACCACTCTTCCCTCCCACTCTTCTCAACTCCTCACCAGATGTTTTCTGCATCTAGTGTTCAGTTGGGTTTTTGACTCTGACGAAGACCGCTTGTTACGGTTGAAAGATCTTAGTCTTGTTTTCCCATTTCTTATTGTGGTTTGATCATTGATTGTTGTTTCACGTGTTTATGTGAAATCTTTTTTATATATATATATATATATATATATATATATATATATAAACGAGATTTCACAATAAATATGTGAAATAAAAATCAACTCTAAACCGCAGTGGAAATGTTTATTTCAGTAAGAAAAGGTAAAATATAGAGACATAAAAATATCTGGTGGTTGTAGAATCTCATTATATAATTCTATTTATACCAGGGAAGAATTCCTGTCATAAAGGAACCTGCTGTATACTGTATTAGAACCTTGTATACCCAGTCAGTATTACAATTCAGATGATATGTTAATTTGCCATTATTCTAAGGCTTTTGTAGCAAAAACTCTAATATTTAAAATTGTTTGTGTATTTATTTTTATGAAATGGCAATAATTCAAGCTAACGAAGTTGCCCGAACATATCCGAATCAGTTCGACTTGTTGGTTGGCCACATCGTAAGGTCAGTGGCTTTCTCCCCTCCAGGGAGATATCTCTTAGGGTACATTGTACTACCTACTTCCTGGTTGAAAATTTTTGAAAGAACATTGGTTCGTCAAATCTTACAAATTATTTTCTTCAAAGCATGAACCATTTCACTTCTGTTAAAGTTAATAGTATATTGGTCCGTTAACCAACAGGCTTGTTGAAAACAAGAGAGGAGGATTATATATATATATATATATATATACATATACAAATCAAACAAAAAAATTGTAGGACTTTACATAAAATTTATGACGAAAGTGACTCAAAGATAGAGACAAACATTTCTCACTTCTAGTTTCGACAGTGTTGTCATCTGGAGACCTGAAGCCCAATCTCACAACGGTTGCATACTCCGAGTATGTAATGGTCTTGTGGTTGGACTTCAATTACATTTTGACACCCTTCGGGACTCTTCGTCTCCTGGTGATGACCATTGTCGAAATATAGAAGTGAGTAATATCTGTGTTTATCTTTGTGCTACTTTCTTTAAAATGTATATACAGATATATATGAGAAAAAGACAGCTAGCCGAGCACTTCTCTCCTGAAATATTGGAGTTAATTGTGTCAGTTGTTTTTCCAAGTTTTTCTTATATATAATATATATATTATCAAACCGCAATATGAAATGGGAAAACAAGACTAAGATCTTTCAACCGTAACAAGCGGTCTTCTTCAGAGTCAAAAACCCAACTGAAACACTAAATGTGGAAACACTAGGTGAGGGGTTGAGAAGAGTGGGAGGGAGGAGTGGTATTTTAAAAGCGTGAAAGTGCAGGAAAGGACAAATCTCCAGAAAGAGATGTTTGGGGAAACAAAGGATTACAATAACAAAGAGTAAAAAACTATCCGCTAGTTGTCAACCCTCTTAGAAGAGGCTATTTCCCTCGTAACGAAAGTAGCAAGTTTGAAGAGAAGAAGTTACTAAGGTCTTTAAGTGTGTTTTTCTATTTACTGTGTACCTCTGAAATGTTGTTGTCCTTTGTGGATCGTTTTCTTGGTGATAATATATATTGTTATATATATATATATATATATATATATATATATATATATATAATATAACAATATATATACTTTAAAATCGGAAAACGATCCAAACAGGACAATCTAACCTGAAGACAGATTATCCGAAAATTTGAGTCAGTAAGTGTGTCTCTAACTCTGTGTGTTAATCTTCTTCGTTGTTGAACTTATATATATACCATGATAAACGAAAAACGGTCCGGCAGGACAGATGACACTTAAAATAAACAGTGACACATAGACTGAAACATAACAAAGACTCACTTTTTAATATTTCGACCGTAATGGCGGTCGTCCTCAGGAGAAGAAGTGAATTGACGGAGGGACGACAGTCAACTCCGTTGACGACGAAATATACAATACGGTCGAAATATTGAAAAGTGAGTCTTTGTTATGTTCAGTCTATGTGTCACTGTTTATTTTAAGTATATATATATATTGAACTATATTTAAATACTTCCTTGCCAATGTATAAAATCCGGTATAACATTCTAAAATGAGACTAAGATCATTTAACTAGTAACAGTCCTCATGTGGGTCATAAACAGAGGTTTTAAGAGCTTTTTACTGTCGCTAACAATTTTTAAACATTGTTTATTATAGTGGACCAGTAAACCGTTAAGTAAAGGATTTGTTCCACTGGTTTCGTTATACTCGTAGACGGTCAGGTGAGCTATAAGTGAAGTATATATGCTCTTAGCACTATAAAACACAAGGCGTTTGTGTACTAGCACTGCATATTGTTCCAAAAATAACCGTTTCTACAGTTTGAAGGTTGGCAATCATTGGAAAGCCGCACTGGTAACGTCTTACGATGAGTTGTAACATACACAAACAAACCGCAGGAGGGCTATTCTTTATTTAGAAGACTTCCACTTGTTTGTTGACTAATGTTGTCCTTATTTCCTGAGAACACTTTTCACTTCGTGCATAGATTCTCACCTTTGAAGTCTGCTATAACTACGCCAACAATGGTTTTAAATCATTGAATTATTTTCTACAATGGAGTCAACGAACCTTGGGCTTGGCCCATGCACCCCGTTCGCTAATTATCATTCCCAGTTATTTCCAGCAATGGTCGTTTTCAAAAAGTACATTCTAAGTAATATGCAAATATTACTAACAATCCTTTTATTTTTTCTTACTTATTATAATTATAGATTTAAACTTTAAATGTTATAATAGAGTTATACAAAATAAATGCCAATTGAAAATATTCATGGATGTAAACAATTTTAATAAAATTAAAAATGATTTAATTTCATATTACAATAGTGGTCACGATTCACCCCCTGAAAACCGAAAATCTCCCCCCCCCCTCCCACCTCATCCTGGGGTTGAATTTCACCACCATTGAGAAGCCCTGTCGTCAAACTTTAGGATCTAGCTGCAATGATTTTAAAATTTCCTATTGAAATATAACTTGAAAAAATGCATGTTCCTTCATTTATTGTAAAATTACGTAGACATAACTGTTTTTCTTTCATTATTATGAGGAAAGGACTTATAGTAATTTTATATATAAATAAATTTATAGTTTCTAACCGTTTTTGATTCCATAAATAGTTTTTACTATATCTCTTAAAGGTGTTTCTGAGTGTATGGATAGTAAAATCTATCCATGTTTCTATATACTCAGTATTGGAAACAGAAAAAGTTTCGCAGAATGATTTTTTATTATAAAAAGAACACGTTTTAAATACGTAGTACCATCTTCAGGTTTAGAAGAACACAACGACTTCGAAACACTTTTAATAATAAAACTACTTTCTGTAGAATTCTTTTCCATTATTCACAATAAACAGATAAAACTGCATTTATCAGCCATACTTTACAGGTAGTGGTTTCCAAGTTTTTGGATTAACGACACACTCCAGAGTTGAATAGGTTTTTGTAGGACATCGAGACAACAATAAACAAGCAGAAATGATCTCAACAGTCGGTCTGAATGATTGACAAGTCGAAAAGTCTCTGTTTAATATTTCACCTCCAGATAATGTTTATTTAGAAAACATTTCTAAAAAATGAGCTTAAACATTCATCTCCACTGCTTCTCAATTGTTATATATACTGCACATTGAATTTCACATATTCTAGTGATGATTTTTATTTTTCTAATACATTTTTGATCACTTCTTAGTATTTATCAACATTACGACGACATATAATTTTCATATTCTCACATTATTTTAATTATTTTTGTATTGACAATACTGATATTCTGGATTAATGGTGAGACATTTGTGACTGTATACTTCCTGCGGCACACAGGTTGGGAAATGAAACTATATAGGTGTAAGGTCCAGTTCTATCTGGGTGTGTCAAACAGTACATACATGCATAGTACACCACACACACACACACACACACACACACACACACACACACATTATGTACGTAGAGAGCTTTCCTGATCTCTTGTATGTGCTTTATTTCTGTGAATTCAATTTTATATATAAATATAAACTAGATTCACGAAAAGAACACACAGAAACTTAGTTTTACATTTCGATGGCCTCGACATCAGGAAGACACTTGAATCGCTCCGAAGACAGATGACAACTCATGGTCATATATATATATATATATATATATATATATATATATATATATATATATATATATAATTAATTAATATAATTAAATTAATTAATATTAATAATTTAATTAAAAATTAATAATAAGTACAATAACTATTTCACACTTATAATCAACAATTTCATTATATATATATATATATATATATATATATATGGTCAAACCTCAATAGGAAATGGAAAAAGAAGACTAAGATCTTTCAACCGTAATAAGCGGTCCTTGTCAGAGTCAAAAACCCAACTCTTTTTTTTCCCCATTTCGTATTGTGGTTGATCATTGATTGTTATTTCACGTGTTTATTGAGGAATCTTGTTATATATATAATTACTGAAGGAAGGGCTATTATTTATCCTAAAATGAAAGAGGATTTTCTGATCAGTAACTTAGTAAAATATCAAATTTTTTAAACACATTCGTTATTCTATTAGTATTTTGATGATCAAGTTAAAAAAAAAACTTCTTTTCTTGTTGCTCGGACCAGCTTCAGTTTTAAGAGCTAACTAATGTTAGTTAATCAGTGTGACAGTATAGCACTGACACTCAAAAGGTGTCTGAGTACCAGAGTCGGAATGTAAATGTAAACATGACGATACAAAAGGTGTGATGGTAATTCTAGTTATGTTTCTAACAAACTCTGTTCTACTAAAACTTTATGATATTTTTATAAAGGTTTTATGGTTTTGTTCGTTGTGTAGGTTGGATTTACAAAGTCTTTTTCCATCTCCTACATAAAATAGACAGCTCAAACTATGAATTATGTATCTTGGGTACCAAGGGCAAACGACTAGCTTGAACTCATGTAGTCTAGTTTCAACTGTTCATTTAAAGTGACAAGAATCTGTTAGTTTTGACAGTTGTCTAGTTTTTGCAGTATCAATAGGGTTTTTCATTCTACTGCTTCGTATGGCAATTTCAATGCCTTGTTTTCAAGAACTAATCCAAAGAGACTGCAGATTAAATATCTAATCACTAAACACATGTGCCAAACTATTAGTCACATTGTAAAAATAATGTTTCTATTTTCTGTAATCAGCTTGAATGGTCAATTGAGTGAATGCCAGACTGTTTTGGCATTTACCATCTGTTTACAAGGAAATCTACGCTTTTCACAAAATAAATTTGTTTTTTTTGTATTGAAAATTTGGAATATATTTGAAAGTTGGGAAGGAATGACTGAAACAATGCGCCATATCCAGGTATGTCGTTAAAACAGAGTCCCCATTATTACATACTTACTGCAGAAATCATCATAATTCACCTTCACTAGAACATTGTGAAATCCATCCTGACGTGATGTCAGACCTTTTCAAATGACCATTTGAAACTTCCTTATTACACGAAGGACAGTATGCAATACTAATAAACTGATAATAACTTAATAAATTTACTTAATTAATAAAAATGAAACAACATTATTAATAATGAAAGATCAAACCACAATATGAAATGGGGAAAATAAGACTAAGGTCTTTCAGCCAAAACAAGCAGTCTTCGTCAGAGTCAAAAACCCAACTCAAACACTAGATGTAGAAACATCATGGTGAGGGGTTGAGGGGAGTGTTACTTATTAATAACATTATTAATAAATGAATAATAAATTAAATTAATTACTGCAAAGTTCATGAACTATTTATGACAGTTCAATTAAATTATTAACTCTGTTGTCAACTTTTTTTGGTATTTCATACCCTATTTAATTTAATACTTATTTTCAAATGAAAACTTATAGTTAGTGCTCTGTAAAATATAAAATTTGCGTTTATATTTATTTTTATACCAGTATGTATTATTGTTGTTTATACTTGTTAGGGTTTATCTTCAGGAATGTTTAAATATATTACATGATGATCTGAGACGTCATCGGAAGGCTATTTCATTTGTTCATTTCATATCCTAAAGAATTTGCAATTCTTTTGGTTTCTTAAGCTGAAATTTATTTATTTGAATGTGTTAAATTAAACAGAACAAAAAAAAAACATTTGTTTTCAAAAAACAAACAAATAAAACTAAGTTCTATATTTCGTGAACCGTTGTTGTCTCAACCCGAACCGTTGGGTTTTTGACTCTGACGAAGACCGCTTGTTACGTTTGAAAGATTATAGTCTTTTTTTCCTCATTTTATATTGTCGTTTTATCATTGATTTATATATATATATATGTATGTATGTATATATCTTTTTTTCGACCAAAAAAATAACCACAAAATATAGCTAAACGTTGGCGTAAGTGAAGTGTTTGTGTGGACCAACCCTCAATAACCTCTGTTGTTTACTATATATATATATATATATATTAGTGAAGGTTGGTAGCAATCCTTCTTGCAAACATGTTTCTAAAAAAGGTATGCCAATTTCATACTTGGTTACCTTTTTTGACATTAGAGAAGCTCTGAAATTAGGTAACCAAGCATGAAATTGGCATATATATATATAAATCTATAATCAAACCACAATAAGAAATGGGAAAACAAGACTAAGATCTTTCAACCGTAACAAGCGGTCTTCGTCAGAGTGAAAAACCCAACTGGGTTTTTGGTTGAATGTATCAAATCTATTTATTCTATCAATCTTTATTCTATTCAAATCTATCAATTCTATTTATTTGAATGAGTCAAATTAAACAGAACAAAAATAAGACATTTGTTTTCAAAAAACAAACAAACAAAACTAATTTCTATATTTCGTAAGCCGTTGTTGTCTCAACCCAAATCGTTGGGTTTTTGACTCTGACGACGACCGCTTGTTACGGTTGAAAGATCTTAGTCTTGTTTTCCCATTTCTTATTGTGGTTTGATCAATGATTGTTATTTCACGTGTCTATGTGAAATCTTTATATATATATAACTATAAACGAGTGCAAAATTCAAGAAGCGTAACATTCCTTACACACAGAGTAAGGAAACACACTTACAGACTCAAATTTTTGGGTAATCCGTCTTCAGGAGAAAAGAGAAAGGGAGACCAAGCACATTGTTGACGCAACGGCAAGTAACCCGTTATATATATATATATATATATATATATATATATATATATATATATATATATATTGAGATTTATTGAGGGTTTTTGGTCTAATATTCAAAAAACTTCGTTGCCAACGTTTCGATATATATTTATATCATCTTCAGGGCTAAAAACATTGTTACATTGAGCACACTTATTTCAACAAAACTTGTCTATTGTTTGCTATTATGTACATGGTCAACAAAAAATTGAAAAATTACAATGGTAAAACTATAGATTTTTATATTTAAGTTTGTTCTAATAATGTTTGGAAAATACAAAGATATAAATTTGTTTACCTGGGAAGTATGTTTACTGTTATTTGTTATGTTTTTGACCATGTTGACCATGTACATAATAGCAAACAATAGACCAGTTTTGTTGAAATAAGTGTGCTCAATGTAACAATTTTTTTAGCCCTGAAGATGATATAAATATATATGGAAACGTTGGCAACGATGTTTTTTGAATATTAGACCAAAACCCCTCAATAAATCTCAAAAAATATATGAACAGTTGGTCAAGAAAAGGACATCAGGATGTATATATATATATGTGTATGTGTGTGCATATTTCTTTGTATGTGTACATATTAAACCATATGTAAATTTGGGAGTTTTAAGTTTGCTAAAATCATAATGAGTTTAAAGTTGTTGTGAAAACATTTGAAAGCTGTGAAAGATGAAAATACAGTTTTAATGAGGGAATGAATGACGTTGGAAGCAAAGTGTATATTTGGGCATGTGTATATCTGATGAAGCTTGAGGAAAAGTGGGGAAAGGAGTGATATTTGGCGGGGAAGTGGAGGAGTGTGCCAGCACTAGCTGCCAGGGGAACTGGGGTTAAATTTAGCTGGCTCGTATCTCACTGGCCGGTGCACGGCCCACTCTGCAAATCCTTTTCTTGCATCTTTTTCTTTTCAGTCAGTGTATGGGCTAAAGTCTGTAATAATGTTGAATGATGTCTTCACTTTAGAACATGGAAGTTAAATCATTGGGCATGGTTATCACTTGGATGGGTGACACAACTTCCGGTAATGTGACCTGCTCATGTTTTAAAATAAACTTTAGGAAAAAGACAGTTCTTGGTATAACAGTGGGTTAAAATATGGTGGAACAGATATATTAATGTATTATATCTTACAAATTCGTTTATTATATAAATAACTATTGTTCGATGTTGGTAAACAGCATTGTCTCTCAGCTGTTTCTTGTCACCTGTTACCTACTTAACCTAGTAAGCAACAGAGAATACACTCCTTTTTAAAGTGAAATATAAAAAATTGATGGGATGTAATTGATTTTAAATAAGGATTCATTGTAGTGTAAAAAGTTAATGAAATGGTTTCCACATATAAAAATTTAATCGTACAAAATAATGCGACCATTTAATCGTATAATTAGACCATGTGTTCGAAACGTGTTATTTATACGATTAAATTTTTATATGTGAAGACTATTTCATTCGCGTTTTACTCTACAATGAGTAAATACCACATTGCACTGTGTGCAATTTGTGCAAATTTGTATAAATATAACTGATTGCACTACATTAGAAATAAACAAGGACTCTATTCTCTGGTGTCCACTGGTAATTCTAGATAATAGAGTCTTATGGCCGGAAGGCTTAGGTGCGCGTATAAGATCAATAGAGGTAACTAACTAGATGACAAGTGGCAGACGAGTGAAATAGTGCACAGTATGTTACAAGTATGCCTGAACTTTTATGAAAAGGCCTTAATGTGGAGAGGGCAGTATCACTGTAAATCAGGCTACACATATAAAGCTGGAGGCACTCTTCAAAATAAAATCGTGAAATTTCACATGAATAGCAACAGACACGTATTACTTTGACCAATAAATCATATGACCTGTGCGGATTCATACGAAGGCTGATAACTTGAACATAGGATAGTTCACAGAAGATGTGTGTAAGGAATAAAAGTGTAGGGAAGGTAACAGCGTCCACATCGCTTAGGGTTCTTGTAACAACAATACGGCATAGGTCACTCTGGCCAAGTAGCTCACCTGGGGGGAAATGAACAACACAAAGTAGGTTCCGACAGATTCTCTGAGTCCTCAGTTTATTATTGAAAATATAAAAAAAAAAAAAGGCCCCGCATAACGTAGCTTTATTCAACACACATTCATGTTTGTGTGCAATTAAAATCATATCATTGCAACAACTTTTTAAATAATGAAACCATAAATTGAATTAGCGAATGTGGATTTGACATACCTGCTTATCGTGAGAAAGTGAAACGGGAAACGCTTAACGATTACTGGTAGAGGTGGGACACAGATAGTGTTTACAATTAATAAAACTAGACATGGAAACAGTTTTTAATTACAATTATAATATTTGTTGCCCACAAACCTTAAAAAAGAACACTGTTTGAAACTCATTTTGATAATGCAACCATGCAAAAACTTGCTCCATAATTTCCAATATTTATTAAATTAAATATGAAATTAATAAAAGTAATTAAAATCATTAATGATTCTTTTAAAAAAAATTAAAAATAAAGAAATTTTTTATATAAAATAATGTGCATCTTAAAAAAATCTATAACCAAGCAACGAAACCGTTTACTATGACCTATGACCGTTTACTATGCACTTTAGTCACTGGATCGCTTTGACTATAAGTTATATCTTTAATAGTATTACTCATTTAGGCTGCTTATATGTAATTTGGAATTACATTTTTAATATGCATAATAATATTATATGTCATAAAATATTCTCTTAATTTTGCTTCTAAATAGCTTTCATAATATATAAAGGCTACTGCGAACTTGAAAAGAAATCACATGCGCCTGAAATCTCGTGGTTAACTGAGTAGGGATTCCTCCTTTTTTTGAAATTAAATATATTTATTTATAAGTGCTCATTAAATTACGAACAGGATAAAAATTGTATGTACCACTTTATTATTAACTTTTACCTGTTAAGATTATTTTTCTAAAGTGCTATTAGTTGTTAACTACCAGATATGGTAATATTCATTGTATGAATTAACCAACGTTGTTTTTTTTATTGTTTTAGGCAAGCAGCCAACGAAAACAGGAAGACATTGAGGATATCACAGACGAAAAGCAGCTTCAGTTACTAGTAAGTCAAATTTGTTTTCAAATCCAGGTCCTTAATTAATTGTGTTGATATATATCTACTGTATTTATATAGTTTAGTATAATGTAGGTTACATAGGAAGGCTCTCTTGCAAATTAATATTCAAACAAATTTATAATTGTTTAATTATGGTCAAATAAAACTGCAGATTACATTTTTCGTAATTAAAAA
Organism: Hermatobates lingyangjiaoensis; assembly: GCA_026182355.1. Classification (NCBI taxonomy): domain Eukaryota; kingdom Metazoa; phylum Arthropoda; class Insecta; order Hemiptera; family Hermatobatidae; genus Hermatobates; species Hermatobates lingyangjiaoensis. The sequence continues at coordinate 131,803 of JAPFBL010000236.1, read as the reverse complement.
TATTAAATTATATTTATTTTAAGTTAGATTTATTAAACTATAGATTATATTTGATGTTTGAGAAAAAAGAAAGAATGATACGTCGAAAGAGTTTTATTCTGTAATACCTGAGCATGTGTTCTTCTCTCCTTTTTTTGTAGATTTTTCAGAAAATAGATGACAATTTACGCAGTAATGGAACCAACACTTCTACGAATTATATTTCACATTATTTTTAATGAAAGAAAAAATATTAGTTTTATGAACTTTCGTCAGTGGATAATCAAGATACAACCTTGTTCAATAGATAGAACAGTCACCGACGCCATGTCGATACTATTAGAGTAGTTATTTACACAAATTTTGAGTAATACAATTAAAAATGGTTTTAAGGATATTTTTGAAAGTACAGATGTAAAAATAAAAGAACTATTTTTCCTATGTTGAATACAATGTATAGTTATGTTAACTTAAATATTAAGTTGTCGCTAACATATATATCTAAAAAAAAATGTTTGTTTCAGTTGGAGAAGTGCACTGATTACGAAGAAAGAAGGAAGATAAGAGCAAAACTACGCAGCATGATGGAGAAAGGTGAGTCGGGGAAGGTGGAGGTGGCGACGCAGGGTCGCGGGAGAGTGAGGGAGAGTGATGTTGCAGAAGTAGCGGCGAAGGAGGAAGAGCGACGCGAGGCTGAGGTGGTGGGAGGGCGGTTTGTTGAAGACTCCGGGACGGAGTCAGGGGAAGACGCGGTGGCTGAGGTTCGCAGTGCATTGGGGCGGCTCCGAGGTGCTCTTCCTCGGCTGGGAGCCATTGGAGGTGACCTATCAGCTCTTGTGACCAAAGTAGAGGCTCGTCTTCCCCGACGTCGTCACACGGTGTCTGTGACGGCTTCTGATGTGGCCAAGGCGCGTGCTTGGCTCAATGGTCCCCAAGCCATGACTCTGATCCGTGACACCTTTCAAGCCAAGGAACATCGTGCTGGTGTATTTGTAGAACCCCCACATCAGAATGCCATCCTCACATTCGCGTCCTCCCCTCCTCCGCTAAATTTTGACCCCAGTGCAAAACTTTTCACTCCAGCTCAAAGTGTCCAAATTGCCGTTCATAAGGCAGCAATACAGAAACAAATATCTCAAGAGGAATCCAGAAGACAGGAATCTGATTCTGACATAGAAGTTTCGAGCACAGAAGAAGATATTTCTTCTGCCAAAAGGCTATTGCAATTAGCTTCTGAACCACGAGTGCGGCACCGGACCAAACATAAAGCTAGACGGTCCAACACAGTTGATATTCCGAAGCCAGTGACTTATTATGACAACTCGGATACTACATCTGCGGACGAACAAGCCTACTGCTCAGACCATACGGAAGCGAAGAGGAAATCCTTGGGCTGTCTCTTCACTAAGGCACCAGCCTTTACTCCAAAAACTGAAAATGACATGAAGTTCTTAAACTTTCTCAACCAGGTTAACGATATCCAGAACTCCAAAGTTATATCATATAATCCATCAGCCAGAGGTGGGTTTCAATGGAGTAATCGATTTTCAAGAATCAAAACAGCGTTTGAAGAAACATCGGGTGATGAGAGAGATGTGAAAATTGGCACCAGCCCCGTAACTCCAAATTATTCAAAATCCCCTAATCCTAAACTGCCTTGGACAGTCAAACAAGAAGGAGATATTCTAGTAGGTTCAATAACAATCGCAAAACGGGCACCTGGTCCTGTGAACCAATTCAACCATGCTCCAATGTCGGCATTCAAACCAGTGGAAAAGAAGTCGAGTCCCTTTCCATCATCAGTGTCAGGAACAGTCAAGCAGATAGCATCGCAGAAATTTACACCGCCAACACAAACTCCCTCAGTTCCCCCCAGAAGTGATTCTAAAAATCAAATATTCAACAAAGCTTTCCAAAACTCTCAGACGACTAAGTTTTCTCCAAATAAGTTGGTGTTTTCAAAAGAGTACACATCTCCGAAATCTTTTGTGAATCATTACAGTAATGTCATCCAGGATAACTTAAACAAAGGTCCCGACAAGGTTATATATAAAGGTCCATCCAAAAACATAGAATTCAAACCAGTTGTAAAAGGTGTTGATTTACCATCCCAATTTAACTCTGCTAAAACTAACAACTTCAATAAGGATAGAAATACTTTAAATTATTCTAAGAATTCCCAGCAAAACACTTCACCCTTCCAGATACCTTCGAAAACTGCTGAAATAAGCCATCAAAACCCAAAATTGGACTTTCAATATGCACATGGTAATTATTATGTAGCACCAAAAATATACGACAGTCCATTAAAGGTACTTCAAAATAATTCTTTTAGCAAGCCTTCTTTGAGAAAAGATAAAGCAATATCCAAGTCGGTGCCAAATATTGATTGTGAACGTGAAGGGAGTCCTCGAACTACTAGTCAAGTAAATGGTTTCGGGATGTACAATGGATACGACTCCCTAGGATACAGTAATATTCTAAATGGCAGTACGGATAATAAAGTTTCTTTATCTTTTGATAAACAAAATGGTAGCATTAATAATTTTAACCTTCCTGAAGACAAAAGTGATTATAGAAGTCCTTTAACAGAAAATCAATCAAATATGGCAAACATTCATGACTCATACAGTCCTAGACAACCAAGCCATTTACTTAATCTCGATTTAGATATTCCTCTTAAGTTGAATGACTTGCAGCAGGAACAAAGTCCGCAAGATAATTTGAATACGGTTGTGAGTTACCATGGGAGTCCTATTAGCGGTGAAGTTAATAAGTATTCACGAGATAGTTCGATATCCTTGTCCCCTCCGGAAGTTGAGGACCGATTGCCTTCACCGCATGTCGTGTTTAACAGATGTGATGGAACATGGGAGGAGCAGTCCGCTGTGGTTCGAGTTATGGGCGAAGCGCAGCGACAGCGAGGAAATCTCAAGCATGGGGCGAGACCAAGGACTGACTTATCTCGTTTGTTACCAAAGGGCGAAGGCGAGCGCCCCGATCTACCTCGCTATGATCTGCCAACGTCAGAGCCATCGCGGACTGTACTCCCTCAACAGGAATCATCAGGTATTGAAATGCGCCTTGACATTCCCCGGCAAGAACCATCTCAGGTTCAACATCAAAAGTCAAAAGCATACAGAGCAGAGAATCAAAGTGTTTTTGACAAATCTGACCTTACTTCTGTGATGCACAAACCAGAAATACCAAGAATTGAATTACCTCCTCCCTCATATCCTCCACGACCAGAATTACCAAAAACAGATTACTACTCTCGACCAGATTTCCTACAAATAACGCAAAAACCTGAACCTCAGCGGCTACGACCTGAATTACCACATGTCCTTCAAAAGTCTGAATCATGGCACCAAATGGTCATGGAACAAATGTTACAAGCAAAACAAGCACCACCTCTTCCAAACAAGATTAGTAAGACAAAATCTAGCCATGCCCTCCCTAAACAATTTGAAGCGTCACTCGATCCACACACGATTGAACAGAAAAAATCCACTGTCAGCATGTATCTTGGCAAAACCTCACCCAAACCAACTAAATCTCAATCGCAACTCGAAGACATTGACAATGTTGATGAAGAATTTGAAAATATTTTCCGCGAAGTAACCAAGAAAAAAAGAAACAAGTGAACAATTTTTGGGTTAAGGGAAAAGACTTTGTGGACTACTTGTGTGTTTCTTTGTTATTTTAAGTTTCACGTTATTGTTAGAGTTGTTTTAGCATTGAGGAAGTTGGACTTGGTGCCTGGAGCAGTCTAAGAAACAGTGAGTGAGTTTTGAATCTGTGTGCTGTGTCCCCAGTCCCGTGTATGACAGCCTCGAGTGTGATTTGTCTGTCGACTGCTTAGCTCCTCCATAACATTAAGTAGAGTGCCGGCACCCTCCAAGAAACCATCTCAATCTACACAAACATTACCTACCTCTCCCACCTGCAATAGAACCCTCTTAATCCTCACTCATTAGTGCATTACGTAACATCCTTTAAGATCATTCGGATTAGGTGTTAAAGCATGCAATCTATGTAGTTAATTTAAAAAACTAACAATTGAAATTGTTTTATCTTAAAGATCAAAAAGTTTCTTCAATGCAGACTTTCAACTGGTAGAGTACGTAGATTTATTACATGCCCATATTTACCAAGGAAAGAAGTAGAAGGGTCTATCACAGACTAGACGCGATTTTTAATAAGGAAACGCAATAGACAATAGCAGTCTTAAACAACCGAATCTTACATCTCATATTAACTTAGGCTAAGATAGGCCCTACAAAAATAAGAACACACATAAGTCAGAAGGCACTTTATGATATAAACAGCGGAGTTGACTTTGCAGTAGGAGTTCCTAAATTTGGACACACTTAAGTTTTACTTTAAAATAGGCAAAGTCTCCATTTAAAAAACTTGTTTATATGGAGACTAATGAATAATTCAGGGAAATGTTTTACTTTTATTGGGATAATTCCAGTTCCGACAGACTTCTTCTTCCTTCTCAGTACAGACAGAAAAAGTTCGAAAACCTGTTTGAAAAAGCTGGTTTTTTTTATGAAACTTGTTTGTTTGGAGAATTCGTACATAATTTTGAAGTGCGAATAAATGCCATATAGTAACTGACTGTATCACTATAAAATACTCAATTAATTTCCAGTACGATTTTTTACAAGTACTTGAAGTGTACATCATATATGCTCAGGCCTGACGGCTGTAAGGTGAAGGCCTGTGTAAGGGGACGGTGTGTGCACGGTTTCTTCATCTCACATGAACAAATCTATAACCACTTGATCTGGTGACTCCTTCTCCTATTCACTCTATTGATGGAAGGGAGTCTAAAACACCAATTAAAGTAAACTCAGTAGGAAACTTTTCTAACATGTAAAACTTGATAGCATATTTTTTTTAGTTCGGATCATAAGAATGCTGAAAGCTGCAAGGAAACATGTAAAGTTTTATTTATTTTTATTATTAAATCGGGAAATTTTTATATTTTTTTCAATTCGTTTTTATTTTTTCTTGAATACCCTACTGTGGCTAATTATGAACCTACACTTCCTTTTATGGCATGAAAAATAGACCCACAATGTTTTTGTTTTCTTTTGAGCAAATTTAATTTTTAAGCCCACCATATGAGTACTAACTAATTACTAACATTCCTTTCAGTAGACCCATCCCCTTTAATAGTTGATGTAGATCGAAACGATTACAGTGAATATATATATTTTTTTAATTATTTGATCTTTTGGAACATAGTTTATTATCTTAATTTATTCTATAATACTAAGCTTTGTGTCGCTATTAAACATTTTTCAAAATTATAGTATTACAGTATTGAATTTTAAAGTTAAAAGGAATAAATTGATCCTTTTTTGAATTGGAAATAGCATCATTACGCTAAAACCATTAGAAATCTTTCGACATTTTCCAGGGTTCTTTCTTAATGATTGGGGAAATACTTGTTTTTTCTCTTTTAAAAAAATTAATAAATGTAATATTTCTCTCAACGATAGGAATTTATGTTGTATTTGGGTAGCTCAAATTTACATATAAAAACAATTTCCGGATTGATGAAAAACTTTAATTAGCACCTGTCGAACGGTAGCATTTGTTTTTCAGGATTGTCATAAAACATAACTGTTTCCTATTATTTATATATAGAGGCTTTATATACTTAGTGGCTGTGATTTTACCTGAAAAACTGTACGCTGTGTTTATAATTTGTTGAGTGCAATTTTTTTTTATTTTTATATGCATTATTAAAGAAATAAAAAATTTTCCTGTTATTTTATAGTGATTAGGATATTTGAATATCAACTAATTCAGTTATAGTAATGACTACAATTATTAATGGTGCCAATAGAAAAAAATTATATACCTCCTCCTGATACAGATCATCAGCTGCCTGTGAAAGTTCCTTTTGTTGGTCTAATTGAATCGTTTTCGACAATAGACAATATTTGTTTATATATAAACCTCGTTTCTACTTTTAACCATATGGTTTAAAGATCTCCACGATGTCTTTAAAGATTTGTTATCTTCGATAACTTACCAAAAAGATAGGGATCCAGAATAAGAAAGTTTAGGCACTATTCCAAATGATATTATCTTCATATATATATAAACCATCCTGAAAGAACAAATACAAAGAACCGACACGGCCTACTTCTATATTTCGATTCCTGTCAATGTCACGATGTAGAAGTGCGTCACCCAGTGTTTTGCTGATGGCCGAGCGGGCTGTTCTACTTACTGAAGACAGCAGTCAAAATTAGAATTGAGTTGTGTAATTTCTTTCTATTATCTTTGATCTCTGTTATATAACATTTGGTATATATACTTTGGGGGCAGCTTGTCGTTTATGCATGTTTCGTTAAATACCTTGTTATTTATTGCTTTAACGAGTTTTCTTCTAAGCCATTGAAACTTTCGTATATAGTTCGTATACCCTTCTAGGATAGAAATTTGGTGAATTACAGTGTTTAGTACCAGAAGAGTGGAAAACTATCTACGTAGGTTGGAGCGACTTGAATCTTATATAAGTTATTGATGTATCGTGTATCTTGGAGAATTACTTGATAAGGTATGTACCTCTGCACTCCTGCAAATGTCATCAGGTAAGCACTGATGTTATAATCAGAGTGTACGGAGTAGTTTATAAGTACAGTGAAACCTATGTTCATAAACGTCTCTATTCAGGAATAAATCGTTCTACAGCAAGTTTTTACGACTAATTTTAACTGGAGTGGTATACATGTAATGAATTGGTTTACTACTGAGATCATCTACCCGTTTATTGGTTGGTTAGTAAAACTTGGAGTAAAGTTTGACCATCAGAGAGAGTGCATTATATTTTGTTTCGTTGTGATAATAAATGATCTGGCTGTGAGGTACAGTCACTGCTCTTCGGTCAGAGAGTTTAAGCTGGTGGAGCATCCAGCTTTTTAACTATACCGACCATTTCTTTAGGACATAACATATAACGAATCAGACGCTGAACCAAAAGAATGTTGAAAGACCAAAACATCCTTGCCTTGCCCTTCACATTTTCGGACCTTCACTTTCAGTGTCTACAGAGGTACTGAGAATTTTCAAAGGGTTATTCTATATTTATAACTCCGTTATTTGGTTGAATTGAGCTGTTTTGTTTTTATGCAATGTTGAGCCCCGTGGACTTACACATATACGCATATGTGCCTATATCTATGCAAAGAACTAAAACTGACAATAACAAAAGTTTTAGAAATATTTAAGTATAAAACAATTCATAAGACCATTATAAATAAAAAGCCAAGCATCCGACAGTTCAAACACGGACGGTGGTTTAAACAAATCATCTGATAGGTTGGTCATTCAGTGAAGGTAGACCTAATAATTGTGGATAAGTTATGAAATATTAAGAATCTATAGGGATATATAATAATAAAATATCCTTTAAAAACTCTCATTCTCAATCTGGAAAATGGACGTCAAAGTCTGAACCGGCAGAGTGGGGAAAAATATTTACGAACTAACATGGTACATTTTTCTTACACTATTATTTTTATAGATTCAGTTTTGAACAATATGTTTTGAAATTTTTTTAAAAAAAATTGTGGAATTCTGTAACAAAATCATGTTCAAGGAGGAACAATAGATTTATTTTAAGGTTAAAGGACTGAGAAATCCTTTTTTTTTTTTATCTAAAGCCAATCATTGGGCATCCAGTAACGCGAAAGCTGCCCTACTATTTGAAGACAAAAACCTCAAGTTTTACAGTCACTTCATTTAGGAGATAGGGCTGGTGTCATCAGCAGCAAGTCCAATTCAGTGGAGATAGACCTGTTGATATTCATGTTTTGTTAGGTCGGAAGCTGTCCACAGCCCTCTCCAAGAACCTTGGGATTGATCCTGTGGTGGTAAGACGTTCCCAACATTTGTTATTCTTTGGTCCCTAAGTGTATTGTTTGTATATTTGCTAAGAGAGTTAGTGATTTGGTTGTAAGCTGCTTCAGAGGATCTGTGCTGCTCTCTCTCTTCAGCTTTAACAACCTGAAACTTGTTGTCACATCAGTTAGGTAGTTGACTGCGATATTTGAAAATTCAGGCGGAATCAAAGTTAATATTAGTTTATAATGTTTAAAGGTTGTATGGTTTTTAATTTATTTCAGAGCAAAGGTTTTCATGGTAGTATCCTTTGCAATGTTGCACATTTCATGTATATTTCAAATTTTGTTTAGCTTAAATCCTTCTGACTCCCTGCAGACCGTATGGTACCTTTTTAAACATTTATACATAAAAGGCGTCTGATTTTCCCGATGTAATAAGCTTTCTCATTTGACTGATTTTCAGTTTGATACATCTGCGATCCACTCGTTTTTGTATTGCTCTCCATTAATAGGTTTCTGTTGGATGTTACACCAGGTAATCTGTTTTTCGTACCTCTGTCTGGAAGTGCCTTCCAGTCCTGGGGGCTCGGCACTCTACTCAACCATTGTTTTGCCTTCTCATGTTTGCCTTTAATTTCTGCTCACTAATTCCTTTTGAATGACAATTTAATCCACGTACAAATTAACCACAAGTAGATATTATGAAATTGTTTAATTAATTATAACATATTTTGTAAAAGTTGTCACATAAAGGTCTATATTTTTCATTTAGTTCGATTTCGTAACCAATTTATCGTGAATATTATAATTTTATTATTTTAAAAATATTTACATTATAGCATTGAAAAGTTATTTTTGTGTAAACCATCTTCTTTAAACAGTATTACCCTTGCAGTACTTGAGCATATTTCAATTGTATTAGTCCTTATGACTTGGTTCATAGGATATAGTTATACCAAATGATATGCATTTAATTTTCAGTTAAATCACGTCCCTAGCACAAAAAAAAATATCTAAAATTCTTCTATACATTTTGTCAACATGTCATCCGAAAATAGAATACTTCAACGAAAACACAAGATTTCGACATCTGTTGTCATCAAAGGGTGGAGTCACTCAAGTTTTTGTTTCGTCACTTTGTAATTATATTTTGTTCAGTCGTTGAATCGTATTTGACATGTAAATGGTCCTAGTGAACAAATAATTGAACTTTAAACCAAGCAACACAAAAGAGAGTCTGGTCTTCATTTGTGTTCCTTTGTTTGATGTTTAATATATATATATATATATATAATCAATGATCAAACCACAATAAGAAAATGGGAAAACAAGACTAAGATCTTTCAACCGTAACAAGTGGTCTTCGTCAGAGTTTTTGACTTGGGTTTTTGACTCTGACGAAGACCGCTTGTTACGGTTGAAAGATTTTAGTCTTGTTTTCCCATTTTCTTATTGTGGTTTGATCATTGATTGTTATTTCACATGTTTATGTGAATTCTTTATATATATATATATAAAGAATTGATAAAAAGTATCGACCGTGGAATAGAAATAAAACTAAAGTTTATCGGGACTCGGTCAGTTCTTCAGGTTCAAATTAAACTGTCATTGCCAACGTTTCGGTCTTTATTTAAAACCTTTTTCATAGGCAGAAGTATAAATTTTGAAACAGAAAAACTAAGTATTACATTACAAATTATTTTACAAAGAAAAATAGTACACAATAATTTTTTTTTTACTATTTTTCTTTGTTTACTAAATTATATACATAGTTTATATAATTTATACATAAATTATTTACTGGAGTCTCAGATATAATTTATTATCTGAGACTCCAGTCTCGAAAAAATATAAACATATTTCAGAATATCAACCTCAATATGAGCTGGTGATTACTAGGTAAAGTACTATTATACAAATATTGTATAATAATATATAAAATATTATTTATAAAGTATTTACAATTATCTCAAATTATACTTTTTTTAACAAATCAGTTACTCCTGACTTGTTTTTAAGTTATGCTCACCAAGCTTCCGATCAAGAGTTGGTCATAATCAGTGATTTTGTACGTAGAATAATAACTTAGTCTCAAAAAAATATAAACATATTTCAGAATATCAACCTCAATATGATATTCTGAAGTGGTTAAGTTCTTTCGTTTGCTCTGATTCTCTACGGGACTCAATTGAAAATAGCTAATAGTCGAATTATGTTGCTACATAGTCGCGGATAGGTGCTAAATAAGCGGTTTCCTGTTTGTAAGAAGTCAAACGAACTCCTCATACTCTTCATTCTACAATACAAAATCACAAAAATATCAGTAATTCGAGAATTCGAGTTCGGATTTTTTTCCTTGATTTCTTAAAGCTTTCAATATTTGCACCTGGCTTATAAGCAACTCATAAAAACGATGTTTTTATCAGGAGAATAAATTCTTACTTGACATGTGTTTTTCTGACTTAGTTAGATAAACAATATGAGTGACTCCTATTGGTTATGTCTTTTGTCTGGATGTTGAAACAAAGGTATTCAACAACTGTGATGAAATGTTATGACAGAGCCCACAGCTCTGGCCTAAGTCTAATTCTACTTAATCAACTAAACAAAATGAAAACAATTAACTTACGTAATTTTTAAATCAATTTATGTATATATATATATGTATATATATATATATATATATATATAAAACAAGATTTCATATAAACACGTGAAATAACAATCAATGATCAAACCACGGATCAAAGTCTTTTTATCCCATTTCATATTGTGGTTTGAGCGTATATATACCATTATAAACCACAAACGGTCCGGGAGGACAGATAACACTTTAAGTAAACTGTGACACATAGACTGAAACACAACAAAGACTCACTTTTCAATATTTCGACCGTAATTTGTCAATAATATTTCGTCAATTGTTGACTGTCGTCCCTCTGTCAATTCAGTTCTTATCCTGAGGACGAGAGCCATTACGTTCGAAATATTGAGAAGTGAGTCTTTGTTATGTTTCAGTCTATGTGTCTCAGTTTATTTAGACTCAGTTTAGTTTATAGACGTGGAACGTCTTATAAATTATGTAAAATTATACTTTTTTAACAAATCAGTTACTCCTGATTTGTTTTTAAATTATACTCACCAAGCTTACGATCAATAGTGTCATAATCGGTGATTTTGTACGTAGAATCAATAAAATGATAACACAATAATAAAAGTAAACTAACTAACGTACAACAGCAATTACATTTTCAAAATTTATTATTATAACATTATTGCTTATCATATGATTTTGATGTTTTCTTTTTATTGTTTCTATATCACACCTTGGTGATGACCAAATCTTGGTGAGCAGAACCTAAAATACTTGATTGATTTATGAAAAAAAAAAGTTATTTATGTATTATCTTTAATTGAATAGTTTTTTAATTGAGCTGGCGATTACTTTGTTAATATTATTATACAAATATTGTATAATATATTATGTAATAATATATAAAATATTTTTTATAAATTATGTTAAAATATTAATACAATATATCAAAATCGAGGAAATGATAATGTTCTTACATTAGAAATGTAATTTATTAAACTTTTGGGTCCAACGAAAAAAAAATTGAGCTCCATCATTTTGCATCCGACTCTAGTTAAGTGAAATAAAACTTAGATTATTAATGATAAGTCTGATATATAAGATTTATCTATTTATTTAAGCAATTTACACTAACAATATAAAGTTAGTATAAAGCTTAATAATAATTGTTAAATAAAGTGTTCGTAATTTATTATTCTCTTTAATAAACAATTCTTCGAAAAATGATTGCGAACTTTGGAGCCAGACCAACTTATAAATAAATTAAAATAAATTACTTCTGCTTCAAGCAAGAAAATTTTTCCAACTTTAAAATACTGGTTCCTTGTGGCTATAGAATTTTACTGGGTTTCCTTAAACCAGTAAGAACTTAATCTTTATGTATTATAGAAGTGTGTATTTATACATATTTGTGCTTGAAGTGGTTTTTGAGTTTAATCAATAGAATTCAAAGTTATATATATATTTTTTTTGTAGATTTTTTTTTATATAAAATATGTAGAATTTGTTTTCTGTAAGCGTATTGATGTATATTGGTCTAATCCACTGTACATAGCTGTATTTATATTGTTTAAAAGGTTTTTAAGTTTGCTTCTTAATTATATAAATGTTACTAACAGAAGTGTTAATATATTTTAAAATTATTTTATTAACGCTAAATTGGTGCTTGTGTTTCAGACAGCAGTGAAAGAAAGGAACAGACTTCGACAGATGGAGGACAAGTCATCAAATCTGAAGGTATGTTGCTGTGTATATCATTTTTTTAGAAAGAAAAAAATGATGGAGAAAGAGTTAGTTTAAATTATATATCATAGTATTTCACAGTAAACCGTTGAATAAAAATATACAGCGCAGTAAGACATTCTGTAATGAGGCTAAAGATATTCAACCTTAGTAAATAGTACTCATAAAAACACTATGTATGGTAAGTATATATTTCAGCATGAATACAGATACACATAGAAAGATAAAATAATACTTGTAATCTCGAATTTTCGGTTAAAACTGTCATCAGAAGAATAAACAAACACTCCAAGTCAGTTCAAACCGAAATTTTGAAACTACAGGTATTAGTCTTTCTTATCTGTATAACTGTCCAAATGTTGAAAACTCACCCCCATTTTAGCTTGTTTTCTCATCATTTAAAGTATATATATATACTCAAAAATTGTTAATGACCTCTTCTATTCTATTCACTGTTTCGTTATTGAGGGCTAGGTCAAATAAAAGAAAATAAACTCCTTTCTAGGCCGACGTTTCGATGTATTTGTACATCATCTTCAGGGCTAAAATTAGAGTAAGACTATAATACATTTATCAAAACAATGTCTCTATGTGAGTTGTAGATTGTTTTGATAAATGTATTATAGTCTTACTCTAATTTTAGCCCTGAAGATGATGTACAAATACATCGAAACGTCGGCCTAGAAAGGAGTTTATTTTCTTTTATTTGACCTAGCCCTCAATAACGAAACAGTATATATATATATATATGCTGAATGCCAGATTAGAAATTGAAAAAAGCCAGCCAGGACGCCAAGACCTTCATCCAACTCTATTCGAAAATTAAGTAGGGACTGCGAGCCCTCTCCTGGAGTGAAGGCTGAGGCGGTCAAGCAGACGGAGTGTTCTAAGGAGAAACGTGTTTAACGAAAAAACACCCACAACCAATAAGAAGTGTTCAAAGTAATACGCAACAGGGATTGGCTCGTCTTTTTCAATATATATATTGTAAACAGGAAAACGATCCAAAAGGCCATAAACGTTTTACGGTAAATCACAAACACAGAACATAGGAACAAACACACTTAGTGTCTCTAATTTTCCGGTGAACTGTCATCAGGAGAGTTGAGATAGGGACACCAAGCGCACTTGTGAAGCGACGGTTGGAGGTTGGAGTTGGGTCTCACTATCTCAACTCTCCTGATGACAGTTCAACCGAAAATTAGAGACATTAAGTGTGTTTTTTCCTTTGTTCTGTGTTTGTGGTTTACCGTGAAACGTTTATATATATAAAATAAAAATAAAACGGGTGGTAAAATTAATTAATCAAGTACAAGAAAAAATGTGATAAAGACTCTCTTTAATATTACAAAATCAATTGTAATCAGGAGAAGATGATCTTGTTTGACCTTCAATCAAACAAACAATAATAATATATTTGAGATTTATTTGAGTTTAAAGTACTGATATAGCGGTTTCATCATTTGTGTTGTTGAAGATCTGCGCTAAATTTAAACTGAATCAGAATTTGTTAGAAGAACCGAATAAAAACGAATACAGTTCATAATAAACGAAAGATGTTATTATGATATGGTTATATCCACGAATTTAGTAAAGAAGAATTACGAATAATTAACGTAGAGTTCTTAACTTCACAAATGGTATGAAATGCAAATATGTGAGCATTGTCAGATCTAAAAGTAACGAAAGTTTATTTAAAATCCTGGTGTAAGAATGCCTGCATCACTTACAGATGAATGCATTCAAATGGCAAAACTCCAATTTTATATTTTACAGTTTTTTGTAATACTCGTATCTTCAGGGATTAGATGGTGTCACAGAAATAAATTTGAATAAAAGTAGTAGAGAAGAAAAAAAATTAATAAATGTCTATATGTCTTCAGGTTATCACTGATGTCGTTTGTTTTTAAAATAATTTATTCCTGAGCCAATATTATGTTCGCAACGAAATAAAATGGTAACATTTTCTCATGGGAGACCAAAGTCTACACCAGAGCACCTCAGTTGAATAACACAACTTTTCTAAAATAAATACCTTTTGTAAATATTGCTGTAAGATGGCCGAGTTGTTTTATTTTAATTTTATTTTATATCTCTGTATCATTAGTCTCATGTGAACTTTTTTTTTCTGTTTCAGTTCACACTAAATCATCTACACATCGCCTAACTAAAGGTAATTTTATTAAATAACTGATGTTTATTATATTTTGTTTTTTTTTTTCTAAACTGCTGAACTAGATAACTGCTTTGTGTTTTACTTTTTATTATAACTTTCATCATTTACATCCTGAGAGTCTCAAGTATTTGTCTCCCACTATTCCATATTTATTTGATCTAACCTAACTCATATAAATAAAATACCCAACATTTTACATTTGTTATATATGTAAGGTTGGAATTTCTTGATACTCTTACGTAACTCTATAATCCACCGTTATTTACTTATATATCTCTTGAATTGACCATATGGTCTTCTCACTGTATCACTTCCTCTCCTTACGATGACTATTAAAATGGTGGAAATATTGAAAGTGAGTTGTTTTTAATCCAATTTATATTCAAATGAAACGACCGTAATGACAATTAATTAAGCACGAGGAAATATACAGGAAAACACTGACAAAGATTCACTTCAATATTTCGACATTCGTTGTCATCAGGAAGAGATGTTTATGGTTTAAGAGGCAAGCTTACATATATTGATTGGTTATATATTTACACTGATTTATTAAATAGTTATACACGCACACTCACACACACACACTATATATATATATATATATATATATATATATATATAAAGATTTCACATAAACACGTGAAATAACAATCAATGATCAAACCACAATAAGAAATGGGAAAACAAAAATAAGATCTTTCAACCGTAACAAATGGTCTTCGTCAGAGTCAAAAACCCAACTGATTGAGGTTTGATCATTGATATATATATATATTCTGTATTTTGTTATTGTGGGCTAGGTCAAATAAAAGAAAATAAACTCCTTCCTAGGCCGACGTTTCGATGTATTTGTACATCATCTTCAGGGCTAAAATTAGAGTAAGAACTATAATACATTTACCAAAACAATCAACAACTCACATAGAGAACTAACACAAATTATTGAGACCAACAGATACATACAAAAGGTTATTTTATAATCAGAGTTGTTGAGTACACATCTATTTTAAAGTATCAGACAAAAGGAAATTAGTTTTACCTTGGAAAGTGTGCTAATGGTTATTTAAGTTACATGAGAATTAATTGGTTATAAGTACAAAACACTATTTTGTTATATTCATCTATCATTTTAACAAACAGGGAGGGTGAACATATGAAGGTTACATAAAGAAAGGTTAGTTTATGACTTAAGGTTATCACTAACCTTTCTTTATGTAACCATCATATGTTCACCCTCCCTGTTTGTTAAAATGATAGATGAATATAACAAAGTAGTGTTTTGTACTTATAACCAATTAATTCTCATGTAACTTAAATAACCATTAGCACACTTTCCAAGGTAAAACTAATTTCCTTTTGTCTGATACTTTAAAATAGATGTGTACTCAACAACTCTGATTATAAAATAACCTTTTGTATGTATCTGTTGGTCTCAATAATTTGTGTTAGTTCTCTATGTGAGGTGTTGATTGTTTTGGTAAATGTATTATAGTTCTTACTCTAATTTTAGCCCTGAAGATGATGTACAAATACATCGAAACGTCGGCCTAGGAAGGAGTTTATTTTCTTTTATTTGACCTAGCTCTCAATAACAAAATATAGAATAGAAGAGGTAAGAACAATTTTTGGAGATTACATATATATATATATAAAATTAAAATAAGCAGCAGCTTTTGCATTGACCAATTTCTTGTTGACATTCTCTAGTTTTCTTATCACTTTGCGGTGAGACTCTGGTAGCTTCCAAAGAAGGTTAGCGAAAGACATTAACACGCACAATAAACTTGAGGTGAACTACGAAAACACTTGAATAAACCACTTATTGAAAAAACGTGGTTTAGCAGGGAAAACCTGCTGCCATTGTACACAAATATATATATGATCAAACCCCACAATATGAAGTGGGAAAACAAGACTAAGATCTTTCCACCGTAACAAGCGGTCTTCATCAGAGTCAAAAACCCAACTGATAACGAAGAGCGATTGTTGCGGTTGAAAGATCTTAGTCTGTTTTCCCATTTCATATTGTGGTTTGATCATTGATTGTTATTTCACGTGTTCATGTGATGTGAAATCATTTTACATATATATATAGGAAAACGATCCAAAAGGGCAACAAACGTTTCATGATGAATCACAAACACAGAACTAAGGAACAGACTTACTGTCTTCAATAGAGACAGGAAGTCTGTTTGTTCCTTAGTTCTGTGTTTGTGATTCATCGTGAAACGTAGATATATATATATATATATATATATATATATATCTAAAATAACTTAGGCGGTCAGTTGGTTATCCCAGTTCAAATCAAGCTCTCAGTTTTCAAACGTTTTGGTTTTTTTTAAAATATTTATCGTATGCATGAAAAAAATAAAATCTTTTCCATTTTTATGTAATTAAAAGTAATTTAAGTAATAAGTAAATTTAAAAATGGACAACTGTTTATGTGTTAGGTTTATCTGTAATGTGTTAGATTTATGGAATATCCGAAAGGAGCATACATAATGAGAAAAATGCTTTCGACTATATTTTGATTATAACAACTGCATATATTTTGAAAATATAAATAATTGATATAATATTCAGTATAAATGTAATCCATCAAGTATGTTCATTATTACTTCATATTATTATTAGTGTTTCATCCCATACCCAATATGTCTGGATGGATTACTTTTACAGGTTAACATAATTTTCCTTTCCTGTTTCAGCACACAGCGTTCAGCAACAATCACCCTTTACTAAATTCAAGCAACTGGAACGACAGAACTCGGCTCCCAAGTAAGAAACAAACTGATTCCGTTAAAATTGCAAAGCGCGCCATTTACTAACATTTTATTTCTAATAATTATCAATTACTGGCAAATACCATTATGTTTATTATCTACATTTCTTTCAAAATCATCTCATGCATTTCAATTTATAACAAGCACAATTAATTGGTAACATTTATTAATTTATTTTTCTTATACAAGGCTATTTCATCTGATTTATCAATAATTTTCTATAATCTCTTTTTCCCTTCAATCTGCCATTTATAACATTCCTTAAGGAAATTATGTTTCCTGTTTTTAATTTTTAGAATGTCATTAATTTTATTCCATTCATAAATTTATGGTTGATAACCATAATGATTTTATTTCAGTACTATAGCTATCGTGTTTTATGGTCATACCTATAAAAACACTTACAAAAAGCTTGGAGAAGACATGGATGGTTGTGTATTTCCCGGGTCTTCTTTTTTTTTGCAGCATTTATAATTTCATTCAATTAAATTATTAAATTTCATCATAATATTTTTATTGGGAGTCCATAGCGGTTGTTAGTATCAATTAAAGAATAACCGAACATCTTACCTCATAAATTTACTTTTCTTTTCCACTTGTTTCTGATTTTTTTCATCTTTCTGAGTGAAAATGAAAATTTTGAACGGGTTATGCTATATTTATAGCTCCATATTTATAAATATATATATATATATTTATATATAATATATTATATTATATAATATATATATATATATATATATATATATATATATTTATATATATATATATAATATATATTTATATATTATAAAAGATTTCACATAAACACGTGAAACAACAATCAATGATCAACCACAATCAGAAATGGGAAAACAAGACTAAGATCTTTCAACCGTAACAAGCGGTCTTCGTCAGAGTCAAAAACCCAACTGAACACTAGATGCAGAAAACATCTGGTGAGGAGTTGAGAAGAGTGGGAGGGAAGAGTGGTATTTTAAAAGGGTGAAAGCACAGGAAAGGACTAATGTCCAGAGAGGACCTTAGCACATCCCTCTCTGGACATTAGTCCTTTCCTGTGCTTTCACCCTTTTAAAATACCACTCTTCCCTCCCACTCTTCTCAACTCCTCACCAGATGTTTTCTGCATCTAGTGTTCAGTTGGGTTTTTGACTCTGACGAAGACCGCTTGTTACGGTTGAAAGATCTTAGTCTTGTTTTCCCATTTCTGATTGTGGTTTGATCATTGATTATATATAATATATATATATAATATATTTATATATGGGCTCCAATTCATTGACCTGCCCAATTAACTAATTTCATGATTAAATATTTTTTTTTGTTTTTTCACTGTTAATGAAATATATTTATTTCATTTTTAATGTATCACTATTTCTAGCATTTTTATTACTTTTTTGTTTGTTTTGCCCTCTTTTTTGAAGTCACTCACTTCAAAAATACGGGACTCTCACAAAACACTTAGAAATGTGAGGAATCAAACAAAAGGTGAACGAAAAGACTAAACAGTAAAAAAATTAAAAGTGAAATATATTTTATAAATTGTGAGAAAACAGAAATCAAGATATTTAATCATACAATAGTTATTTCTAAGGGTCATCGAATGGGAAGTGTCAATACAGAGAGTTAAATTACAATAACCTGTTGAAAACTCTCAGTTTCTTGTAGATGAATAAGATTTGAAACATAGAAGGAAAGACATTCAAGAAGCAAGATGATTCATTATCCTTTAAAAGTTATTAAATTAAATGTACAGGACAAATTTAATGCAGAGATTACAAATGGTTGATACTTCTATCATTAATAGTTATGAATCAAATACAAAATGATTTACTGCTGGTAATATCTTTACAATGTTGGTTGATATGCTTCATAAACATACAAAAGAATCATTCTTTTTTTAATTCCTAAACTGTGTAATGGTTTTTCTTAACTTTCTTCAGAGCATGTAAGTCTGCTTCTGATTAAAGTAAAATGAAGAAAACAATTGACTGAGAAATTTAATTTGAAAATCTCATTAGCGAAATAAAATACAGGATTCCCGGGAAATCAAGCATATCTATGTTTTAATTTATTTATATCATAAATATTTGTAAATTTTACGACAAATTTTAATATAAAAGTTTTTTTTTTTCAAATGAATATTTAACTGTTTTGAAAACAAGTTATTTTATTGTTCCTGAATTAGATCCACTATATTGTTCCTTGTTTGATCCACTGTAACTTGTTTAATGCAGTTATTTAATTTAATGTATTTTTTGTGTTCAGTATAGATGTTTAATGCAAACAGAAGTTGGAATTGTTTCAAAATCAATATGATTATTCAATAGTCACATTCGATATCGTTTAGAATAAACCTTCTTTTTCTCATTTTGGGATAGCTGTTAACTCTTTACTTGAGAGCAATTGCTCTTTTCCATTACTAACAGTGACCAATGAGAAGTATTATTGACTATTATCCAAATTAAAAATGATTTTTTTGCTTGAAAAACATTCCCTGATGCAACTATTTAATTTAATTATTAGAAACATTATTTTTAGATTATTTAATAACGAATAGATATTCGTTTTTTCTGATTTTTTCTTCTGATTTTCAATTCAGTGACTCAAAAAATTACCGCAGGTATTATAAATTGTAAGAGCCAGTAAGCTAAGCTCGCTTTCTTTACTTGTTATACGTATTTCAATAAAAATTTAATAAATTTACTTCCACTATGTCGAATTATTCATTTTCAAAGAAATTCATCATATTTTCTACTTACTGTGCCTTAAGTATACACAAGGTCAAAATCGAAGAAGAGTAACACACAAATAAAGGAACACACTAGCTGAGAAAAGGGTATCAAGGACGCTGGAAACGCAGCGGCAGGGAACCCAGCGTTATCTGATTACCTTGTTGGGTACCTGCCGTTGCGTTTCCAACGTTCTTGGTTCCCCTCCCTCTTTTTTCCTGAAGACGAATTTTCAGAAAATTTTAGTTCGTAAGTGTATTTCTTTACGATGTGTCTTACTTTTCTTCGATTTTGAACTTGTATATGTCCCCAGTTTGAATTGTCTTTCCGATGTTATAGTGACTTTATATATATATATATATATATATATATATATATATATATATATATACGATGATCAAACCACAATAAGAAATGGGGAAAAAATACTAAGACTTTCAACTGTACAAACAGTCTTCGTAAGAGTCAAAATCCAACTGAGTTGGTTTGGTTTTGACTCTGACGAAGACCGCTTGTTATGGTTGAAAGATCTTAGTCTTTTTTTCCCCACTTCTTATTGTGTTTTGATCATTGATTGTTATTACACGTGTTTATTGTAAAATCTTATTTTATATATATATATATACTTTGTAACGGTGGATGAACCCTTTTACATCTCCATACTTTTGTTTCTTCTTCTTTCCTGAAGACGACAAGAAGTGTTAGTCTATTTTTTCTGTTTCCTAGTTATAACTTTAATTAAATGTACGTATACCCACCCTTAGGCCAAAATCACACTATATACTGTGTACGAAGTGACTCAATCTTATACATACTATAAATCTTCTTCAAACTTTTTTTTATTTATGTAATGTGACAGAAATAGTAAAGATAAACTTTTATGAACAATTTACTTGACTTTCCGCATTTATATCACGTAATATGCCATCGTCAGGACTACCGAACTGCTGGAGGAACGAATAGAAACTCAGGACTCTGGAGCTCGGTCAGAAATCCACTATAGTCAAACAAAACAATCAAAAAAACGACGACAGACGAAAAAAGGCCAGAAAAGGTAGATGACATATTAGTAAAATTAAAAAACTGGTGGAACTTTAATTAATAACTAATACTTATAAGTATCAATTATTAAAATTAGTCATAATAATAATAAAAAAATAATTAAAATTAATACCAATACTGTAACTCAAGAATAAGATATAACAAGTAATGTGTGGTTAAGCATTCACATTTGTTGTTCCTTCTTTCTAGCAGGCTATTTATTCTGAAGACGATATAATAGTCGAAAGGCGGTCCATTGACTGTATTGTTAGTTTTTTAGTGTTTACGTACCCTAAAAATAAACTTTTGCACTACGTTTCTTTCTCCCGGCGATTGTGTTTCTACTTTACAATGATTAAATAGATTAACATTAATAAAATCGGTTTCTTCTAAATGTTAACAGTTTTCCATACTTGAGGTCCAACCTATATTTCTTTTCCTTTTTAATGATTTCCTGGTTATCTCTTTATTTTCTCCTTTTTGTGAACAGGAATAAGAAATAGAAACATTTATTAGAAAAAGAACCATAAAGATTTGAACAAAGATGTAGCGCGTGAAGGGTTTTGTATAGTACTTTGAATCAATTAAGGAATTATTTTCGTTCAACGAATAAACAAAGACTGAAGAAATATAGAATTTGTTATAGTCGTTAAAGGAATATGTGGTGATAAAAATTTGATGAGTTTCGGATCTATGGTTCAGTAGTTTGTATATGGCTCGATGAATCTTTTTTACAATTGATGTTAGAACATCAATTGATTGGTTAGAACTCTGAAGTTCTTTGGAACATACTTTGAGAACCACTGGAGTAGATATTGTTTTGGGCTTCTCTTACGTAGAAATGAAATAGGTTTAACTTTCAGCTTTTTTTTTATCTTTCAAGGGATTAGATAATTATATTAAAAAAAAAGTCTAATATAAGTTATAGACAATCAAATTTCTAATTGATAGATAATGTACTTCCAAAGTTTTTTATTCCAATTTTTTTCATATTTTATCTCTCGTTAGTTTTTGATGAATCATAGTGATTTTTGAAATCGAAAAAATAATATACAAAAGTGTCAATCAGGTGACTTTTAATACAGTAACAGTTTTTTAAATTTTGTTGGAATTATTTTTTGAGATTTTTTACATTATACCTCAAACAGGGAAATTTGAAAGATAATTAACGTTCTCCTCCTCCCATTCAAATTTGAGTTCATTTGGTCATTTTTATGATAGAAACAAACACACAGACACCTGATTTTATATTTGTAGATGATTTACTTTATGATAGACTCTGTAGTTTGTACTAAAAACCTTAATTTTGAACCTGATTTATATTAAGTTGGATTGTTTCGTCCTTCTGATTGCTCCATACCTACCAGATGTTTAGAACGCATTGTTACTAATTTGATTTAAATAGTATATATGAGTAGTAAAATAATATATCTGTAAGATCTTCAAAATGAACGGCTCGAAATTGGTTGGATGGTAAATACAAATACTAGTTCATGTTATATAACCATCAATGGATATATCTGAATTCATAGTCACTAACAAAAATATATGGAAATAGTTAATAATACTTCTCTGTACAATCAATTAAACCTTAAGTGTAATATGTTATTAACATCTAGAATAATTTAGAATGTATTCTAATTTATTAGTACTAATTACAAACATTATGTCTAACCTTTATGCCTTGGCACTGCTACAGCAATTTTTGGTTTGAAGCCGGTACTTGAAATGAAAAACTATGTCCCCTCAAATTTAAAACCACCTTTAATAAATATGGTATCAAGCTAGGTTTCAGTGAGATTGTTTTTTTGTTTTAAAGTTGAGAAGTTTCTACTTCTTTGTATAAAATGTGATTTATGCTGGTTTGATTATTATTGTCATTGTTTTTCTAAGCTTTACAATTTAATTAAAGAAAATTGTACATAAGAGTATTTAGTATATGAAAATGTATGTCATCATTTATAGGGCAGCATTAATTAATTCACATAATGATTAATAATACCTAATTAATTAACACCTGTAAAATGTTAATTATTGCTGTCATTATTCATACCAGTTTAATTAAAACTATGGTTTTCCAAGTGCAGAGGACAATTCCTGCTTCTGTGATAAGACTTTATGTTTTTGTTCAGGTACCAACTCAGGTAAAAGCTATCTTTGTTGGCTAAATAAATAGTTCTTTTTAACAATATTGAAAACATCGAAACCAAACTATAGAGCATACTTTTAAAGAAACCTGCTAGTTCCAGGTATACAAATTTTCCTGTTTTAACCATGGTTAAAACATTTTTTTTTATATTTTCGATGAGTTTGCTGTAGTAGTGTTAAGTCATGGTTCGCTCCGTGGTGGTACTAACCGTGGGCTGTGGTACAGTGCCGCTCCGTTGTTCAAGTTCACTGACCCCAAGTTGGCCAGAAGCGCTTCATCCATCAAAGATACTCTCCTCGCCTGGGTTCAATCGCAGACCTCCGAATACAAGGTACTTCTAAATTACCATACATCTGCCCTTCCCATCTCCCACTCCTTCATATCTCAGATTTGTTTTCAAACACTGAAAAACACACTCATTGCTGAATGAATAAATAAAAAACGACGGAATGGGGAATCAATGAACGCCAATCAATACAATAAAATTATTTCTTTAAATAAAAAAATGAACTGCATTACCACCGATGGGATAGTTTCCGTTGCTACTGTAAATATTTATGTAGGAATATTCACTTATCACTGATTATAGATTATTTATTCATTTTAAATGAATAATGAAACAGTTTTCAATAATAATGAAAGAATGTGAAGTAACACGGAAAACGATTTGTATGCATGTGAGTAATTTGTCATATGACATAGTGAATTATTTGGGAAGTACAATAACTGCATCTTGAACAGATTACAACTTGTAAAGTCTACATGGTAAATAATCTGTGAAGTAACATCATGAACAATTTTTAAATAATTTGTGAACGGTTTTAAATGTAACTTGGTAAACGATTTGTTATATAGCATTTTGAACTATCTGAAAGAAAGAATATTAAATATAATATCTTAGAGAACAAGTTGAGAAATATTTTAATAAATGTCTGTGATGTTCACAGAAAAAATTGAAGAAACATAGTGAACAACTATTGAAGGAACATAGTCTCTCATAATTCCTGAAATTAATAAAACACGTATACCGTTTCATTGAAACGTGAATCTATTCTCGATATAATGGTTTTGTTAATTCAAAATTATGTTAAATAAATAATAATAATATTCACATTAAATAAAAAATAAAACTTGTCAACAGTATAACGGGAAAAGTTGTATCATCAGATAAACCACGTATGTAATAAGTGTAAAAAAGACTTTTGACAATGAGGAGGTCATCCTCATGAAACTCTTTGAAATTACAAGAACTTAAACGAACTCTGGCGAATACCGGTTGGACAAAAGACATCCGTTTCCCATTCATTTTAAATAGATATGGTTTAGACATAATTATAAATTGATCTATGACTTAAAAACAGAATAATTAGTATATGAATTCAACTAAATATTTACTAAAATATTTTGCTATTATAAATAAAGGGTTTAATAATTTAATTTTTTTAAGCAAATAAAAAATAAGGAATAAACCCACTACACTCCTGTTTCACATTGCTTTGTTATTTTGAATGAGTTTTAAGACTGTTTGTTGTGTTTTATTTCCTAATAATGATAATAATTTTATTGAAAGTTATTTTTTAATTTGTTTGATAAAAAGTTTTTTTTTTCAAATCCGTTTGTGGTTCTACTCTGTTGTAATCAGTAATTTTGCATGAGTGCTTTTATTTTAGTGGTGATTTGAAAATATTCAAGATTTTGTTTGCTGTGTTATTTAAAAAAAAAAAAGTTTTCACATGTTTTGGTATGATATTTTCAGTATTGAATGCTCAGAATTTGCAACAATTTGGAATTCGTTTTTCTCTTATTCCTTCATAAACAAACTAATATATTTCAGGCAGATCGTTTTTCAAACGAAATATACATTTAAACGAATCACACTATGTTTACAGGCAAACTCAATGATTGTCTAGTTTTTTAAATATAAATTTGTTAAATTCTTTTTTCATAATTAAATTATAACAAAGTCATCCGTAATTAACTTTAAATTCTTGTAATTGTAGATTATTTGTTGTCCATTTGTTACTTAATAAATTGTTTCTAAAAGTAATTTGAACATCTCATATGATGAAGCAAGGTCCGATGGGCGTAGCTGGTCAATGTTGCTCAAACACTGAAACGTCAATGCGCACCTACTACTCGAAATCCTTGTGGGTTAAACAACTCATTTGCATTAGTATTGTTCAGTTCAGTGATCCGTTTATTTTGCAGCAAGTCGAAATTCATCAGCAGATGAGTGAAATATATGGCTCCAATGTTGTGTATGAATGACAGCAAAGTACGTAAAGTCCGAGAGAGTTTTCAAGAATGGATAGAAAAAGTTTTATGATTAACCGCGATCAGGCTGACCATCAATGCTTTCAGAAGATATGATCAATGACGTGGATGAAAAGATTCGTCAAGTCCGACGAATTTAAAAAGATTCGTCAAGTCCGACGAATTTAAAAAGATTCGTCAACTTCAGCATTAGAAATTTCTCAATACCAGTCAAATAATTTTGTGCAAAATTGTATCTGAAAATTTGCAATGTCACAAAATTTTGCTTATGATGGCTTCCCAGGCTGCTTACTAACGAATATCAATCTGATTCAAAAGTAAAACCTGCTGACATCTTTTGATTGGAAAACAGATTGACCATCTACCATATGGCCTAGACCTGGTGCCGAACAATTTTAATTTATTCTATTACCTAAAGAGGTTTCTAGCAGACAAGTGCTTTACCACTGATGATTCTGTGAAAAAATGAGAAAAAAAAAGAAGAATACTACTAAAGAAAATCTAATAAAAATAGTTTTTTTTTTAAAAAAAAAATCCGACCCTACTTTCCGAGTGACTTTAACGAAGTATTTGTTTACCCGAAATTATTGATGCATAAATTATTAAATTAATAAGCCTTAACAAAAATTATCGCCTTCAAAAATTTAATATTAACTAAAATGAGATATATTATGTTCAATTTTTTATATTTTTAATATTAAAATGTAATTAATATTTTTTTAAATGTTAAAAGTCCGTTTGAAGTTCCCTACTCTAATGAACTTGAGAAAAGCAAAATTTAGGGTTCTTGTTATGTATAATGAAGCCGGTGAAGCTCTTCCATGTCTAAAATGGGTACCAAATAACAAACAAGCAACGCTTTACACCTTTAAGGAGCTCTGAAAGCAAACGGTTTGCTTTATAAGTGGAAAATAGTAACAATATTACTTGTATCTGTTCTCATCGATATATGAGCGTGAATTTGATGAATTTATTGTTGTTAAAGTTAGTTTAATTTGTTTAAAATAAGTTAGTTATAAGTTGAAAAATATCCTCTCAACTTTTTGTTCGCACTGCCTTAATTGTTCTTAAAGTGAATTGAATGAATCATGATTGAAACTCAGTAACCATAGCTATTACACTTCTAGGCACTTCATCGTCTTAGAGCATTTCAGGCTAGAAATATGTAAAAGGAATAAATCAAATTAAATCTATGCAGGTTTCGCTAGTCAAGTTCACATTTTTTTCATAAAAGATTCACTCATGAACGCATCAAATGCATCTAAATATATATTTTATTGAGAAAAACATGGAATACAGATTAAAGTCTATATGAAATGAAACATTTTATTTGCATAATTACCGATTCATTTTGACATATGACTAAATAATTGTTTTCGCTAATTAATTAAATTGTCGACATGTGATGTATGTAAAAAAATATATATATATATATTTCCTCACGTATACATTCTTTTGATGTACAACTTCAAATAAATCGGTAATTAATTGCATGTTAATATGTAATACTACAATTGTTAAGTAAATAAAAATTTAATCTCGAAATAATATTTCCCATTACTCCTGGTTAATTTATTTTCCATGTATTTTTTTTTTTAAATAAAATCATCGAATGTCTTCCTTATCTCGACCACATATATTTAACACTATGTTTCTTTTTTATCATGAGGTTTGGTCTAGCTTTAATAGTACAACACCTTTAAGGCGACATATAATTGTGTTTCATGTTATTGTAATTAAATTCTGTATCGATGTAGCCGTGAAGATGTCTACAAATATAGACGAAACGTCGGCTTAAAGGTGTTGTGTTATTGAAGCTAGATTGAACCTCGATAAAAAAGAAAAATAGTTTTAATAAAATATATATTTTGATTTGCAAAACTTATAACCAATCCAAAAAAAAATTTTAATTAAAACATCTTTGATTAGGATTTAGGAATTGTAGATTTTGTTTGATGGCTGATTTAGAATAAGGTAAGAGTTGATGTAGATTATGGTACACTTCTGCAGCGGACTGTGGTCGCCTGAAATGATTTAACTCTCTCACACATGTTCACTTGCTTGCTCTGGAGCCTTGTATAGCACTCATCGCATGCGCTTCCTGTGTCCAATCTCATTGCTTCTAATATGTATATAACAAATAGCTTTTGAGTTTGATGATTGTGTGTTCTTTTATTTTTTGAGATTTTCAATTTCATTTACTGTTTTCGTATATACTTCTAATCCGCCAATATTTGAATTCTGCATAAATCAATACTGCAAAAAGGTTTTTCTATGCTGCTTATAATTTGATATATATCATAAAACACAAGAAAACATGTAGAAACCACTGACAGTGATCTCTTCTAGATTTCGACATCCGCCATCATAAGGAAGAAATAGATATTCATGGCTTGAAAGACAAACCAATCAATGGTTAGCAATTTGAAGTAAATCTTTCTTGATGTTTTTCTTTAGCTTGATTAATTTTTCCTACTCATGGTTTCATTTTCTGATTATATATATAAATATCAATGATCAAACCACAATAAGAAATGGGAAAAACAAGACTAAGATCTATCAACCGTAACAAGCGGTCTTCGTCAGAGTCAAAAACCCAACTCTGGGTTTTTAAGATTTTAAGACAAGATCTTAGTCTTGTTTTTCCCATTTCTTATTGTGGTTTGATCATTGATTGTTATTTCACGTGTTTATGTGAAAGCTTTTTATATATAAATATGTAATACTAAACCCAAGAAAGACAGAAAACATTTACAGGATCGCATAAATAATTTTGACATCCTTCGACAGCAGGAAGAGTTATTCATTCATAGTTTAAGGGCCAAAAAACGACATACGCATTTTTTTCTTTAATGCGTATGTCGTTAATTATTAATTATTAATATTAATTAATTAATTATTAATTATTTATTAATTAATTATTAATCTTTTCATAAAACTACTCAGAACTTATGGTGTGTGTAAAATGTTTCAGTTAACTAAATAGATTTTCAACATTTCACGGTAAACACGTGAAATATAAATCAACGTCTAAACAGAGTTAGAAAATAAGAAATGTGACTAAAATCTTTCAGCCAAAGCAAGTGGCCTTTGCATCAGAATGATTGAATCTCTGACGAAGACAAGTCATTCTGCTGATGATTGTTTAGACCAGGAGTATCAAACTCATTTTTGTCTGGATGCCAAATACAGCTTAATCTGACCAGGAAACACATTGCAAAATTTCATGTTACTATCAATAAGTCACATTTTTCTTTGTATTTCTCACTAATGCTAAAAATTAGTGCAAAGAATAAGTAAATTATAAAAATCTTTATTAAATTAAGTTTCCTTTTACCGAATACATTATGAAAAACTTAAAAAAGTATGTGCAATTTGAATAACTTTTTTTAGTTTAACATTTATTTAAGTATGATATGCATAAAAGTGAACAAGTCATAGTAATATTGTTGCATAACATTTATTCACAGCTTTGTGGAACTTAAAAACTGGTTTTTTTTTTCAAAATATGGAAAGCTGTTTGAACAAATGAATATCCATATTCTCATCTATCCCAACAGAAAATGTTTAAAAACGACTTGTCGTTGCATTTCAGCTTTTGGTCAAAATCTAGGTCCCTAGTGGACAATATAAGAACCAGAGGTTTTAAATAAAATCGCAATAAATTGATTTTTTTTTTTTTTTAATGCTGATTTATCCTCAGGGCCGTACCGAACTCCCAGGTGGGCCGGATCCGGCCCGCGGGCCGTATGTTTGACACTCCTGGTTTAGATGTTGTTATAAATACATTGAAAGTTATTGTGAAAGCTCATTTTATTTTGTCAGTCATAAGAGTTGGTTTAATTTAATTTCACGTATATTATTATAAAGTTTGCTAATTCACTACATATTAATTGGTATTTCATTTCTTTTACCAATTTCTTTTACCATTTCGACAATTTTTCACTCGACTGTTTGGCGGCAGTCAAGAATTGTTTTGCATGACTAATGGAATGCAAAAGGTTTATTTTGGAAATAACAAAAATATGTTTTTGAATTTTATAAATTTTTTTGGTAAAGTTATGTTGTTGTATATGCTTAATAAGCTGTCTAGTGGTGGGACAAAATTAATTAAGATGTCAAATGGTCAAAAGAAACAGTCTTACGTTCATATTTGGTTACTCATAATTCAATCGAGTTCAGTTGGGTAATTTAAAAATAGCATAGCTATACATTCATTAGCCCTGCACACTGCTTTAAACAAAAAATTTCAGAGTGCATTTAATCATGCTAGTTGTTGATTTTATACAACCATTTTAACTATATTATACTAAGAAAAATAAACTTTTCTCGAGTTTCCTATTTGAGGGTCTTGGTATAATATTATACTGAAAACCAAATGCAATGATACAATTTGTAACATACATAATTTCACGACCACTAATTTGATATATAATCTAATGAGAAACATTTGTTCTATATGTAGGTTTTTATTGAGATTTATCTGCTTCTACCTCATAAGAAGGACAGGTTAATGTTCAAAACACGTAATTTTTTTTTTAATGAAACTTTATCACTTCACCAATAATTTTTAAGTATTAATATCACATTTTTTTCCTTAATCTTTTTTTTTTTAAATATCGCTTTCTGAGGTTAATTATTGGTACAAAGTAGTCATATGAATTGATGTGAACTTGCTTGTCTCGATACACTATTTAAATAATGAATTTAATGGTTTTGTTGTCTTTTTTTCTTCTAGAACATCAAAATAGAGAACTTTTCAACAAGTTGGAGCAACGGTTTAGCTTTCTGTGCACTCATCCACCATTTCTATCCTGATGCTTTTGATTATGACTCATTAACACCTGAGAAGAGGAGGTACAACTTTGAGCTGGCTTTTAGGATCGCCGAGTAAGATATTTTTTTTCTGTTATAAAGCTGCAATGAAATATCACTTAAAATGTATATATCTTATTTTATATATATATATATATAACTAATAATTATTTATGTTGCATACAAAAATGTTTTTAAACTCATACCATAATTTTTCAAGAACTCTAGCTATAAAAAAATCTTGGGAGTTGATTTTTTACAAAACTCAACCAAGTACGGTTATATCTTTAATCATGTTAAGGACTGCTACCAAATATTTACAAATAATATATTTAGATACAATGTAGAAATGTCAAAATAGAAAATCAAAGAAATCACCTTTTTTAATTTCGTAGTTTATGGATCAAAAGTTTCTGTAGGTTATGTATAATTGGGTACATATCAGTTGACAGGAGCCATTCATTTGAAAACAATTATTAAATCAAAACAAAAAAAGTCACTTCATTTACAAATAATTCTCCTAGAATCTATAAATAACAAAATATTACTTTTTTTGTATTTATATTGTATATATTTATTTACAATCAATGTTCAAACCACAATAAGAAATGAGAAAAAAAAGGCTAGGTCTTTCAACCGTAAAAAGCGGTCTTCGTCAGAGTCAATCAGTTGAGATTTGACTCTAACGAAGACCACTTGTTACGGTTGAAAGACCTGTTTTTTGTTCTCATTTTTTTTATTGTGATTTGAACATTGATTGTTATTTCACTTATCTATTGTGAAATCTTGTTATATTTATTTACATATATTTTATGTATAGTTTGCTGTTTTCTTTGTTAAAACCTTCTGTTAAACAATAAGTACATTTGTTAAAAAAGTGGCCTTCGGTTAAGTGATAAGTACCCATGATCGCATACACACTTCCCTTCGTTTTATATTAGGTTAGTTTAGGTTGCAGTGGCAGTCCCACAAGGGAACTCACTTAGGCCGAGCATTGGCCCTTTGTGATACCACACAATGAAGATTGATTCTACAGTGGGAGTCCTAAATTTTGCCTAACTCAAGTGTATTTAGAGTTAGGGATCTTTAACGAGTACCTGACATTGTACAGGCTCAGGACCGACAGTTTAACGTCCTTCTCTGAGGGACGACGTAATCGGATTTATTCACCTCCCGCATGAATAAATCGAGGGCCAGGTGGGGATCGAACCCCGGACCTATCAGATCAGAGGCGAGCACGTAACCACTGAGCTAACCTGACCCCCTTCCGTTTTATATTAGATTTTAGAATTTCGGAAATTAAAATGTAACCCAAATTTATAAGTATTGACTGTTATAAGTATTGATTTGGTGTTTAACAGAGAACGAGGTGACATCTTTCCCCTGTTAGATGTCGAAGACATGGTAATGATGAGGAAGCCAGACTGGAAGTGTGTCTTCACCTACGTCCAATCTTTCTATAGGCGCTTCCACAAGTCCCCAGAAGCTGCCATCCACAACACATAAAGTTCCCCCTCTCTCCCCACTCCTAACGTGCGCTTCTTCCAACACTAACATTAGACAGACTCTAAGTCCTACTGTTGTTGATGATTAGCTGTTCAAGTATGTGCCATGTTGTTTTTAGACTGTTGTTTTTTTTTACCTAAGATGAGTGCACTGTTCTCTAGACTTATATAAAACTGTTGTTCCCGTTTCTTCTTTATGTTATTAATCCGCCTTATGTTAACCAAAACTTGCTTTTGTAATATATTAATTTCACTCGTCATGTAGATAGGCTATTAATTAAATAAGATGTAAATTTATTATACTGTAATGTAATGTTTAAATGACATCCTCGTTATAATTTCTCTCCTCTAATTTCAAGTAATGGAACTTTTTATATTTATACGATTGTTTATACATTTTTGATAAATTAAAAATGGGCTGCTTTTAATAAATATGGAGGTTTAGAAGTTGTTTTGTTTTTACACTTTTCAATCTTCTGATAGACTTGTTCCTCTACAAGATGGCTTGCGTACAGAGTGTTACTTAAAATTCTTAATACGACAAAGTGTAACTTTAACAACATCGTCTTTGCACCGTATGTTCGACTGCGCAAATTGTGGGTTCATAAAAACATTAAAGAACTTGCGAAAACTTTTACATCTATTTATATTGATTTTTTTAAGAAAATTAAAATAAATAAACATTGTAAACCAATTAATTATATAAGCGATTAACCAATATAATATCACATACAGAAACTCGTAAAATTTATCAACAAAATTCCTTTACTTTTACAATTTGAGTCGTAGTTTTAGAGTTTAGACCAGTGTTTCCCAAACTTTTTCGAGTTACCGCCCCACTACTTTACTTTCAACTACTTTAAACAAATAGTTTTTGAAAAATTTAAAACACATTTATTTTTAATTTGAAAATATTACAGTTGAAATTCCGTTTAAAAACAGTATTTACACACATAACACATAAAAACAATTACGACTTTACAGACACATTTAGTTATAAAATTTCAGATATTTTTCGTTTTTAATTTTTTTCTATTTTTACACCCTCCAAGATGCCGCCCCATGGCGGACCCCCCTCCTCCCTTGCTAAGCCAATGACAGTGTTAAATACATGCATATTGTTAATACCACTGAGGTTAGTATGATTTATTTATGATCATATAGGGGGTTGGTTATCTGATAAGTCCACTGCTATCCTGATATTATTATTTTGGTTTTAAACTATTTATTACTTATTTTGAGCTATATAACAGCTCAGTAGGTTTGTCGCGATCGAAGATGGACAACGTCCGAAAGCGCTCCAACTCCAGGATCATCTTACGAGGTATGACGGTTTTACCTATTTCTAATATAATTCACTGATAGTGTGTTTGTTCTCTTTCTATGTAAATTAGGACTTTCAGTGGAATGAGTGTACAAATGGTATTATAGGCCTTATAATACCTATACGTTAATTTAAAATAATTCATGAGTACTTTATAATAATAAAATCCCAAATTAAAGTTGTCCACGTTAAATATTGCTCAAATTTATATTTAAAACAGGTTGCCAAATTGAAAATAGATATATAATACACTGTAATTGAAACATAACTTGGATTATTTTAAATTAATCCCAAAAAGTTGTATAAAGGGTTTACTACAATTACATATTTCGGTTATATACTGTAGTTATTTTTAAGCTTAAAATTAAAAAAAAAATAAATGATTAATAAAAATATATACTGATGGTAATTGAAAAATTAACTTGTATATATGTGCAATGAAGTGTTTCTTAAAATCACCTAGAAAAAATGAAAGTATGGAGGTCAAAGCAAGTAAACCATAGTTATTACAACAGTGAACGAAGTATGTAATTTATACAAAGTTTTTCTTTAAATTATATTATTTTATGTTATATTTGGTCTATTGATAAGCTTGAGAAATATGGACTAACTAACCGTAATTACTTCAAATTTAACTTAGACTGATTTAAATTAAACTTGGGTTGTATTATTTGAAAAAGTTGTAGACGCACTTTAGTATGCGTCTAATGTTATTAATTAACGATGTTCTTCTGTATGGTATTGAGGAATACCAATATGAATTGATTTTTCCGTTCCACATTTTCTGTTAGTCATTCCAAAAAAAACACCTATGCAAATAATCAATACAACTTTATCTGATCATTTTCTAAGGTTATTGTATCTTTGTAAATTAGAAATAGGAAAAAAAGTCATAAAATATATATTCATTTATGTAAAATATAATTATTTATTGGTAAGAAATTGTATAAATTAGTCTGCAGAACTAAATAAAATAAATATACAGTAAGAAAACACATCCAAGAGAAAACACATCACACAAAAATCTCATTCGATAGAGTCGAAATATAGTAGTGCAGTTTTGTGATCTCTTTTATGTGCGTCCTTACGATGAATTTAGAATACTTTACATTAGTTATGTAACGTACAAGTATGTTATTAAAAATAATACAACAAGATACCATATTAAACAGGTCTACTGTTTTAACCATTTAGAGAATAAAATATCTTTCACAAAATAAACTTTTCATTTGATTAATATATAAAACTCAACCTTTAATTATTCATATTATTAAATCATAATAATAACTAATTACTAAATAAGGTTAGTAATATTACTAACAAGTAATATTAGATATCTTTCGCGTATATCTTACCAGATTACTTACTCTGGTAAGTTTGTAGCCTTTATTTGAATGTGTAAACGACCCCAGTCATGACAGCCAGTTTGTTATTGTGTCACTCGTCCATGATTGAATGTCATGTTGTCATAATTAATGAAATATATCACCAATTTACAAACGAATATTTTCTTTGATGTTTTCAATAACTTTTTTGGTAAAGTGTCTCCAAATGAACTTTAATTTTACATTTTGTTCAGATTTTTATACAAAAATAAAGTGCAGATATTCGCCTTTCATGTAAAATGGAAAGGTACCGAGTCGGAAGTAGTGTTGAAGCTGTTATGAATTCGTTTAAAAAATTGGTAAAATATTACTTAATTTAACTCAGGCAGAATTTTTTCAGCTGAAGGAAGTCTTCGTAATTTTTCTGAAACATAAATGAAATGATTATACTCATACTGATTTATTATACACTAAATATAATTACACTCATGCCTCGATTTAACGGATTTCGGAAGGAACCGACAAAATCTGTGTTTTGTTTGTTTACAGCTGTGGCGGAACACGTACAGCTGTTTGGTTCGTGTTTTTCAACATGTTTGGTCCTGTTTTATGTGTTGTTTCTGTAATATTAAACATTTCTTTTAACCAGGGCACCTGTAAACCCTTTAGAGAAGCTGAAAAGAGTGAATTTAACAGTATAACAGAAACCTGAGTTGATTAAAAACTTCAAATACAGTAGTATCCGAAACTTCGGACAATCGGGAATACCAGAGCGATTTTCCCGATTCAGCTATTTTTGGAAAGCTTTCTTCCTCTGATAACCCGACGCCGCCGCTTCCCAACAATAATATTTGTATGGCCAGCACCTACAGCTGAATGGCTTTAGGACTACCATACTGGTCTGTACCTGGGTCGTCCCCCCCGAAGGGGAAAATGCCCTTAAACCCGGGCCGGGCCCTACCTAAAAGGTAGGTACCAGTTACAAGGATTCTTCCCAAAAGAGTCCTTACCCACTGGTAAAGGTCGGGGCTCTAGCTCCCCTAGTTGCTATGCAGGCAACCACCCGAGAAGATACTGCTCCTCACACAGCGACACATCACATACGATCATTTGTGTCTACTCAACCTGAGTAGGAAACCACAGCCACCACGAGTCCGTCCGCATGACGAGGCATGGGTGACATCCTGAAATAAGATATAGAGAGGAAAGTAAATTAAGTAAATGAAGATGAAGAAGGTATAAACTAAAATCACCCATGGGCTTGGAAGCCTCGTCCCCGTGGTACCGATAATATCTTAAAAACACTCGGGTGGTACTCCGAACATTAGTCCTACTGAACCTTCTATTGGGAGAAGGTGTGGGTCAGTGGCCCATTTAAAGTAATAGGAAGATGAAAATGGAAGAGAGTGGAAAAATTGATAGAGAAGATATAGAATTTATGAGTAGATAGGAAATTTATAGAAATAGAAAAATGATAAAGAGAGAAATAAAAGGATAGTGATATACTGACTTTAAGTTTTATTCTTTGATTTGATGACAAGTTGTAAAAGTATCCATGTTTGATATTTCTTCATTAATCAGAGGACAAAACAAAAATATTTGTAACTTTTCCTCTCACAGTCTCTCTGACAATGAAATAAGTCTCCTATCCAAAGGTCTCTCTTTTAGCCCAGTTCCTAAAGTTAGTCATATAAAAGTCCTAGAACTTCAAATGTTTGTTAGATCTCTAAAATGAAGTTCTTCTGGAAATCCCACAGTAATAATTCTGACGGCCCCACTCCCAAACTCCACACATCATTCAAACCCCTATCTCCTCTTGAACCACCACCTCTTCCCGCATCCCACCCCCTTGAAATATATTACTTCCTTCCTCCGTAAAATTTCTGACCCTGTTTTTCTTAAATCCATTAATCCTCGTGACAATTGAACTTTTTCAGTAAGATCTGCCATCAAAAGTCTGAAATGTGACAGCTCCATTATGATTATGCCTGATGATAAGGGCTCGATGGTGGTGCTCATGGACCGCTGTACTTACAACAGTGAAGCTATGAGACAACTGTCCGACTCCTCTTTTGATCGGCCACTTACTTCTGACCCATCCTCTGACTTTCTTTCTGAACTTAAGACCTTGCTTAATGACAGTGCTCGTGATGAGGGTCTCTCCTCTCATCGGAGATCGGAACGAAGGAGCGGAGACATGTACGCGTCCACCGACCGATAAAACAAATATATATATGTATATATTCACTTAATGAACGGAAAGACGATCCAAACTGGACACAATATGAGTTCAAAATTGAATAAGAGTAACACACAGAGTAAATGAACACACTTACAAACTCAAATGTTCGGGCAATCCGTCTACAGAAGAAAAGAGAAAGGGAGACCAAGCACGTTGTAGTGCAACGGCAACTAACTCGTTAATAAAGTGTTTCTTAAAAATCACGAAGGAAAAATGAAAATATGGAAGTCAAAGCAAGTTGACTATTGTTATTACAACAGTGAAGGAAGTAATTTATACAAAGTTTTCCATTAAAATACATTTTTTAATTAACCCGAAATATTAAATAATAGTAACAAATAATAAATATTATTATAAAAATATTTCGGTCACTAAAAATTTGTTGGAAAATTCATTTAGTGACTTTTTGGTTGTCTGGTGAAATTTGGTTGCATTGATTGTTTTCAATTCAGTGCCAAGTGTTTATTCAAACTAAACAGTTGTTGAAATTCGCACTATTTTATTTTTAATGAAAAAAATGTAATGCAATACTTACGTTTTTCTGTTTCAAAAAATTGTATACGTCTGTAATTTCTGTCACCTTTCCTATTCTCAAAATTTCGATTCTATTTTCTTATTTGTAACTTTCGTTTTTTATATATGTTCGGTTTTTGAATGATTGAATTATTTACTTATGTTTCCTCTGTTTCACAGGCCTATGACAAAGGTTTTAAATAAAAACCAAAACGTTGGCAATAATGGTTCAGGTTTAATTTGAACCCGAAGAACTGACCGAGTCCTGACAAAATTTTATTTTGTTTCTAATTAACGATGGATACTTTTATCTATATATACATATATATTTGCTATTCATGCCAATTCCCATAAAGTTTCAAAGAAGGTTTCAGAGTTCATACAGTAACGGTCCCTAGACGCAATAGATCTGTCACTTTAAGAGCTTCTGAAGAAGCCCATGTATGGCTCCTTGAAGATCTTTCAAATCTAGGTATCAACCTGAACCGTTAAGTAGTATTCAAAGTGTTTTTTTTCTTAAATTTATTTTTTTTAATAAATTTAATTTTTTTATGATTTTTTATCTTATTAATTTGTTAATTTTGTTCTATGAATTTCATATTTATAAATATCCTTTTTTTATATTTTTTCCCGTTTCTCATTTTTTCCCCATTTCTATTTTTTCATTTGTGTTTCTCAAAGTTTTCAACATATATACATATATATACACTACAAAATCTGAAAGACGACCCAAACTGGACACACACAAGTAAAGATACACACTAACTCAAATTGTTATAGTTATTTGACGATGAATAATTTTCAATATCTATATCTTAACAACAGCAAATATACTTTATGTCAAAAATATAAAATGTTAATCGCCAACTTACTTGGTTTTCACAAAGAGTTATCAAGTCTGCTTTTCCACGCATCATTCGATATTTTTTGTGGAAAAGTTTACCGTCTTGATAGTTCACCGGAGACACCTGTAGCAAAAAAGTGTAATAATTCAGAGAGGGTGATTAAAAAACCTGTCATAAATGACGAAGACTCGAGCTATTGATTTCCAAAGTGGGGCAAGTTTCTACTTTGCAAATACTTCTACTGGTCAGTGTTATTTTAGAGGAGGTGCGAGCCGCACTGACGTTTCAGCCTATATTTTCCTGGTCTTATTAGTGAATTTAATGTTGAAGAATAAAACTACCCAACGCCAAACCTTTAAGCTCCGGATATGGGGAAATTATTATTACATTATATTATATAATATTATTATATTATATAATAATTCGAAGATCCAGAGTTTTTCACGTAAAGCGAGACCTTGGATGTTATCGTTTTGAAATGGACGGTAGAATAAGCTATGTGAAGTTCCTCGCGGAATATAATATTAATAATTATTATAAATTATTAATACTACATTCCGCGAGGACTTCACATAGCTTATTCTACCGTCCCTTTCAAAGCGATAACGTCCAAGGTCTCGCTTTATGTGAAAAACTCTCTAATTTTGTCTTCCTTCCCAAATTGAAGGTTCGAATCTTGAAGGATCGAATCGGCTCTTGGAGAGGACATTAAGCTGCATGGCGGGAGGTAGAATGTTAAAGATCCCAACTCTAATACAGTTCTTTGAGGTAAAATTTAGAACTAAATTTATAGATAAGGATCCAACAAGGTAATGCGAGCCGCTAACCCAATAACTAAAATGGGTGCCAAACGACAAATAAGATGATATGTCACATTTTCCGCTTCTACAACAGCACTAAAAAGTGAGTGCCTATAAGTGTGGGATTGAAATCAGTTTCCACTATGACTAAATCAAATCTTAGTAATTAGTAATTTGATGAAAAACTTCAACAGGCTTCAAGTTCTTTATTTTCATGAAACGAATTGTTCAGGAAATTTTGCATGGACTGCTCCTTTAATTGTCTTAAACATTTTCGGTAAATACAACAAATTTTGAAAACAAAACCCCCTTGCGATTTCGTGTCACACGAAATTAGGACTTATTTCAGTCACACAGCTGGAAGAATGAAACATAGCACTTCATGACACTCCTCGTCTCTACAGATATGTCTATCTATACATGGAAATATTCTATTTTATGAAGAACACAAAAGAAAATACCTACCTCATTAGGTGAGAAGGGATTTCCAAAGGCCCTTAAGATGTCGTAAATAGTGGTACATGTAACCATGATTACAGTAAAATACCAAATAGACCTAGAGCAAAGAGGGCCATCAGGTAGTTTTTGAAGATGTTCAACATTGTAATCCCTTAAACAGACTACACTGCAGAGAAATGAGTCCACTTCCCATTCTTCTACATCTAATTTATCTTTCTGAAAAAAAAATAAAAATTCAGTTCACACAACTTCAGTAATTTTCAAAACACAAGAACAACATGTCTATAACAGATTCAGGATGATTTATGGTTAGTATCATAATATCAAGTTCATAGTAGAAACATTTCTAGCTCTTTCATAGAGTTGGGATCTTCTCTACGCTGTAGAGGATGCAAAACCTTCCATCCTGAGTTTTATCCTGTGAATGAGTACAGTTTTCTACTGCATATAAAATGAGGTAGGTACAATTTAAGACAGCCGAAGTAAATCAATCCGCAGACAGTACTTTCGTGGTTCGTAAATGTGTTCACAGGAGGTCGGCCTTCCTAGTGGGCAACGATTTTTCACCCTACTATTACACATCAAATCTATATTATCTAAAAGAAAATATATATTGACGTTAACTTTACAATGATATTTATCTATTCTTATATCAGAAGAAAAGTTTTACATAAACATATTCTATCTCCCTTTCAATTAGACATATGATCATCACTTTCATACGTAACCGCCTTACTTACAGTACCCAAAGCCCTTGATCTAGCATTGTAGATTAAAAAATACAACCCAACATTTTCACATTTTGAGGTAAAATGGATAAACCAACAAAAGTCTCCACACAAATGAAGTTTTTTATTCAACGCGTTTCGAACACTTTGTGTTCATCATCAGGAAAACACCAAGGAAGTGGTGCTGACGGGTTGGTCAAATGAAACAACCCGTCAGCACCACTTCCTTGGTGTTTTCCTGATGATGAACACAAAGTGTTCGAAACGCTTTGAATAAAAAACTTCATTTGTGTGGAGACTTTTGTTGGTTTATCCATTTTACCTCAGAATGAGTAAATACCACACAATTACGGATTGCACAACTAATGATTTTCACATTTATAGATAAGTAAATCCTCGTCCTTACAGAGATGAGTTAGAATAACTCATAACTCTTAATATTGAAGAATAAAACTACCCAACGCCAGACGTCCACCTATAAATCACATATATCGCAAACCTCTAAGCGAAATAGGGACCAATATACATAACGAAGACTCGAGCTATTAATTTCCAAAGTGGGACAATTAATTTATGATTAATTGTCATAAAATTAAAAAATTTTAATCACAATTTAAAAAAAAAACAGCAATACCATATTACATTAATCAAATGTAATGAAAAATTACGAAATAAATATGGTTTAAATTTCATTAAAATTGGACGTATTGAATTTCAACCTTCTATATCTCCCTTAATATCATTTTATATATTCTGCCCTGAAAGGAACTGAAAACCTTAAAACTCTCTTGTTTACTATGTAATACAGATGATTTCATTAAATTTTGGACATATTTCAATTTTTATAAGTGGTTTGCTACAGATAGGCCAATAACACTGTCAAGTCCCAAACAACTAACGGTAGAGTTATTAAATTTGGACAATCAATTTTCATGATCTAGGAGAGAGATAAGAAAGGATTCCTTTCAGTCTCTAGGGTGTGAAATAGTTTGTAGGGGTTGAGTTTAAAAGGATAATCTATACCAGTTGATCTAAACTTTATCCTGTGGAATTCCAGGGTTTAGTTACCTACTTTTTAACATAAAATATTCTTATGATTACTGGTGCGAAACTGAACTACAAGTCTGGAATAAATACAGGTGGGTAATATTCGATTTGTAGCATTCTAGTTTAACACGGTGCACGGTATAGAAAGATTTTCTTTTACCCGGCCTTTAACACAATGTGGTCATACAAATCAATATTCTTCACAATTAAAAAAAAAACAACAATACCAGATATATCGCTAAAAAAACAAAAACAAAATAATTATTTAATTTTTCATATTTAAATAAGACACAATACAAACTAAGCTAATAATGTTTAGAACCTTAGAATTAATTATAAGTATTTTTCACATCCAAATCTAGGCTGGTTGTTGTTTCTACAGTTTTAAAATTAGGTATTCAGTTCAATGATTGAGCATATTATTAAAATGTCTATATACAATGATCAATCAATAATGCAAACCCAGTATGGAAAGACTACCAGGATGTAGTTATATGATTTATGTTATTGAAAGACGGAATTATAAACTCTGAAAAATTAAAAAATAAAAATTAAGTTTGCTACATTAATAGCGTAGATATAACATTTGTCAGAAGATAATATTATATCAGCTTTCAGACAATACCCTGTGAGATGCGACAATAATAAAATCTGTTCACTGTTTGTATTATATCATCAATAAAAAAAAAAAAAAAAGATATTTTACTGTATGACCTTAAAGAATAAAACGGATAGTTTACCTAACCCTGGTTTTCAACTTTTTTTTTTTTTTTTTTTTTTAACTAAATGAGAATAACTACGCTTTCATGATTTCATGACATCCAGAAACATATGACAATCAACTACATAAAGCTAACTACATACTAAGTATTGTAAATAGCTAATTACCAAATATCTTAAACTCAGCGATGGTATAAGAAAGCCCTTTTGAAGGTTTTTAATTTTTTCTAAATCAGTACAGAATATTTCAGCTAAAATTTTAAGTTTTATTTCATACATGGACTCACTTTTATCGTTCCACAAGGTCAATAATCCTGGATGATTAACTGAAAACAGAGAGAAAAAAATTGAAAAGTAAAGACTAATAATAAGTAAATAGTACTTTATCTAAGGTATTCCTAGCAACCTCATCCATGACTTTTAACATTTCTTATAAGAATGACTTGTTGCTTTACAAACTCTATACATGTGGATTATTCACTGATGAAGACTTGGGAGACTTTTTGGCGAGCCTACAGCTGGTTGATAGCGATTGCCTTACAAGGATTGGGAAGGGTCAATCCAATCATTGCATTAACAGCCTTCTGTTATTACTCTTAAGGCAAATAGTTAATAAAAAATGTAGTTAAAAAATTTGTAACACATATATCTTAAGATTACTAAATTCTCTGGGATCCAAGTTACCCAAGATAGTATAGAAGTTTGAAGATAATCCAAGTGGATCGCCTACATATGTAGAAAAGTTAATGCACCCAAATGTACCATAATTGATGAATTTTCAATAACGATGAATAAAGTATAAAGTATATTGAACTTTAATTTTTGTTATGATTTTTTTCCCTAGCAAAACCATAAATATCAAAGAGTTAATAAATATAACAGCAAATACAGTC
This sequence comes from Hermatobates lingyangjiaoensis, assembly GCA_026182355.1. NCBI lineage: Eukaryota > Metazoa > Arthropoda > Insecta > Hemiptera > Hermatobatidae > Hermatobates > Hermatobates lingyangjiaoensis. The sequence goes on along the minus strand of JAPFBL010000236.1, from coordinate 89,243 downwards.
AATTATTTTTCAATAATAAGAAGCTAATTTAATCACAAAACTGAAAATTAGAATTACATTACCACTGTGTTTAGAAATAAATTTGTAAAATCAATGTTTAATTTACAGTTTCTTAAGAAAATTGGTTCAACCAATGCTGGTTCCTTTAAACTTTCCACACCAGTAGTAATTAACTCTTTAACCTGCTTGTTTCCTGGCTTCTCGAAAAGTAGGATTCCATATAAGTACCTCCTCAGTTCTTTAGTCACCTAAAACCCGGTAGTGAGAACAATATTTTGTGTAGAATAGAAATTCATTAAAGAACAAGGTTTAAGTATATACGTTGCCTGAACGTGGTCTGTCTGAATAATAGTCTTCTAATAGCGTAGAACGAGAAACAAAAGCTAAAACAATCACATTATACAAAGGTCCGATAGATTCAATTCGATGACGTCTGGTTACTTCCAAGCATATAGCCTTCCAGTTTTCATCCTCACAATTTGGAATATCTGAAAACAATCCATGTAGTGCAATTATTGTTAAATGATAGGCAGTTTAAATGGGAGTTGAGGTTAGGTGAAATAATTGCACTGAATTTCGCGAATATGATGGTTCGGTATTTGAATACCACCAGAGAATTTAGATAGCTTTATGTAAAATACAGTAGTACGAATTTCGTGATTTTGGCATATTTATCCTACCTACACCTGCAGTCTAATCAGGTAGGACCTAGGTTCTCAGTTCTATCCGAGAACTCTTAAAAAAATTGTCTGTACTACGAGGGCGGGAAGCTCATGAGGATTCCCTTCGTGTTTCCGTAAGCCCAGCCGTTTGCTGTGGTTCCTCATCCAGGAAGGGTAGACTCTCTAGGGAGTCACTGAGTGGGAAGCGATACCTTCTCGGGTGGTTGTCTGCAGAGTAACAAGAGGGCCCTGGACCCTTATCATTGGGTAAGGGCCATCAGATGGCAGAAGGGCTTGAAAACAGGTACTCACTTAGGTGATACCTGGTTCCAGCTTAATGAGCACTTCACCCTTCGGGTGGACGACAAAATCCTTATGAATTCTAAGGTAACCCTAACACTGACGACTAAGTAGGAGTCGGGCCACCTGTTTCAAGGTCAAATCAATCCAATTAAAAAAAATTCATAAAAGTTGTGTTTTTGTTACAGATCAAGATCAACCAGGTAATTATAAAAATAGTTTTCGGATTAGAAGAACTTTTAATATTCAGTTTTAACTTTAAAGTTGCCTGGGTCCCAAAATAAACTCTGGCAACTCGGCTACATTATAAAAGTTGGTTCAGCAAGATAACTTCAGAGTTTCCACTTTCGATTGCATTGTGCGAAGCCCCTGTACCCAACACCATCTTTGTCTTTCAACATTTTTTAGAGTCATTCAGGAATCACAGTTCAGGTAACGGTCTATATCTGCCAAACTTAGTTCGGTGCTATATTCTAATTTGTTTCAATGCCAAGTATTTCTTCTTTAGAATAACAGTTATGGTTTTCTTTATCACAATATATTTTATCTAAAAAAATATATTTTATTTTTACATTCACAAATCAAGCACGATGAATATCCTAAATAACCACAGAATACAAAAAATAAATTTTCATCAAATGATATATGAAAGAAACATTTTCGGTGTACCAAATCCAGTACAAGGAGAGGAGGTTTATTTACAAAGCCAAAAAACATATAAAACAATTTTATCGTTTCCATTTTTCATCAAAAAAGGACCTTATATTCCCTAGATACTTATCACAATAATAAATTAATCAGATTGTGCGTTAATTTTTTGGCTCATTTATCCTACCTACACCTGCAGCCTAATCAGGTAGGACCTAGGTTCGGAGTTCTATCCGAGAACTCTTAAAATATTGTCTGTACCACGAGGCTGGAAAGCTCATGAGGATTTCCTTTGTGTTTCTATATTTTTTATATCATTCTAAGATCTTTCACTAAGTATAACGTCTATACTGTTATACATTCATCCTAACTCAGGATATACATTTGATTTTAGCATTTTTTTATATAATCGCTGAAGATTAGCCTTTATTTCAATTAGGCTTTTCATACTACAACAACAAAGACAACGACGAAAGAAAACAAAATTAGTTATGAATGACCTGACCAATGTTATAAATTTGTAAGAGTCAACGAACATTTGAAAGGATGTAGAACAACAAATGTTTTTATGACCAAGTGCTGCAGTGGCCAGTACAGCTAAGTACGTTATATTACATGCACTGTATACATAAAGTTTCTTTTAATTTTAATTAATATAAAGATTTTTACTTTACTATAAGTAAAGTATAGTGATCGTGAAAAAATTCGATCTCGAGATTTTGACGGAATTACATGTTTTGAGGTCCCAGAAGTCGTTTTATGACGTTTTTACGATGATGTCTGTGTGTGTGTGGGTGGGTGGGTGGGTGGGTGGGTGGGTGAGTGTGTTAGCATTGCTTGTTACCACGCTACGGTCCAGAATCTTTGATGGATCAAGTTGATATTTTACACAAAAATGGGCCTCATAAAGACGAAGATCCCTATTGTTTGCGAAGAATTATGCATGATGGGAAAGTCACTTTTTTTGCCAAAAACAGTTTTTTTTAAAACATTTATTTCTTCTATACTGATAACCCTAGAGTTTTGAAATTTTGACATTATCTTTGAGGTTACAAATGGAACAAACGAAAAATATATTCAGAATTTTAAATTAACAGGAAATATTTTTTTTTCAATAAAATGTACAAATTTTGACTTATAATTCAATCTCAAACCTTGTGAGAGCGATACGAGCCATACTGTTTGACGGACAAGAATGAAACTATGCCTATAAATAGAACATTATACGGAGAATGAGTTGAGATATTTTTTTTCAAACTTACATTCGCTAAAGGGGCGTTACAGTAAGATTTGTGTTTTCAGAAAATGTTTTTTTGACGCTAAACGGCTCGTTAAAAAATAATGAAAATTTGACCAAAAATGGAACAAAAAATTAGCAATTCATAAAAAAAAATTCATGAAGTTTCAATTACGGGAAAGAGCAATAACGATATAAAAACTCTTTGTTTACCTTAGACTAAGAGAACACCTGCTATACTTGTCGAATTTTTTGTATTTTTTTACATTGTTTACATTGACTTAGAAATTTTTTGAGCGAATCCACTGAAATAAAATTGATGTTTCTAATGGAAAAATCTTTATAAATAAAATAATGATTTTGTCTGTACATTGCTTAGAACTGACTCATTTCAAGTTTTCTTTACGTTTCATACATTGGAGAAACCGAATCCACCCTTAGAAAAATTTCTGTCGGTTTGTCGGTTTGTCCGCAAAACTTTGTCACAGGTAAACTCAGCTACCATAAGACATATAAAGCTGAAACTTTTACAGTAGATTTGTGTAGGTCTAACTTAAAATATAGGCTATGAATTGATTGGAAATTCAACGTAGAAGTGAAGTTATGGACGTTTAACGCAAAAATGTTTGTCACAAGTAAACTCAGCCACCATAAGACATAGCGAGCTGAAACATTGACACTGGATTTGTGTGTGCCTAACTTAAAATATGGGTTCTAAATAGATTATTAATTCAGTACAGAAGCGAAGTTATGGGGCTTTTAGCTGTATTTTCCTAACTTCACAGAAGTATAATAATTCTGTTAAAAACCAAAAATGAAAAAAAAGATAATTCAAAATATAAATCTTTCGTTTAGAGATTAATAACTGTAATTATCGTACATCTTTAATTGACAAATCACCTTAAAACAACATTTTCTTCGCTGTTTAAGATGTTTTTCAGAGAAAAAAAGGGTATTTTTCTGTTTCAAATTTGAAAATTTTACATTAATATTCAATGTAGAAGGATGTCAAGTAAACGATGTAAGAAATCTACAGGCTGTTTGAACAATAGCCATGTTCTCTTGTAGGATAATATTTCGTTTCAAGAAATGTTCACATTGGTTTTTCAAAAATGTTATTACTACTGTAGTTATACTAATGAAATTATTTGCAAATAATAAATTATTTGTGATGTACAAAAATAAGCTTATAAATTGATATGTCCTTCAATCACTATCTGTACTACCTCACGAATGCAATGCTAATAATTATATCTCATTTAGATATTTATGTTATGCTTAAATGATACGTTATGTTTTATATACTCAAGAAATTTGACATTGAGTTACTTATAGTAAAGTAGAGTGTAGGCCACTCCAGATTTTTTTAAATGAGAAAGGAAGAGCGATAACGTTAGAATGGATTCCATCTTACGTAGTGAATTGACACTTAGTTATCACTTGTACAACAGTAACAGTAAATCTATGGCTAGAATCATATAAATGTTATAAATAAGTAAGTAAAGTAGTTAAGAGGCACTGAGGAATTTTGGAATACCATTCCAATTATTAGTGGACAGAAGTGTTCCAAACCCATTGAAGGGTTCCCTGCAGAGACCACACTCGTCTAATAGGAGGATGACTTTTTTATGAAGCGCTAAAGAATCATGATCGATTGTGATATTGAAAACTGCTATTGATGCGCAGATCTCAACTAATTGTTCAGAACATGTTACTAACCCTTGTCACTTTTATACTAAGTAGATTTTTGACAATCTGATGCAGCTTTCTGTGCAACTCCAGATTGATTATAGCAAAAAATTATTTTAGTGTTACTGCTATACAGGCTGTACGAGTGATATTCAAGTATTGCCAATTCATCCGCACATCCATTCCTTATATCACTAATTATCATAGAATCCATTCTAACGTTATCTTCAAACATAAATTAAAACCTAATTTTCCTCAGACAAAGATACAGAATAGAATGTTAAAATCAGATTTTACTGTCAGGAGGGAGACAAGTTGTAGTGTACATGTCCAAGACGTCTCTAATAATGGGCTCCATCTCGTCATTGTCGAACACAAATCTAGAGAAATCCAAAAGAGTATAGTTTGCAGGCAACTCCTTGATAAATTCAGCAAGAATGAGAAATTTATCTCTTCTGTTTCTGGGACCCAAATCCAACGAATTCCAAAATCTCTGAAAAAAAATTATACATATTACCATCAATAATAAAATCCAAAAAGGACAACATACTTTCACGATAAACTATACGTATTAATAGCACATACTTGCAGTCTCTAGTTTTCGGTTTAACCATCATCGGGAGAGAAGAGAAGGGATGCCTAGGTGTATTGCGAAGCATACACCAACGAAAACGTGTATGTATATACATATACACTTAAAATAAACTGTGACACATAGACAGAAACATAACAAGAACTCACTTTTCAATATTTCGACCGCCATTACGGTGAGTCTTTGTTAGTTTCTGTCTATGTGTCACAGTTTATTTTAAGTGTAATCTGTCCTGCCAGGCCGTTTCCGTTTATCATGGTTTATATATACTACAGTACTTCATTTTCCCTAAAGATATATACTTTATTTTGTATATATATATATATATATATAAATGATCAAACCACAATAAGAAATAGAAAAATAAGACCAAGATCTTTCAACCGTAACAAGCGGTCTTCGTCAGAGTCTAAAACCAACATTCCCATTTCTCATTGTGGTTTGATCATTGATTGTTACTTCAGGAGACTACAACTAGGTCTTCCAGGGGGGGGGGGGGGGTGGGGGTCAAGCAGGTGAAACTGTTTCTGGAGTTCAGGGAGTATATGTGAAATAGGACTGTGGGGGCGAGGCGTAAAGGGATGAAGGTATTAATGTTGCCTGAGACAAAAACTCATCGTAGGCACGACAGCGAACAACTAAGGAAGACAACTGAGAAAAAATTTGTTATAATTATTATTTTCTGTCATATCCACTACCTCTGTAAGGTGGTAATACACACAGAGATCTTGAAAAGGAGACTTGAGGGGCCGCTTGCATCCGAGCGGTCCATCATATCACCCTCCCGATGACAACAGATGTAGTGACTTTTTGCATTTTCACTCCATGTTTACTAATACATATATCGAAACCATAGAAAAAAGACCACGTAAAGTACAAACAAAACTAAGTTCCAAATTTCAACTCCATTCATCGTCAGGAGAAAAAATGTTAACCTTAACAGGCACTACTGTCAATTAAGCGTTGGCACTAGGCTATTAACTAAATTGCTTAACCAAAAAAGTAGAATAAAGGCCATTTTTTTCCCCATGAGCTTCTATGGGCCTCCATTGACAGTACGCGTACATAATAGATATGTTAATCAAATACCGAAGATTAAAACATAGTCTGATATAGTATTATTAAAAAACAACAGAAAACACATCATGTTCCAGCAGCGACTCAACCGAGTATGCATAATCTTTATAAATAAAATAATGATTTTGTCTGTACATTGCTTAGAACTGACTCATTTCAAGTTTTCTTTACGTTTCATACATTGGAGAAACCGAATCCACCCTTAGAAAAATTTCTGTCGGTTTGTCGGTTTGTCCGCAAAACTTTGTCACAGGTAAACTCAGCTACCATAAGACATATAAAGCTGAAACTTTTACAGTAGATTTGTGTAGGTCTAACTTAAAATATAGGCTATGAATTGATTGGAAATTCAACGTAGAAGTGAAGTTATGGACGTTTAACGCAAAAATGTTTGTCACAAGTAAACTCAGCCACCATAAGACATAGCGAGCTGAAACATTGACACTGGATTTGTGTGTGCCTAACTTAAAATATGGGCTCTAAATAGATTATTAATTCAGTACAGAAGCGAAGTTATGGGGCTTTTAGCTGTATTTTCCTAACTTCACAGACAAGTTTGTTTTGAAAATACACAGGTGTGGCAAGTAGGTATTGTTAGTTGATTTTAATTTCAATTGAGCATATGAATATATTGCGTATTTGACATCATTGAAATGGTGTTTCACAGAGTTAAGGATGTACTATCTATTGAGAATAAATGTTTTGTAAACGAGCAATTCTCAACTCTTAATATGAACAGGGAGGAAAAATCAACAAACAAGTTCTTACGCTATATGAAGCCGAGGAAAGAACTTACAAGTCAGTAAAGAGATTGGATTAGTGACGAAGAAGCAGTTCATTATCTAATTGAATTTCTTGACTCTGAATTTATTTCTCCTGGACTGCCTGCTCATGAGTAAAAACTTAAAGTAGAGCACCAATCATGCTACAATTTAGTAGCAGTAACAAATTTCATGTTACGAAACATGAGTGCCCCAAAACTGTGCAACGGGACACGACTCTGAGTTCGTGCTCTACACAGATATGCCATAGAGGCGGACATAATGACTGGATGTGGTATTGGGGAGTCTGTGTGTATACTTCACATACCATTGATTCCGAGCCACTGTCTGTTTACGTTGAAATGATTGCAAAGTCGGGTCAGAGTCTATTTCGCAATGACGTTAACTAAGTCGCAAAGGGAGACTTCATCTAACGCAGGAATAGAAGGTAGCAAAACCAAGTTTTTCTCACATGGTCAAATGTAGTTTACATGCTCAACGGTCAGAGGTTTCAACTCTTTCTTCTACCATGAACCTGAAGGACAGTCAGCTAATGTAGTGTATAAGCTGGAGGCATTTGTTTAACACTGTAGTAATAATGGTATTTTCTACTATTCTATAATTTCTAATGACATTTTGAAATACCAAAAATGACGGAACTTCTGATTCCTCCGTGGTATAGCCGAAAGGCAATAGGCACACGGCAATAAACCAAAACAGGAACTTCTGATTCCGTCAAAGACGGGTACGTTTGCTATGTATTATATATAACTGCCAACTTTTTTTTAATTTAATATTTGCTTAATAAATACACTGGGAGTATGGGACCAGAGTAGCCCAGTGGCTTGCGTGATCGCCGATGACAGTAGTGCAAATGTATTATAAATAAATGTAACAAACAAATATTTTTTTGAATTTAAAATGTGGATAATATAAAGATGGTAATAAAGTAAAGGGATCTAGCCAGGGTTGCCAGTAGCTTGCTTGCTCGCCGATGACAGTAGTGCAAATGTATTATAAATAAACACAACAAAAATATTTTTTTTTAATTTAATATTTGCGTAATATAAACACTGGTAATAAAGTAAGGTATGGAACCAGAGTAGCCCAGTGGCTTGCGTGCTAGCTTTTGACTGGGAGCACGTTAATTAGAACTAACTCATTTCAAGTTTTCTTTACGTTTCATACTTCAGAGTAGCCACATGTACCCTTAGAATAATTTCTGTCTGTCGGTTTGTCCACAAAATATTGCTACCATAAGACATATAAAGCTGAAACATTGATTGTAGATTTGTGTATGTCTAACTTAAAATCTAATCTTTGTATACAGAGGCTTTTTTTTTAGCACTGTACTAATAATGGTATTTTCTACTATTCTATAACTTCTAATTGTAGTATTCGTATAATACTATAATTGATATTTTGGAATACCAAGTATAATAGAATTTTTGATTCCGTCAAAGACGGGTACGTTTGCTAGTATATTTTTATACGCGTGCACTTAAAAGAAGAATATTTAACAATTCCTATTATCCGATAATGGATAATAATAACACATTAAAAATCATTTTCTTAACAAAAAATTGATGGAGTGGTAAGCAAGAAAAGTTTTTGAAAACTACATCAGATTTATTTCTAAAAAACATCATTGTTCTTTCAAAATTTGGTATTACTTCTTGCATAATTTGGCGTATAAATGATGTTTTATATCAAAAAGATGTTTTAAAAACTTCATGGAACAATACATGAAAAGAAAAAGATACTCTGATATAAAACTAAAAATTAAGATATTTCAATTATCTGAAGTTTAGCGCATACCCAAAGAGATTCATTCGATATAAAATCATTTCCAGCTACGACAGCTAAAGAAGGCAGTTGATGTGCAGCGATACCTAAATGGTGTGCGAGAGCTGCGCTATCGTAGTGGACTGTTGTCATGTCGGCCAGATTTAGATGCTTCGCTGACAAATAATAGTCAGCAGATTGGAAAATTATGAAATCAGTATCCTGAGCAAGAATTCCAAAACATCTATTCTTCTTAGCGTAAACTGCCATTTCTAAATCTCCATCATGAATAGCTCTATAAAACTGTAAACAGTAATATATTACTTGCCAAATAGATTACACAAAAAAATCCAATGAATCATTCTTACCTTGACATTCTGATACTCGTTTATTAAATCATTAATCATTATTGTTCCATTAATGGGGAGAAAAGGATTAAAGTTCCTCTCAATATGTTTTACATCTGACGGCAACATTGAAAATATGGTAGATAATGTTACAATGCTATCAATCCTTCTCTTTCGCCAAACAGACATTTTTGATTCTTTTGGAGGGCCATCAAAACAAAATACTACTTCTACTCCCATGTTTGCAAATTTGTTGAAAAAATCTTTCATAAAATGTTCCCATTCTTTTATTTGCCCACCATTTAACCAGGTGCTGGGATTAATGTTATGCAATAAACTATAGGCATCTACCAAAAGTACAGGCGTCAAACCTGTCCTCGTCCTAGAAAAATATGTTTTTTTTTTTACTTTAACAATAAATTAATTTAACGAATATAACAAAAATTTCAATATTCTACATAATATTATATGGGCTGAACACTTGTATTAAATACTAGCTAGAGGGTAACATTCAGAAACTCTAATTAAAAAATATCCTTAATTTTTTAAATTAATATAAAAAAAAATAAAAAGTACAGGAAAGGATTACAAACACAAAAAATTTATCATCCAAAAAGCCATAAAAACCCCAAAACTTGTAAATCACTTCCTATTGTTTAATTTTTACGGTTACATTTAGACGATTTACTATAAGTAAAACCTATAATGTCACAATGAAATGGCATTGTGATATTGCGACTTGTGCATTGTATTGTTCATCACATCACCTACATTGTATAAGGGTGGGAAATTTTACCGCAGACAACGCAATGTCATCTATCTAAGTGCTGCCTATCCCAAAATGACTTAACTTCAGTGATCAAGCTGGATCTAAAGTACTCTCACGGCTATGACCATCAGCAATAGCAACAAAATTAATCTATAAATTGCTGTTCAATTTTAATTTGTACAGAAATCATTTCTTTTTACTATTTATAGACATATTTGACTATCATTTCACCGTATACACTTCAAAGTTCTTGCATAATCTTCTGTCTACTCAATTATACATTTTTAAATGTGTGGGTGCCCTCTTATAATAATAATCAACATATCTGAGAACAGAGAAAATAATATCTTTATCAGATAGGGTGTTGAATAAGTGTTATAATAGTAAACGGAACAAAATGTTTTGTTAATGTGGAACACAGGGAGTTTACGAGCCCCGGAGTTGACAAATCAACAATAGCCGAAATGTTTATAAAACTGAATTAAGGTTTATAAAAATAAACTTTATTTATATATAATTATAAACATAATTTAATGTTTATAAAAATTTGTTTTAATAATTTCAAAATGTAAACATGGATGGATTTTGCTGTAATTGATAATTGCAGGTAAATAATGTCTATTTATTAGACTCAAAGAAGTGTTTGGTCTTCTCCCAAACCAGGAATATGATTCCCAAACTAACATTGATTCAATAAAGTTATATTGAAATAAACATTACTGCAATATAAATATGAGTTGCCAAAAAGAAATTACTCTAAAATCCCTACTGGAGAGTTGGAAACCCTAATACCCCTTGTGTAAAGATCCGTCTCTGTAAACGCTGCGGCTCGTAAAGTACACTCTAGCCAAAAGTTTCAGGGAAGTGAAGAACATTACGAAAATTCTTCTGATAAAAGATCGTTCACAGCACCAAATTTCTGTTTGACTTTCCAAAATTATGGAAGAATTTACATCCAGTTTTGAATATATTGAAAGTAATAATGCTTATATGAATTGCAAATTTAAATAAAGGTGGACTTAATAAAAAATTGGATTTTACTTGTATTCATGAACCAACTCAGGAATGCTGATGGTGCGACAAGCATTGGGACAATTGTAATGTAAATACGATTCTAAACCTTTAATACCCATGTTAAAAAAAAATTATTAGCTATAACCATTTAAAAAAACAGGCACAAAATTAAAAGTACTTGAAGATAACAAACTGTTTGTTATAACAGTTTTCAAGGTTACCCCCCCCCCCTCCATGATCACTATCAATACACTGCCAGCTGAATTAATTGAGTATTACCCATTTAAAAGTAAAAGAATAAATATAAGCTACACTAAATTCTCCAAATGTTCAAAATATGGAAATAAACTAACTTTACCTCCATATAAAGCAACAACCATATTTTTCACATAATTTACTTAATGAAAAATAAACTTGACACTTTATCTTGTGGATTTTGTTAATAAGAATATGTTTTTCTTAACGTCTCACAAATTTTGTAAACACTTTAAGTCGCACACTGTGATGGTTCTTAATAAAATTTGATGAACGTATTGTTGTAAAAAACCCAGATTATTGATGGACAAAACTGCTTTATATTACTTGAAAGAAACTTTTCCATAATTTATTGCAAAATGGGTACCCATTTTTTTCGCAGTGCTCTGATCATTATAGAAACTAGAAGTTTTATATTTAGTATTGTGGTAATAAGAATTTGTATTTATGATACATATATAAATTATAATTATTTTACGGTGAAGCATATCATACGTCGTATTATAATTCGTTTAATTTTTAATATAATCTCAGATTAGTATTTATTTATGGCAAATTTTTTCCAAAACTTACACTCGCATAGGCTTCCAACTTTAGTGCTGTCCTAGAAGCACTATGCCATAATTTTTCAGATATTTAAAATAAAATGTAATAAGAAATACTGAATAACATGAATGGCTGAATAACAATGATACTTGGCTGTTAAATTACCATAAATCATTCAAAAGTCTTTTTCACGTACCAATATATTCTTATAATGAAACTTAAACTTTCTCTGCTTTATTATTACTGAACTATTAAATCCAGAATTTTCAATTTCAACTCACCAGGGAAATCGAAGACAAGTTATAAAAAGCAATATTTATGATAATCTTATTATTAACTGCACTATTGATTCTCTGTGGTGTTAAAAATTAAATCTTTTCCAATTATCCTTTACATTATTTGTATTAAATCATTGATTACATATTATCTATATCTTACGGTGTGAATAATAGTCGCCAACTCTATTCAGTCGACCGCTTTGTCAACTATCACTTCTTTGACACGGTGTGTATTTCTTCTCTTTTCCTCCGGATGACGGTTGTACAAAAATTAGAAACCAAAAGTTTGTTTACTTGTGTGCATTTCTTTAGCTTGTTTTTAAACACATACACACACACACACAATATATATATATATATATTATAAATACATTTACTGATACGTTCTAACAATTTCAATTTTTAAATAACCAATGGTTATTGAAACACAATAAATACCACTCATGTCACATGTTTCGAATAATCACTCTTCAGGAGAAAAGAGAAAGGAACCAACGTTTAATAGAAACGAGCAAGTAACCGTGTAAGGTTGGTTATTTCATAAATTTAATATATTGGGCGTTAATAGATGAAGGCTCCCGGCATGTCGACCAAGGTTTGAACCACTTTCAACACATAGTAAAATAGACTATTTCACGAAAATACAGGAGCTATTTTGAATAATTCTCACATCCTCGTCATGGGGTCATTTTTTATTGAATTGCACAGCACTCGCGTTGTAAGCTAACTACTACTGTTGCCTCCAGAGTAATTTGTTGGAACCACCGCATAGTGCGTGCTCTCCGCAGGGAGATCCATGTAGAGTTTTGGTTGCATAAAATAGACAATTCTTCCTTAAATTACTCGTTTATTTAGATAACGACAATGGTAAAAAATATATAAAATACAAATAATAATAATAAAAATAAATAATATAAAAAACAATTAATTTTATAAAATAATTAAAATAATTACGGTACAGGTTGACCAGAGGAGAAACGCCCAAGGAGCTTATGAAACTGCCTTTCGTAGCTTAGGTGACATGGGGATTAACTGGGATTTGTTTGAGATATACCCTGAAAAATTTGAAAGGGAAGCCATAAGAACCCCGATTAATCCCATGTCACCCTAGGCTTCCGAAAGGATTATATCCTCCTTGGGCTGTCTCCTCCTGGCTCAACCTGTACCGTTAATTCATTTTTTTTATATTATTTTAATTTATATTATTATTATTAATTTTTATATTATTATATTCATTTTATATATTTTTTATCTTGTTTTCTAAATAAATATTGGAAGGATTTTTTTCCTTCCTCCGCTGGGAGCAAATTCGGGTTCCACGAGTTACTCTGGAGGCCAGTATAGTTTGCTTCCAACGCGAGTATTATTCTTTCCATACGACGGATGTCGAAATATCGAAGTGAGTTCTGTAGTGTCTTTCTGTGTTCTTTTCTATTTAGTAAATATATATGTATATATATAGTTTGAAATTCGTATATTTGGGGAACAGTCCTTCATTTATACATGTGAGATTAAACTTTCTGCCCACTTTTGTCTTAATTAGTTTTCTGGATTTCTTTTCCAAATCTCGAAGTCTCACTTTCATTTCTTTAGGAACTAGGTGTAATAACTCACCATAGGTTTTGTTGTCCATTTTTGTATTTATTTTTACCGACGTTTCGGTCTTCTTCGACCATCTACTGGGTGATTTTTGAACACATACTATTTTAAACTATTTAACATTTTTAACAAAAACTACATTTTAACGCTCGACTAACAAAATATAAAGGTAAACAAGTTACCTTTATATTTTGTTTACCTTTATATTTTGTTAGTCGAGCGTTAAAATGTAGTTTTTGTTAAAAATGTTAAATAGTTTAAAATAGTATGTGTTCAAAAATCACCCAGTAGATGGTCGAAGAAGACCGAAACGTCGGTAAAAATAAATAAAAAAATGGACAACAAAACCTATGGTGAGTTATTACACCTAGTTCCTAAAGAAATGAAAGTGAGACTTCGAGATTTGGAAAAGAAATCCAGAAAACTAATTAAGACAAAAGTGGGCAGAAAGTTTAATCTCACATGTATATATATATATTTGCTGTTTGCCTGCCAGCAGAAATCCTCTTCTTCTTCTTCTTCATCATCATCTCCTGATGACGAGTTCAAAATATCGAAGTGAGTTGTGTTGTTTCTACGTGTTCTCTTCTTGTTAATGTTAAACTGACAAATTAAATTAAATTAATTAATTTAGCTCTGTTAGTTATTAACTTTATTGACGACTGCTTATTCTATTGTGAACTTCCTCCTCAACCCTTTTGTAGTAGCTGCAGTAAAAGTCCTACCAACTTAAGCAGAAAGGGGACGGGGAAAAAATAAAGTAACTAAAGATAAAACTAAATAATATAAATAAATAACATAAAATTATAAAAAAAAGCATGTTTGAGATTGAGTCCAGGAGTGTACATATATAAGCAATTATATAAAGCAGTTCGATGGACAACCCTAATTCATGGAAAGAAAAAAACGAAAGCTCACTACTATATTTTGACTGCGTCATCATTTCTTGATACAGTTACAAATACAGGTTCAAACTAAACTGTCATTATTAATATTAAAATTATAGTAATCCGTCTTACCTCGTACCCTGCTGCTGAAGTTCTTAGACCGGTTTCGGGCGTCACCCATCTTCAACAAGAACTGATCAACTAAAACTACGGAGTCCTACCTTTCTGTTTATATAACCTACCTACTTTCCCAATGCTGCCTAGATTTTAATATTTAATTTTAACTTTACTTTTATTTTTATTTTATTTTACTTTTATTTTAATTATTATTATTTAGTTTAATTCTTTTCTTATTATTTTCGTCATTGTCAAGTCTGTCAAGTCGTCGCTTCAATTTCTTTAACGGTTTAAATAGTGTACCACTATTAGAAGTCCTAGCTACAAATTAGATGAAGTTTTGATTAACGGGATAATTAAACAGATGAAGACTTCATCATTAAACACATTCAGGGTTGTCATCAATTCTGGACAAATATAGTTCAATATAGACAAAGAAACATAGAGAAATCAAAAGAACACTCTTACAGTCTCTAATGAACCTCTCCTGAAGACGGTTCAAACCGAAAATTAGAGCTGTAAGTGTGTTCTTTTGATTTCTCTATGTTTCTTTGTCTATATTGAACTATATATATATATATATATGCATAACAAGATGTCATAATGAACATGAGAAATAAAAATCAATGACTAAACCACAGTAAGAAATCAGAAAAAAGACAAGATCTTTCAACCATAACAAGCGATCTTCGTCAGAGTCAATCCGATCAGAGTCATCAATTTTGACTCTGACGAAGACCGCTTGTTATGGTTGAAAGATCTTAGTCATTTTTCTAATTTCTTACTGTGGTTAAGACGTTGATATATACACATAATAACAACAACTAGTTATAGCAATTGACTAGAAAAAGCTTGGGAACCAGCTTTAGTTTATTAAAGTAGGGTTCTTGAACGTGTAGCAACAACGTAGGAAATCAGAACCCACAGCACACAGAGTGATTCCATGCCAATCTGTCTTATAAGAATCTAGAATCATAACCATATTGGAACTCTCAAACTGCTGTACCTCCAGCAAACTCACGTATCATTTGACTAAACCTGCTATGATATATGAAGGTAAATGTAACATCAAACACTCTCTATTTATTATAAAATTGTCACAACGTTTACACTAGAATTACAATATTGAAAGACATTAAGGCAATTGATAGTTCTCATCGAAATATTTAAGTAATATCACTGGTTCTGTCAGAAGCACATTCCATTTCTTGACTGATTTCAATTTAACACAGTCGGACAAAGCAACTTCTGAAAAGATGATAGAAAACATTTTTACATTAATAAATTTAAACAGTAAATATAACTAATAAAATAGTCATAAGTAAAGCTGGCAGTTTAACATTTACAGTTATCATTTAATTTTATGCTGCAAACCAACTATTCAAAAATCAACCACCAACGATCCTAGACAATAAGAACTCCAGGAAATATGAGCGCTATAAATGACTCTGTTCAAATATCTAGGCAACGTACCGAACTGAACACTTAGCAGTTGGACTTTTCGATAAATTCTTCACAACTAACTACAATGAATCCCCACAAAATAATGAAAATTGTTAGTTTTTTTGCTGCAATAGGCTCTTTATCTTTAGGGCTGCTCCAGGGACGAAACTAAACGAAAATGGGGACCATTTGATATTTGGCACCCATTTCATGTTTCCAGTTAGATACTTTATCTAAAATTTTGCTTTATTAAAGTTTATCACAGGCGGATTCTTTAACGAGTACCTAACATCATCCAGATTCCGACAGCGTCATGTCCCCTTCACCAGACGTCGTGTACAAGATTTTGCATCTCGTGCATGAAAAACCTAGGACAAGGCCAAGATACAAACGTAATCTTCAGAATTAGAGATAAACTTGCTAAGCGTTAAAACACACCTGATTCCACAAAAAATGAAAACAAAAGAATTCGAAATAATTTAGTCTTATTAAACTCTAAACGAGTGGTTGATAAGATTGTGAGCCTTTTTTGATGATAATATATGAAATCATCTTCGATTTAATGAGCAAAACGATCGAATGGCATCTTTCATTAATTGAAAATTCTAATCATCACATCTTTACTATCCTACATATATGGCCTGAGTAGTGGACAAGCTTCTTGAATGCCTTTAGAAGAGCGCGTTGGTAATAGTAGAACCAACATAAAAGATTTCCATTTTTAAATGCAAAAAGAGATAAATTACGTTACATACTCGATAGCACCCTAAACAGTAGAGAGAGCTGTAGTTGCGTATAATGAGCAGTCCCAGAGACGGATTCAGACAAAGAACTAATATTTATCACGTTTCACTCTGATCGTTACATCGCAATCCACAGCCATTGTTGAAGCATGTACATACGTTTTTCTTCGTTTAATTAGTAAAGTAGCAATGAAAAAACTTGAACAATCCATGTGAGTAAACTTTTGGTACAAACTTAAAACTTTATAGAGACCTTTCGGGGCGTAGCCAAGAATGGAAGAATTACTGTATGATTCCTTAACAGAATTGAGGTGTTATCTGTTTAAGTGTTTTGAACACGGAACCACATCAACAGATGATGGTCATGCCGACTCCCTTGCTGTGACTCGTTTAAATCGCTAAACTCATTGACAAGTTCCTGATGAAGTGGGTATCATTGACTGTGTAATAAACGAGTAGCGTTTGTTGACTGAAAAACGAGATAGAGTAGTGTTGAATCAGACATGCACTGATTACCCCTCTAAATGACAATGGAACCTGTATTAAAAACATCACGACAGTTGCATTACTATGTCAAGTTGTGGGTAGCAAAGGGTTTCCTAGTATAAAAAAAAAAATACGCATGTATCACTCAAAGACCAAGATGATGGTAAATGGTTTTCTTTAAAGGTATTGTCCATCAGAAACTTGTACCAAGAGTTCCGATGGTAAACAAGAAAGCCTATCAGGGAATACTACCGTGCTTGAGAGATCCTGTGCTCAAGAAGCCTGAACTGTGGGAAAACCCAACTTGAATTTTTCATAATAACAATCTCTAGAGTCACTCCCAGATCCAAGCTATCCAGCAGAATATCAGATCCCCGTTGTGTCTCATACACCTTATTACATCTATATGTCAACAATGGGAAGATTCAAGACAACAGATCTGCCTGTTAATCCAGAAAGTGAGTTCCAGCAGACTTACCAAAAATGGAAGAGACGTTGGAACAGTACCCCAGCAGGCGGGAAAGTTGAAAAATGTTATACAATAAGAAATAAAAATATTACAGCAAAAGTTTCGATTTTTCTTGAAGAATATGAACACCCTACATATTTCGAAAAAGATTATTACTTAAAAAATGTGTCAGATCATTTTGACGAGTCCTTTATAAATAAAATTAATCTACTGTTTTATAATTTGTTTAGTTAATACATAAAACATTTCTTTCACAGAAGCAAATTAAACAAGCTGGTAATGAAATAAATCAGTGTTACCTCATCACAGTGAGGACATGGGCCTGAAATGTGGTCGAAAGCCTGCTTCGATGTAACCACTGAGTTCAGCCACTGAAACAATTAGAATTTCGATATTTTCTCTTATTCACTAACAAACAAGGGGCACTTTCCATTTGCACAACAGTACAAAGGTGAAAACCTATCTGTGGTAAGTAGTATTAGAACAAACAAAGTTTTATAAAAGAGTTCTGAAGAATGTTAGATATTGATCATAACTATACTGATATTAGATTTCAATTAAATACTGTAAATGATGTATGTTTTACTTGGTTTCAACAATCTAGTTATGTGATTAGGTAGCCAGTGAACATTTCCAGAAGCTACGGTCAAGTTCTCGAAGGCACACACGTATATCAATACAATATCTACTTCACCGTAGTTTCCTTGGAACACAATTTCATACCACTTGATAATAATTTTAGAGTTTTTGATTGGTGCCATAAAGTATTAGGTAAATTATTTTATCGGAAACGATGTTTACCTGATCTTAAGACTTTAGAAAATAACAAACAGTCTTTCGCTTTTTCATGATATAATTTCTTAAGTGATCAATTACATAAGATAATAAGTGCCAGATAAATTTTCATCTCGGTCAACGGTAGTCAATTACCGCCATTATAGCATTTATGATAATTATAGTTATTTTTATTGGGATTTTTAATTATGGATTTCTTATTCATTACAGTACAACAAAGTAAATCTAATAAGTTTTACAAAACTATAGTTTAACTATTCTTAAAACTGTAGTAAATAACAATCAGTCTCTGATTTGTTACATAATAGCAGGTCATTTAATAATTAAAGAAACAAATTGATCTGAACAGTTGAAATTATGTTCAACTGTTAAAATCCGTTTTGTTCTTTAATTTCACTCAACAATCTTTAATCCAAAAGTATCTCTCATCTTGAAGGTAATCAAAAGAAGACTAAAAATATGTTTGTGTTAAGAACTTGGAATTTTGTTTGAAATTAAAAACAGCATACACTTCATTAGGTCATTCATTAGACCTCTGAATCTTAAACGTAAAATGAAAAGTTTGGTTCATCTAATTTAGGGACCAAGACTGATTCAAGTGTTTGTAAATCATCATGTAATAATCTTTACAAATTAGTTTGATTTAATTAGTAAAAATAATTTGAGATAATATTGAAACCTCGAGGAGGCAGCTGTGATGGAATCGCCCACTACAGGTGGGGTTCGAACACCACTTGGCAGGAGGAGGTTGATTAGGTAATGAGGTCTCGTAACAAATAATGCATTCAACTTCTTCCAGTTCTGTTGTTTCACATTCCTTCTGAGGTAAAGACTCCATATTTAATAGTCTCGTTAGATTATCTGCGACACTCCAGCCTTCTTCCCAGCCTATCACCTGAAAAAAAATATATTTCTAAATATGTATATTGGTCAAACATTATCTACATGTTCACCATAACGCTTCTGATATATGTGGAACCTGACTTCTATCATCGCTATTTCATTGCTACTGTTGCAAAACTATAGAAGGCTTGGTCCTAATTCTTTCATTTATCTTCTAAATGTTGCACATATACCCTGACCGCTCCATTAGAAAATTTTAGAAAAGAGGAACAACGAGCAGTGATTCAATATTTCTGGTGCTAGGAAGTCAAAGGCGTAGACTATCATCGCAAAAGTCCACTGTCACGTAAAACTATAATGGATTGATACTAATCTTTCATTTTTCTTCCAAATGTTGCACACATACCCTGACCACTCTATTAGAAAATTTTAGAAAAGAGGAACTTCAAATTCACACAACGGGTTCTTGACCAAAGGTTTTATGACCAAAATCCTCAAGAACCTCTTGTATGAATTTATATATATATATAACGTTATTTAAAGCTTTAAAATGAAACTTAATTTCAAATAAAGCACTTGATGACATATTTAAAAACAACACAAACTCTCGCACTACCTACATCCACATTTTACATCCAACTACATGAGGTCTACAAGAATATCTTGCAATGATAAACAATATAATTCTCATAAACTCTTTGAAATCAATAACTGTTAAATCCATACATTTTGTTAGTACCACAGAGATTAAAATAATTTATATATATATATATTATAAGGTAGGCAAAAAAGTTTGCAGTTTGAATTACAAACACTATTATACAGTTGAAAGAATTTTGTAATTATACTTCTTATATGTTTTCATTATTTATAAGTGAATCCAAAACTATAAGAAACTCATAAGGTATTAAAATCTGATTGAATATATGCATACAGGATTGTTTTTTAAGAATAATTTAGGCAGAAATATTTAAAGTAGAACATGGACCTCTAATGCGGTCGTGAAAGGATAACAGATTTAGACAATAATGAAATGGACTCTTAAAGTTTAAATATACTAGACGTTTGTATTCAGCTTCTTTCACAGCAGTAACAAACAACTGCTTCTGAATATAGCAGAACACAGCTATCTTCAATACAAGAAACTCTAGTTTTTGCTTGTATTATGATCTTAAATAACACAAATAAAAATGCCAATAAAGAGACAAGTAAGATCACTTAGTATCACGTAAAAAATTTTTTAGTTTAATATTCACCTGAAGATTTCTTTGAAACAATTCTCTCGCTTTAGTTACAGACCCAAGTGTTCCTAGGAATTTGACATCCGGTAATGACGAAGCATTTAAAGGGTTAAATACAAGCTGAAGGGACAAACTGGAGTCTAGAATTAACAAAAGAAATCAATAAAGTTAAAAATAATATGATTATATAGCATTTCTAACTACAAAAGTACACAAAGTTATAGCTTTTTTAGAAATGCTACATTCACAGAAAAAAGTTCTATCAAAAATATATACTGGGTGCTTCTGTTATGACTTGAATTAATAATCTATTTAATATGGAATGATGAATTCCCGTTCAACCAAAAGTGACCAAGTCCTTTTTTTTATTTGGAACATATAATGAAATTTATTTGTTTAATTTTCACATATATATGCTTTTGTCTTCAGTAGTCGAGTACTACGAAATGCCACTGTTTTTTTTTTAATAAGTACCCATTACAGTCATGAGCAAGTTAAATTGTCAGGTTGACTTGATAATTAAGTCAAACCTGATAATTTGTGGTCAGCTTTAGTTATCTGACTAAACTGAATATAGTAATCCCACCCTAGTTCACGGTTCAGTTTTCGCGGGTTCAGTGTTTCACGGGATCCTGAAATGTACAATTAAAAATTAAAATAATATAAAAAAATATTCAACCGTAATTGCAGTAATGAAAAAGTACAGTAGTTAGTATTAGAGAAGAAAATATACAGGATTCTTCTTGTACGATCGAGAAAGATATCAAACAACCAGTGACTTACTGGGTCAAAATATATTCTACAGTATTAAATGAAAGGTTAATAAAAGTTATTAAAAAATATTCAATAAAGACTAAAAATTCATAGAAAATATTAAAACATAATCAATTGTAACAAGAGAATAATAAAAATATCAAAAAATAGAAGTTAAAATTAATAAAAAAATATTGAAAGATGTTTCCTTTGATCTGATTAGCTAATTCATATAACCCAACTTCCTGTTTACCACGCCACCACGTAACCACGTTCTTGTAAATCTTTATTAATTATTTTTTATTTTATTTTTTTTTTTTTTTTAAGAACAAAGTACAGTATTCAGTAAGGTCAGGATTCTCTCTCTGTTGGAAAGGTCGTTGTTTGAGCTTTAGAGGCGCAAACAACGTCGTTTTTTCTCATAATCATGAATTCCTCTAAATCAGAGTTTTTCAAACTTTTTTTGACGCGGAACCCTTTTTGGTTCCAGTAACTTTCCCGGGAACCCCAGATTCTAATGATTTCATACAATCATAATATAAATATTTTCATATGGCTTTTTAAATAGTATGTATGTTTAAAAACAATTAAAAAAGTAGTATTACTGCAATGTGTATTTTTCGAACAAACATATTCGAATTAGTAAAATAAAAGATTTTAATTTTCATATTTTCCACAAGGGCATAACACATAAAACAGAATTACTAGCAATTTTAACACAGAGTTTGTTATTCTGTGTTATTCTGTTATTCCTGTGTTATTTAACACAGGAACGTCCATTATTCGCGGATTTTCGCTTTTCGCGGGTATTTTCGGTCCCCATTATCCGCGAAAAGTGAGGGATTACTGTAGTCCATTCAGTTTAGTTATATAACTTTCCA
This sequence comes from Hermatobates lingyangjiaoensis, assembly GCA_026182355.1. Taxonomy (NCBI): domain Eukaryota; kingdom Metazoa; phylum Arthropoda; class Insecta; order Hemiptera; family Hermatobatidae; genus Hermatobates; species Hermatobates lingyangjiaoensis. The sequence goes on along the minus strand of JAPFBL010000236.1, from coordinate 67,026 downwards.
TATTGAATGGATGAGTTATGGATGAGGACATGATAACTCATGTCCATTCTGCCCATGGAGAGATGAGTTTTTGCAGACGACGAAAACTTAAAGTAATAAAATGGAATAAACAACTTAATTTTGCAAAAAAATAAAATCACATTTGTCCATGAAGTGACCCCACATGCATAAGTAACAAATTTTTTTGGTGATAAGTTAAAACAATAACTGGCCTACTAGTTAAAGAGTACCACAGATCCAGAGTCCATAGCTCGCCCTAAATCAGGGGTGGGCAATTATTTTGACTCACGGGCCAAATTAACTTCAAAATTTGACAGGTGGATCATTTCAGTGCAAGATACAATATAAAAAACAGCATTAGTTAACAGCACGCATTAAACGAAAACAAAAAAAGTCATTGAAGTATAAACATACTCATTTAATGAGAACAGTGTTGTTGATCACAAATTCTAAATATAGCATCGAAGTCTGGGGCAATTCTCAGAACAGATCTGAGATATTTATCACCCATCTGGGATCTTAGGTTTTTTGTTGGTATTTATCACACTTAAATAATCTGACCAGCAAACGAAGAACGAAATATGAAAGTGTGATACTGCACCACCTGATGTTGAAATGCACTTCATTGCGAGTCAAAATAAAATTAATACAATCATTTACATCAAATCTAAATCATGTACCAATCTTCGGTGGGCCGGATTCATAAGATCAAAGGGCCAGATGAGGCCCGCGGGCCGTAGTTTGCCCACCTAAATCCAGTACTTGGTTTATTTATAATTGTCATGGGAAGCAATTAAGCGATGATACTTTCCTTCCATAGAACACCACTTAAGGCAAAGTTGTAAATATTGATGTGAGACATCCAAAAAAATAGTAACTTCTTGTTTGTTTTCTCCTTGAATGTTTTCAAACAAAAGACAACAATTTCAAACCATTAATAAGAGATCAAGGTGCATTCGTTGCAGTTTTAGAAGCAAAGGGATATATATACCTTCACCATCATCATCACATGACTTAAAACGTCGCCCGTCACAAGTGGCATAGAGATAGCGATGTAAGCCCCCTAATACACAACAAAATTTAAGAAATTAGATCTCTTCGGGTGCCTTGGGAAATGATTCTATGGGATCTCTAACCAAATTCAACATCATAAGGTAAAAAAAAAAAAATCGTTCATAGAAGAAGTCACTGTCATTTGTATCTACTAATCAATGCCTTCATGGTAAGACCTCATATCTCTGTAAGGTATGCTTTCTTAAGTTGTAAATTATTAAATATACAAATAAAATAGTTTAAATAATTGAAACTCAAAATAATTCAAAAATGTTGAATTGTCTAAACTCAACAAAGAAGGTGTACTTGAAATTAGGCAAAACTGGATATGAGTAACCATTTAATTTTTAAATCTTTGATTTTTTTCATTTGCCACAAAATAACTGTTCTCATGGAAATATTACACCATTATTACTAAAAGAAAAAAGAATAAAAAAAATATAAACTTTATAACTCATTATTCGGTTGTTTCAAGTCAGCTAGTGGAGGTAAAAAGATTACGTTTAACATAACTAATTTTAAGGGGTCTGAATTTCTGTTCATTTGTTATTGGCGAGCCAGACCAGCGAAGATAATTTAAATTCTGCTTTACTCAAGTCCATTACTAGGGATGCTTAACATTGTATTTGTACAAACTCGGGCCTTTGCAAGAGACATCGTGAATAAGATTTTTCATTTCATGTGAAAATTTTAAGATCACCGACAAGATGAAAGTCAACAAAATCTTCAATTCTAAAGGCAAATATGCTACATTCAACTAGAAATAACGACATATATATTTTTTCTTTAAGTAAGTCATAAATACATGCATATTGTTAGTGCCATAGAGGTTAGTAAATAAGATATTATTATCAACCTTCATACCTCGTTTATCGCTGCTGAAGTCGCCCGACTTCTATTGCGAAACCGGTCGGGCGACTTCAGCAGCAACAGACGAGGTATGACGGTTGATAATACCATAAACCATAAATAACTACTAATTTGATCCTGGTTTCCGATATCTTGACCAAAAGGATTAAAAGAAACTGTTTTTTTTTTTCATATTAAGACCATTATTTATAGGACTACTTTTAGAAGCATTGGTACATACAAGCTACATTAAAGGATTAAATGTATATCGGGAATTCTATCCTAACATCCATGTAAACTATTCTACATGTATATCTATTCTTATACCTACTCTCTGGGTACCTATTCTACCATCTATACTGTAAAATATTCCGCTGTATATTTTATACCAAATGTAAAATATTCCGCTGTATATTTTATACCAAATTCAAATTACTAAAAAGAAGAACCTTAAAGAGTAATTTTACCAACACAAACTCGTCAGTCTGACCTCCTTTCCTGAAGGCAGCATGCATTTTTTAAATGTATTTCTATCAAACACAAAAATGATTCTTTCTGACAGAGCCAGTTACAAAATCCGGTACTTCTTATACAATCGGTAAACACAAGACCATACATTCAAGGCGATTCAAAAGAACTTAAGTAATTTAATACATGAATATTTCAAATGGAAAGAAAAAGTAAATTCAAATCAATATATTATTTGATACTAATATTAAAAAAATAAATTATTGAATTGTATATACTTATGAGAAGTCTTCGATGAATGTCTTTTTTCCTCGGCTCAGTTGGTTCAATAACCCACGCATCCACTGCTAACTGATCACACATGACCCAAAACGGTAATAAAGACTCCACACATGATTTAAATTTATTATAAAATTCTCCCACAGAAAGACACTAAAATAAAAGTTATCATACATAGACAAAATTGAATCCACTGAGAGCTTAAAATCTAATAATAACAATTAAATATTACGATAATACATAAATACAAGCAAACATCACGCTTTATCAAAAACTACGACATTAACAATTTTTTTTTCTATCCTTAATCATATATGCAGCAGGATTTTAAAGTCAATGGAAAAAATGTGTAGCAAATCTTCAAGACCTTGATCCGACTTCGACTCTAGCTTATACAAAAGTTACCTCTACCTGTGAGGTAAGTTTAGGGGTGCCGATGTAGAATCAAGCAGGTAATTTGGCTCGTCCTATAACTAAAATGGGTACCTAATAATAAATGAGCCACACTTTCCACTTCTAGAATAACACTAAAAGCTGAATGCCTATAAGTATGGGGGCATTAGAAACAGTTTTTATGAAACCCTATTAGTCTGACTCAGAATCGCAAGGAAGGATGAAAATAAACAGTAACAGTTATATGCAAGACAAGTTAATGGCTGATGTAAAATTAAGAGTAATGCAGAAATTGAGAGCTCGTTAAGTAATGGACATATTTTCAATTTCATTAAAACATATCGGTTAAGATAGATGGAGTATGCTGCTAGAATGGAAGAAGAACGATCACAGAAAAGTAGGCCAGATACTTCCTTCAACAAAAGAAGAAAGAAATAAAAAGTCTAAAATAAAATAGAAAGATGAGATTTAAAAAGGTACAAGTAAGTTGAAAAATAGGAATTGGAGAAGAGAAGCTCTGGATAGAGAGAGGTGAAGGATTATTCAAGAGCCAAGGGCCCACTGACCTGAATAGCCATTGCGAAAGCTAAGTCATTTACAATTACATTATGTTAGGAAAAGTATTAAGTCTTCACACAAAAAGAGTTTATTACAAGAAACTAAACAACGCGTTTCGAACACTTGATGTTCTTCTAAGTTACATCTAGAAAAAAATATATATGCATTTAAGAGCTTTTGGAAACATAGGGGCGAATTAATTAAAATGAATACATCTGACACTATTAAGTGACGACGGGAATAATATTGAAATGGCTTCAATTGATCCTTAACTTAAAACTACATACTGAGACATGTTTAATTTACACATAAAAGAGATTCTTAAATACCTGCTCTGCTGGGGTGGTTGTTCGGGAGGTGAGACCAAGCAAGGACTGAGGGTGTCAGGGAGTGTTTTTAGGGGGTGGGAGGAGTTCAAAGGAATGCAGGAGGTCTTGCCAGGTATATTAGCCTAACTGTACCATGAGAACATGTACTGACTGTCACTCTTATATTTAACACTCCGGCTGTTTTAGCAAGAGGAAAACACATCTTCCTAATTATATAAAAAGGTCAAGAAATGTTGTGCATCTTGGTATCTGTTCATTAATACATAGAAAGGTGTTCTTTCTGAATGATTTGTTTATTTCAAAAACCTCTAACCCTGCTATTTCCTGATCCTTTTTATTGATATGTTTTTTTTTTAAATTAGTATTTGGATCAATAACTATGGTTATTAGTTATAAGGTGTTTGCAAAGTGGGAAATGAAATGCTCACTACTTTTATTTCTTTCTCTTTTTTGAATATACTCTTTTTGGTGTTCTTTAATTCTTTTTTCAAAATTGCGAATGGTCATTCCTATGTAACTGCAATCACAGAAGTTTATGTGGAGACTCAATACTTTTCCTAACATGAGTAAATACCACACTATAACAGATTGCACAGTTAATGGAAATTTCATTAATATGAAACCTTAATTGTAATATGAGGAATTAGTACTCATGAAAAAACTCATGATTTTGGATAGATGTGTTAACTTATGTTTACAGATTTTACAATCCTTATTCGTTGATCATTTTTGTGTAAAAAAAATTTGAGTATACGTGCATATATAAAATAAAATAGTCATTTAGACTCCGTGGAATATGCAGGCGGTATATTTACATCTTAATATTTTATATATATGTTAGCACTATTTATATAGTGTAATATGTATACTGTTTATAAATAGTGTAACTTATTTATTTATAATATTGTAAATTTTGGAACAATACTTCCTGTAAGCATATATTATTACAAATATAACCATAATTTGAAGAAACTTGCTTCATATCTCTGAACATTATACTTTTGTATATATATATATATATATATATATTGTAATAACAACCTTAAGTTGAATAAAAATAGCAAAAATTCCAGTTCCCAGACTTAGATCACGGTTTTTTTTTAACCTCGAGCCAAAGGGGTTTGTGAAACAACAATCTCAACGCTGAAATGAACATTTGAACAACATAAAAGTTTTTTCTCATTTATAATACCAAATATGATTGTATTTCAGTTTTCAGATTATTTACTTTATGCATATCATACACTATATGAGATTTAATAAAGTACATTCACTGCATGCAATGTTGTTTTATTGGTTCACAATTGAAATAAAACACAAGTTAACAAGAAGTAATAGTCATAATTGGCAGTATGTACGTAATATTGAAACATTTACTAGATTTTCCAATATTTTCTGTGACTCAAAAAAGGTCAAGAACTAATACTACCGTGACTAAGAATAGGAGGAGAAATGTAATTACTAGCCAATAATTTATGAAATATTTATTTTAATTCTAGTAGATGAAGAAATTTTTCTAATAATAGCTTTATACTAATGCTTATAATATTAATATCACCAGCTTATCAATATAGTGGAATAGACGAACAAAATATCTCCTTTAGCATTGCAGACTTATCGAAAGATGTAGAAGTGAAATAATTCCACTATTGATGAAAACAAACAAACTTTTTATTTAAGATATCTACGACAAATTAAGGAACTAGGAGAAGACAGATTTCAACATTTTTATTATGAAATGGAGAAGTTATAAGGTAAAATAGAAAAATCACTAATAGTTATAAACTAAAATAGAAACTTATATAGTACTTAGATAAGAACAACAGATATCTGGTGATAATGAGGAAAACGTGAGTGGAAGAAGTACTGATCATACAATATGTAGTGGCTTTGGCGAGCATGCAAAATACATCAATAAATATTAGAGATAGTTATATTTAATTACCTTTTTCAAAACAGAGATGACTTGATCTGGTAAATCGGCTTCCATCAAAGTAAGAGGAACACGAGGATAGTTGACACCAAACTGAACACGAACACTGTGTACAAACCCTGTACTGTCTTCATGATTTAGTCGTACCCATTTCACTTCTGCATTAAAACTATCCACGTTTTCATTGCCAATATACAATTCAATGTCTCTTATAACATTTTCCCAAGATTGTAAAGATTTCAAATTCAGTAAATCACTTGATGCTTGACTTTTAACATCTTTCAATGATGATTTTATTAAAGAGAGAACTTCCAAAAATGTCGCAGCTTTTTTAATCTAAAATAAACCAACTATCATAAATTTTACTGGAAATACATTTAAACCTTTTTTTTTTTAAAAAAAAGTACACAACTGTTTTCACTGAAAAATAAAATGAGATATTTCACTACTTACCTGCAATTACTGTTTTATATTATAACTGACATCCGGTCAACTGTAAAGTAAAATATATCTCTTTGGAGTGGATCACACATTGCGATCTACCAAATATTAAATAATAAGGTAAGCCAATAATAAATATCATTTTTTCTCGTCTTCAAAGACACGAAAACTTCATGCTTTAGGCATTCCAAATTATAATTTTCACATTAAAATCGTACGATCATGAACAAAATATTTGAATTTAGGTAGTAATTAAATCAGGCTAATAACGAAACTGTATAGCTACTGTAATGAATATGATAGATCTTAATTTACCATTGACAACCAACAAATAACGAAAAAAAGTCTCCACTTCAAAGGACCAACATTTTACTAATAGAAAAATTGTGTTCTTTACCCAAATACATTTTTTCCCTTTCATTATTCATATTATAATGTAATTGTCAGAACAGCATTCATTGCCACAAAGAAGAACTGAATAATATGATGGGAATCACAATCTATCCAGATATTTATGAAACATTTTGTGAAGTGTTTTCATAAATTAAGCTAGTAAACTTACAAATAATGTCCGTGGTACTTGACTAAAGATATAGTGGATGAGGTTTTTCATTTACTTCTTTAGTGAAAATATTATAAAGAAATGTTAAGCCAACCATACCTCTTTGTCAATAGATGATATCAATAGCTTAACATCATTCGATGAGTGAATTATTAATCCATTCACAGATGGATAATTTGGAACAATAAATAAAAAAGAGTGTGACACTCCCTGCAAATAAAAGATTGCACATCACTTCAGATTATAAATAAATAATAAAAATAATACGTAATTTCGTACCTTATTTTCAATTATACCTTCCCAACGGCAGTAACTATTATTAGGAACTAAGTAAGGAAACTGTCTGTATAATTCAAGTACTTCATTATGAGACATATTTTCAACAGTTCAACTTAACAATATAAATATTATTAACACATAAATATTTAACATCTTCAGATTATAGAAAATTATATATGAACATACAAATACAAATTACATCTTAAGTAGTAAACAATTTTAAATATAACAATTTAAAATTCCCGCCACTTAATCAGGTGTTAATGCAGATCAAAAAATTCCCTAAGGCATATTATTTAACTATTGGATATCATTAGTCCCATTTTTGAAAATTATACATTATAAATATAACTTCGTACTTAGTTATAACAGTCTTATAGTGCAAAGGTTAAGAAAATGATCAGTGTTCATATGACTTCAACTATCGTTGAACACTATCTATCAGCACTTCTGATTCTGGATAATAAGCCTAAATTAAACCAACAGCAGATAGGTAGCACACGTCAGCTCAAACTGCTAGGTTGAATGCCCCCCCATCCTAACTTTAATTTGTCTTTTATCCATCCTTGTAATGTATTGAATGTTAAATGTTCCTAGTATTAGACTTCGTGATATTTATTTTTTTAGTGATCAATTTTATTTAACTTACTGTTATGTTTACATCCTTGTTCCATGAAAATAGTTTTGTTTTGTGACGGTTTATAATAATTTCTGATAACCGATCTTTTACCATGTGATAATGACAGTTATATAAGGGATTTTCGTTTGATGGGCGATTCTACATTGGGTGTCCAAAATTTTGCCTAACTCAAGTTCATTTCGAGTAGGGATCTTTAACAAGACATGACATTGTACAGGGTCGGAACTGACGGCTTAACGTCCAAGGCTGATTTATTCACCTCCCGAGTGAATAAATCGACTGCCAGGTGTGTATTGCAACACTGACTCACAGCCTATAATCGTGTACATTAACCAATGACCTATTCTTGCTCTTAATAACTATATATTAGGTTTTTTCTTTACAAACATAAATTTGAAATACATGATCCAGCAAATGATGAATACATTCATAACCAATCATCATTATTCCAGAGAAATGGAATATTAAGAACCAATTATGAATAGTGAAGCCAGAAAGCGAAATACCAGCTGAGTCATAGCTTAGTCTGACTCTTGAAGGAGAAAGCCAATACGAGAGAGCTTATAAACCTAACACATCTACTTTGACATTGAAACGAACACACTGGTGCGACAGACATGTGTCCATTGAAACACCATACCCTCCGTCACATAATTGAAAATACCCGAGAAAGTTCTCTTTGTAAATAGGTAACCTGTCCATGAAAATTAAAAGGACTCACAAATAAATCAAAAGTGTATAAACATTTAGTTTTCAGACAAAAGGGAAATTATCTAAAAAAAAATTAAAACCAATCAAAGATCAAATAAGTTTATAATAATGATTACATAATGATAAGCCACTTATTAAATAACGATAATATTTCAATACAGACACATATTCAGTGGTATACATTTCATAGTGTTCCAGTATCAAACGTTCTTCATATGCAGCCTCAGACTATGCATTCTAAAATTTCTTCTAACATTTGTTTTATATGAACAATAAAAACAACAAAACTCTCTCTTTTCACCTTTATGAATTCGCTTAACATGAGCTCTTAATGATCTCCTAGACGATGTTTGAAAACTGCAGTCACGACATTTATATATTCCATATCGATGTTTACTCTCAAAATGCGTTCGCAGATTCTGTTTCGAGACACTCTTGTAAGGGCACAAATCACAGTAATATATAATTTCAAATGGATTATGAGCAGTGTAAACATGCTTCTGAAACAATTCACTACTTTTAGAAATCTTCTTGCATTGGCAACACTGAAACTCTGATTGATTCATATGTTTTAAATTCAAATGACTGGGAGAAAATAGACAACCGCATAGGTGACATGGTTTTAATTAATTAAGTGAACCGTTAATCTATGCTGTTCTAACAAACCCTTCGTGCCTACACTATAATCGCACTGTTGGCAGCGAAAGACTGTAACCCCTGGACGATGACAACGACGCATGTGACACTGTAACTTATGAACACTTGGGAATACTTTATTAGGACAAAAGCCACACTGTAGTCGACGTGGACTGTGACAGGCTTCGTAATGTCTTTTCATGTCCTGTGGACGTTTGCAACTATAATCACACTGATTGCATTTTAACATACTTCCTTTTAATGACATAATCTCTTTAGCAATATTATCTATAAAAATGTCAGCTTTTTTGGGGAAACACCCTACATATTTGCAGAACATACCCATATGCTGCTGCCAGTCATTTTCTTCAGTGAACTCCTCTTCACAACAGTAGCACTTATAAAGATCTTCAGTGGCATAAGCTTCCCTGATGTATGTAAATGTCTTCCTACTTTTCTCAAAATATCTCTTCATTTTTTTAGAGCATCTCGTTTTACTACTGCTACATCGACCTATACTTTCGTCACTACAAGGTAATATAGTTCTTAAATCTTTTTCCATCAGAGAAATTTCTGTTGATTCCTCCAAAGTTTCAAACCCACCAATGTCATCTTCTGCCTTCACATAAAAGCTAACAGTATAGCAACAGTCACTACTCGTTATCACATCACTGACTTCTTCTTTTATATTGCAACATATAGTATCACCCTGTTCATACTTCATAACGTCTTCTGATTTTGTGTCTATACTGATTCTCGGGGAAGTATCACAATTTGTTACCTCATTATCGTCTTGTCTTTATGTTCATGCATAATGTATTAGCTATGTTTTCTCTGCTGACATCATCGCATTCTCCTCTTGCTCTTATTTTGCAGTTAGCTATGTTCTCATCCTTGACTATGCTGATTTCATAAGATTCTAATTTTCTGTATACATTGAGTTTCTGCACATCCTTTAGGATATCATTAGTAATGAAAGACTTTGATTTCACAGTGTCAATGAGTTTGACTTGAACATCCTTTAGTCTTTTAGCATGCATTCTCCAGTCTTCACCTGAAAATCAACACTCATTAAAAAAAAAAAAAATATTAAACAAATCATACTGACTGACATAATGCATGCAATATAGTGCAATTAAATCAAGTCGTTGCTGTAATGGACTTGGTGCAATTTATTCTTGATTTCTCGTTGTATAGGCGTTTACTGTATAATCACATTTACTAAACTAAATATTACATATTATTCAAAGCAATAACTGAACTAAAAGTTTACCTGGACGCAGAACATTATAAGGATCGTCCTCAACTTTTATGTCGCTCACCAAGTCACATTCTTCTGCAAGAAAATATTCATTAGAATTCATCAAGGTATGAATAGTCGAAATAAGTTACCGTTGTATTCAAATTGAAAATTTCAGTTACTTAATTTATTTTTATTGAAAGGCTATTATCACTATTGCACACTGTACACATCATTAAGGTAATGTATAAAAATTTAACTGAATAAATACTATTAAAGCAGATTAAAAACAGTATGCCTATCTGAATAGAACAGCTATTCATATTTAATAATTTCTATAAATAAAAAAGTTGTTATTATAAACTGTTATTATCATATTCAAGCAGGATTGAAAGCAAAATGTGACTTGAACTTATGAATCTAACAGTTATAAATTCATTTTAAAGAAAAAATAACTTTACCTTCTTTAATTTTCAAATATACCGACATGGTTTACAATTTATAACACAGGAAGAGGTTTCACGCAGAGTTGTCTGACTTAGAGATCTTCCTCTAAGCCGGTACTAGGCTCCGTATTTAATTACTCGTAACTCATAAAAGATTCAGTTTTTACTTCTGTATATTCTTTCGAATGCATATTTGATCAATTTTATAAATTACTATATAATTCTTTAAAGTTTAATTTAATAATTTAATTCTAATTGGAAAAAATTTACTTCAACTCCAAAAATATATTACTTTCTTGAGATAAACGAAATTTTTACTCTATTAAAATTATAGCTTAAGCAAAAAAGATATAATCTAACAGTGAATTAAATTGCACGCATTGTCTAATACAATTGGTAGTTGATAGTTTAGATTAATCAAATAATAAAAAGAATATTTTTTCTGAACAATACATCAAGAAATGTTGCAAGAAGTCTTTGCTCATAAATGTGATATTAAATGTTAAATTGTACCTACATTTTTCATTATTCTATGTTAAGAATTGTGTTAATACACATAAATGCATACAGTGATTTAAGTTTTATACACGTACATTTTGATTTGAATATTTCTTAATTCATATTTTACGCTTTATATATTACCTTATAAGTTTAACTGATGTAGACATAGATGTGATCATAAATATATTCTAGCTATTTTCATCGATATATAATAACTTATCTTTTTGCTTATATGGAGTAGGGCCGGATACTAATAACAAATAATTCAGTAATAATTACATATTTTAAACAAACGAATTAATCAATCAGAAATAAATAAGCAAGTCTTAAATCCATTTAACTTTAACAATACATTAGCCAAAAGATTTGAATTATGGTTCAAATATTATCTTTAATATTCGTAAACTCTCATACATACTTAACGCATAGTTAAAGTTTTAAGTCATTATTTAACGCATAACATTTTTTGATGCTTAAAGGAAGTTAAACCAATTAGATATGAAAAGGTAATGGTAAACTATTGATAATAACTAAAGCTTTGTTAAAGTTTATGAGAAACCCATATAAAATTACAATAATTGTCTTCAATATCAATCTGATATCAATAGTAACATTTCTGGTATCTGGTTATTTCTAATTGAACAAACCATGTGGAAATATCATCATATAAAATAATCTACCCGCGGCTGCCATTACCAATTAAAGTCAAAATGTAAATAAAAAGGTTATACAGCAAACCTTATCTATTATAATATTTTTAGATATTACCTGAATCACAACTCTGATTTTTAAATAAACTTTACAAAAAACTTCCCGGGGATATACCTAATAATTTCCGAAATTTTCACGGCGATTGCATGTATTTTTTTAAATCTATCGAGTACAAACAAACAGACATACATTCATTTTTATATATATATAGATTATTAGTCGAAATATAAGCAAAATAAATATATCATCCAGTGATTATATAAGACAAATTGATCCTACTTGTAATTACTCGTGGTAAATAAATTGGATTGTTTACATTTATTATGTCTGATTCTTAATTTATTTGTGGTTTCCATTTGTTTTGAGTATAAAGGGAAAATCAACGACGAGTATTGCTTATTGAGAAAGGTATTTGATCATTTTATTCAGATATATATATAAATTATAACAAAGCCATCATAGAAATACACGCTTTCATGACTAAATGAACAAGTAAAATTACAGACTGGATGAAAACGCTACCTTGCTGCGGGGTATTTCGTCCCCTGAAGATGACGGAGGATTGTCGATATATGCGTGAGTTATGTCTATGAATATTCACGATGCTTTATTTCATATATCTATACATATCTGTACAAAATTAAAGTTTATGATGAGATGGTTAGTTCTTCAGGTTCAAATTAAACGGTCATCCCTATATTTTGCCATTTACAACGTTTCATAGGCAACTATATATAAAATTACATTAAAAATAGAAATACTAAGTATTACATTAAGACTTATTATAATACCTAGTTTTTCTGTTTCAAAATTTTATACTTCAACGTATGAAAAATGTTTTAAGCGAAAACTGAAACCGTGGGTAAGAGAGTTTAATTGTGCCTGAAGCTCTTTTGGAGTCCTGATAAATTTTAATTTTGTTTCTAATTCACAGTGACAATTTTTCACACATATAGATATATTTTATTACTTAACTTGCCTACATTAAGTCATGTATGGTAACTACATCCCTTCTCTAGTTTTCTCATATAATTCTTCCATCTTTTAGGTATCATATAAATTAATTTAAGAAATGGTTTACTTTTATTTTCATATTTACAGTGGGGCCGATGATTTGGTCGACAATGACCATTATCAAGGAATTTCTTTTTGCAAATTGAATACAATACATATTTGCAATAACAATCAATTAATTTAAAGATAACAAATAATGAAATAAACATTTGAATTTACAATCTACCATAATAAAACTCGACATAACCTTGTGATAATAGGTTTGTTTCTAAATAACCTATATCAATTTTTTTAACAATATAACTTAAACCACTCTCTAGTTATTGTATCTTTATCACGTATGTAAGTTTAAAATTCTGGAAAAACAATTGGTCTGTTCGATAAGGTTCGACTCCTTCTGCTACATATTTAATGATTCAATTATATGCAGCATCGTATGGTTATTTTCTAGATATAATACTTAAATATTATCTTTTATAATATTTCTACCTAGCTTGCTTTTATGTATTTTCATTTGGGGTGAAATATATGTGTTTATCCCTTATGTATCCAGAATCTTTGCAGACCCTAGACAGTTTGCTATGTAGCGTGACAAGCATGGGTAGTATCAAACCTTAGTCAATGTTCAGGACATACTGTCATACGGAGATCAGCAAACAAAGGACCTAGTCTTTCCGCTATATAAACTAAATTTTTTTCATTCTGTAACCGATCCTCTATCGTGTGATAATGTCAGTTATATAAGGGATTTTCGTTTGATGGGCGATTCTACATTGGGTGTTCTAAATTTTGCCTAACTCAAGTTCAATTGGAGTAGGGATCATTAACAAGACCTGACATCGTAGAGGCCCGGGACTGACCGCTTAACGTCCAAGGCAGATTTATTCATCTCCCGAGTGAATAAATCGACTGCCAGGTGGGTATTGAAACACTGAGTCACAGCCTATAATCGTGTACATTAACCAATGACCTATTCTTGCCCTTAATAACTATATATTAGGTATTTTTCTTTTCAATCGTAAATGAGAAATACATGATCCAGCAAATGATGAATACATTCATAACCAATCATCATTATTCCAGAAAAATAAAAAATTTGGAACAAGTTATGAAAAGTGAAGCCACAAAGCGAAATACCAGCTGAGTCATAACTTAGTCTGACTCTTGAAGGAGAACGCCAATACGACAGAGCTTATAAACCAATCAGATCTACTTTGACATTAAACGAACACACTGGTGTGACAGACATGTGTCCATTTGAAATACCATACCCTCCATCACATAATGGATATTACCCGACAAAGTTCTGTTTGTAAATGAGTAACCTGTCCATGAACAATTAAAAGGACTCACAAATAAATCAATTGGGTGTATAAACAGTTAGTTTACAGACAAAAGGGAAATTATATAGAAATAAAATTAACACCAACCAAAATCACATAAGTTTATAATAATGATTACATAATGATAAGCCACTTATTAAATAACGATAATATTTCAATACAGACACTTCCTGTTGATCAGTGGTATACATTTCATAGTGTTCAAGTATCAAACGTTCTTCATATGCAGCCTCAGAATATGCGTTATAAAATTACTTCTATGATTAGTTTTATATGAACAATAAAAACAACAAAACTCACTCTTTTGACCTTTATGAATTCGCATAACATGAGCTCTTAATGTTCTAGACGATGTTAGAAAACTGCAGTCATGACATTTATATATTCCATATCGATGTTTACACTCTATATGCGTTGTAAAATTACTTCTATAATTTGTTTTAAAGGAACAATAAAAACAACAAAACTCACCCTTTTGAACTTTATGAATTCGCATAACATGAGCTCTTCTTGTTGTCCTAGAAGATCTTTGAAAACTGCAGTACTGACATTTATATATTCCATATAGATGTTTACACTCAATATGCTTTTGTAGATTCTGTTTCGAGACACTCTTGTAAGGGCACAAATCACAGTAATATGTAATTTCAAATGGATTATGAGCAGTGTAAACATGCTTCTGAAACATTTCACTATTTTTACAAACCTTCTTGCACTGGCAACACTGAAACTCTAATTTATTCATATGTTTTAAATTCAAATGACTGAAATATACATCTTTTCAGTTACACGAATATCTACTAAAAGAACAGTTGAAAATGACTTTAGTAGAGTGCTCCCTTTTTCTGTGGTTCTCGAGTAGATATCTAGACTTTAATGCTATATTACATGGCTGGCAAGTATATTTATTTTTAGGACTTTAGTGACTTAAAAGCCATTGACTTGTTTTTCCTTCATACGAACAATTGTCATATCTTAAACAGCTTCTTTTTCCAGAATGCTTTGACTTAAAATGAGCCGATAGGTATTGTTCGTCCGTTTTCAAGTAGCTACATAAATTACATTTCAATAAATCTTTACTCCTCTTATGAACCATCCTTTCGTTCAAGTGAACCATTAAACTATGCTGTTCTAACAAACCCTTAGTTCCTACACTATAATCGCACTCTTGGCAGCAAAAGACACCTGGACGATGAAAACAACCCATGTGCCGCTGTAAGTATTCAAAAGTGAGGAATACTTTACTGGGAAAAAAGCCACACTGTAATCGACGTGGACTGTGACGGGCTTCGTAATGTCTTATCATACCCTGTGGACGTTTGCAACTATAATCACACTGATTGTATTTTAAAATACTTCCATTTAATGATATAATCTCTTTAGCAATATTATCTATAGACATTTCAGATTTTTTGGGGAAACACCCTACACATTTGGAGAACATGCCCATATGATGCTGCCAGTCACTTTCTTCAGTGAACTCCTGTTGACAACAGTAGCACTTATAAATATCTTCAGTGGCATAAGCTTCCCTGATGTATGTAAATGTCTTCCTACTTTTCTCAATATATCTCTTCATTTTTTTAGAGCATCTCGTTTTACTACTGCTACATCGACCTATACTTTCGTCACTACAAGGTAATATAGTTCTTAAATCTTTCTCTATCAGAGCATTTTCTGTTTGTTCTTCCAAAGTTTCAAACCCACTACTGTTATCTTCTTCCTTTAAATATAAGCTAACAGTATTGTAACAGTCACTACTCGTTATCACATCACTGACTTCTTCTTTTACATTGCAACATACAGTATCGTCCTGTTCATACTTCATAACGTCTTCTGATTTTGTGTCTATACTGATGCTCTGGTTATTTTGACAAGTTGCTACCTCATTATCCTCTTCTGTCTTTATGTTGATGCATAATGTATTAGCTATGTTATCCCTGCTGACATCATCGCAGTCTCCTCTTGCTCTCTTCTTGCCGTTAGCTATGTTCTGATCTTTGACTATGCTGAGTTCATTAGATTCTAATTTTCGGTATATATTGAGGTTCTGCACATCCATTAGGATATCATTACTAATTAAAGACTTTGATTTCACAATGTCAACGAGTTTGACTGGAACTTCCTTTAGTCTTCCAGCATGCATTCTCCAGTCTTCACCTGGAAATCAACACTCAACATTAAACAACTCATACTAACATCATGGATCTAACGGCAATATAGTAAAATGACATCAGAATAAAAACAAGTCATTGCTGTAATGGGCTTGTAAAATATATCTACAAGTTTGCCTGACTTATTAAAAAATATAGACGTCAATCAAAAATAGAATTGCTTGTCGTTTAAGCTTCCTTGTCTATCAGTGAATGACCAGTAATAATTAGTATAATCTATCCTAAAAATAAAAGTAAACAATAAATCATCTATTTTCCTATGAAATATTTGTCTACATGACTACAGCAATGATCGTCAGCACATATATGACATTGTCCATCACCGGGAACAGCAGGCTTTCTTCCTCTCAAAATACTAGTGTCAGATTGATGAATAATTGTCTATTTCTCTGTCTATAGGGTTTAATGGCTTTTACTGTATAATCACAATTAGCAAACTGAATATTACATATTATTTAAAGCAATAACTGAAATACAAGTTTACCTGGGCGTAGAATATTATAAGGATCGTCCTCAACTTTTATTTCGCTCATCAGGTCACATTCTTCTGGAAGAAAATATTCACTAAAATTCTTTCAAGATTGGAAAATATGAAATAATTTACAGCTGTATTCGAATTGTACATTTCTAATATTTACTTTATTGTTGAAATTCAATTATGGCACACAGTAGACATGTTAAATGGAAGGTATTACAATGGTTTGTTTTATTATGGCAGTTAGGGAAATATATTTTATAGAATAGATAAAAGAACTATACACATTTAATAAGTTATAATTATATATAGTTCAATGTACCTAAAGAAACAGAGAAATTAAAAACACAAACTTACAGTCTTTAATTTTCGGTTGAACTGTCTTCAGGAGAGATAAGAGAGGGAAACCAAGCGCACTGGTACAGAGACGGTTGGAGTACCAGTGCGCTTGGTTTACCTCTCTTATCTCTCCTGAAGACAGTTCAACCGAAAATTTAGAGATTGTAAGTTTGTGTTTTTAATTTCTCTATGTTTCCTTATGTACATTGAACTGGATTTGTCCATTTCGTATCGTATTTTCATGGAAAAAGTGTATATATATATATATATATATAATTAACAAGTTGATGTCATCTGCTTTCAATTCCACACCAATGTCTCCAAACGTCTTCTCGACTTGTGTACAGTCCTTCCATACCGCAATACTTGTTTATAGTACCAACTAACACATGTAGGCAATGAGCCAGTGTTCTTCCCGAAAACTAACTTCAAGAATTTCCTTACGAGGATTGGGTTCCAAAAAAAAAAAAAAAAAAGAAAAAAAAAGGGCTATGCACAATGCATTTGGAGAGAGAAGTATTAGTTCAGAAAGGTCTACTTTATTGGTTTCTTAACAAATACCGGAACCCAATCCTGGTAAAGAAATTCTTGAAGTTAGTTTTCGGGAAGAACACTGGCTCATTGCCTACATGTGTTAGCTGGTACTATAAACTAGTATTGCGGTATGGAAGAAGTACTGTAATAAGGACAAATTTAAATAATTTATTGACTTATACGACATATAAGAGGAATAATATTTATTATATATTATATTGTATATTGACAATCACTATCTGTACTACCTCAGGAATGAAAGACTAATAAACATCTCTATTTAGATGATTATATTATGCTTAAATGAGACATTATATATTATATGCCAAAGAAGATTGATATTAAGTTTACTTATTGTAAAGTTGAGTGTAGGCCACTCCAGATTTTTTTTATTAACATCATAAAAGGGCTTATAATAATTTTCGAGTCGATCTTTTGAAATATCCTCGTGTCGGATTATCAAGAATACTGGTTCATCAGCCCTACTTTAAAAGAACAATGTAAATAAAAACCTAATTTAAAAGAACACAGCGTGTTTCCCTCTCTTATCTCCCCTGAGGACGGTTCAAACCGAAAATTAGAGACTGTAAGTGTATTCTTTTGATCTCTATGATTCTTTGTCTATATTGAACTATATATATATACAAAACTAAAATTTATGGAGACTCGGTCAGTTCTTCAGGTTCAAATTAAACCCTTATTACCAACGTTTCGGTTTTTATTTAAAACCTTTTTCATAGGCCGAAGTATAAATTTTGAAACAGAAAAACTAAGTATTACATTACAAATTATTTTACAAAGAAAATCCACGGACTCATTTTCTTTGTAAAATAATTTGTAATGTAATACCTAGTTATTCTGTTTCAAAATATATACTTCTGCCTATGAAAAAGGTTTTAAATAAAAACTGAAACGTTGGCAATGAGAGTTTAATTCGAACCTGAAGAACTGACCGAGTCCCGATAAATTTTAGTTTCGTTTCTATTACACGGTCCCATTTCTTATTGAGCTTTGATCATTGATTGTTATTTCACGTGTTTATGTGAAATTTTTATATATATATATTAACAAAACTATGACCATGACATAGAAACAAAATTCAAATTTATCAGGACTCGGCCAGTTCATCAATTTCAAGTTCAACTCTCTCAATCCCAACCTTTCGGTTTTTTTTTTGAAGTATAACAATTTGAAACATAAATAATAAGTTTTATATTGGTCTTTAATTTTCAATTTAATTATTAATTAATCTATATAAATGAAAGAAAGGTTTTTCCGTACATTGCTTATAACCGATTCATTTAAAATTATCTTTACTTTTCATACAATAAGAAACCGAATCCACACATCATAAAACCATTCCTGTCTATCGCTTTGTCCGCAAAATTATGCCAGCAAAGTAAACTCAACCACCATGTGACATAAAGGCTGAAACTATGATACTAGATTTGCGTTTGTCTAACTTAATAGCTATGTTTAGAATGAACTGAAAATTCAACGAAGAAGCGAAGCTATTGGCTTTTAAGCTGTCTTGACCTAACTTCGTAGAAATGTTTATTTCGAAAACATACAGGTATAGCAAGTAGGTATTGTGAATTGATTTCAATTTCATTTGAATTTAAGCTCCCAACAGGAACTGTTGTGTTTCAACACAATCATTTCTTTCAAGTTCTCCGAATCAGTTATCAAGCTATACATCTTTGATGATATCATCATGGTCCGCCTGAGTCCTTATTTAGCAAAATGTTTCCAGAATAATATCATATAACAAAGCGTACCTATTGTCTCATGATTTTAACTTAATGTTGATTCTATGGTTACTCTTACCTTTAACTACAGCATCACTGTGTCCTGCCTTTAATTTTCTACATAATGCATTAGCTATGCTATCCCTGTTGACATCATCGCAGTCACTTCTTCCTGTTATATTGCAGTTATCAACGCTCTGATACTCGACATTCCTGATTTCATTACATTGCAGTTCTCCGTGTCCATTGAGTTTCTGCACCGCCTTTAGGATATCACTACCAATCAAAGACTTTGATTTCACAATGTCAACAAGTTTGACTCTAACATCCTTTAGTCTACCAGCATGTTTTCTCCATTCTTCACCTAAAAACCAGTATACAATATAAAGAACTCACAGTGAATGAATGCACATATAATAGTAACATACTGAATTAATATCAAGTGAAATCAAAACCAAAGAGTCAATAAAAAAATTGTTCACCTCACCGCAGTCCATCATAAGGAACATCCACAAATTTAATTCCAAAACAAGTCATTGCTGGAATGGACTTGTTGTAGTATCTGCCGACAAGTTTGCATGACTGTTTAGTAATAATATTTTATCCGACCTTAAAACTTTAGT
Source organism: Hermatobates lingyangjiaoensis (assembly GCA_026182355.1). NCBI lineage: Eukaryota > Metazoa > Arthropoda > Insecta > Hemiptera > Hermatobatidae > Hermatobates > Hermatobates lingyangjiaoensis. Next base: position 46,747 of record JAPFBL010000236.1, on the reverse strand, counting down.
AAACGTGACACAAAAAAAAATAACTCATGTATTTTCCTATGAACTATTTGTCTAAAAGATTAGAGTAGTCATTGTCAGCACATATATGACATTGTCCATTATGAGAACACAAATATTTCGTCCTCTCAAAATAATAGTGTCCGATTAATCAATAATTATTTATTGCTCTGTGTATACGCTTTATAGGCGTTTACTGTGCAATCACAATTACTAAACTGAATATTACTTATTATTCAAACAAATAACTGAAATACAAGTTTACCTGAACGTAGAACATTATAAGGATCGTCCTCAACTTTTATGTCGCTCACCAGGTCACATTCTTCTGGAAGAAAATGTTAATTACAATTCCTTCAAGATTGGAACAGACAAAATAATTTACTGCTGTATTGGAATTGAACATTTCTATGTGTTACTTTAATGTTCTTGAAATGCTATTATCATAAACAGCAGACATGTTGGTAAGCCGACATGTTAAATGTAAGGTATTCCAATAGTTTGATTTACTATTGCAGATAGGTAAATATATTTTACAGACTATAAATCCTATTATTATGGATTTAATTAGGTATGCGTATATGAATAGATTCAGAGTTAATAAGTTATATATATATATAAACCAATATAGAAAATTTCTTGAGCTATTTCAAGTAGGATTGAAGACAAAATGTGACTGAAATTATGAATCTAACAATTCCAAAATCACTTTACCTTCTTTAATTTTCATATATTCCAGCATTATATTCGATAAACAACACAGGAGGAGGTTTCACACAGTGTTGTATGACAGAATTTTTCCTCTAAACCGACTGTAATTTTTTACTACTAATTATTAAAAACATTCTGTTCTTACTTTTGTATATTCTTTCAATGCATAGTTTATCAATAATATATATACTAGTCCAAATATAAATAAAATAAATATAACATCAAGTGATTATATCTGACTTGTTTCTAATTATTATAACACCTGGTAAATAAATTTGATTGTTTACCTTCATTATGTCTGATTCTTAATTCGATTTGTAGAATTCAATATTTAATGAATATATAAGGAAAGCAAACAACATGGATGGTTTATTGAGAATGGGAGTGAAATCCTTTTATTCAGATATATATGTATTTAAATTATAGCAATGCCATCATAAAAATAGACGTTCTCACGACTCAGTTCTATAGTGTTACATCACTGGAGTCAGGTGACAAACGGTATCAAAACACTGCCTTTCAGTGGGTCATTTCGTCTCCTGAAGATGACGGACGATTGTCGATATATGCGTGACTTAAGTCTATGACTATCTGTATGTTGGTTTTTTTTAACGTAATATTCAATTCATATATATATTATATATATATATATATATATATATATATATATTTTCTGTGAGTTGTCCGGGGAAAGGAATATGATTCGTTACGATGGGGACCAATAGGAGAGTAGTTTGTAGGTCCATGAGTGCGGTCCCAGTTACCCATTGCGCAGCGAAGCCTTGTTATTCCGCCAATGGGTATAGAGGTATCACAGTCCCTCTGTGATATAAGAATATTTTCAGAAAACATGAGTCTCACTTTGCAGTGAACTCCCGTTCCCTTTCTATTTCTAATTTATTTGGTTCTGCTATTTCTAATTTTTATTGCCTTATATACAGAAAACAGTATATAAGGACCAACGTCTGGGACATAACTTCGGGCATTTTGACTTGGAGACCGTCGACAAGCGCACGTCACTACCTGAGGCGCTCCGCTGCCAGACTTCCTAGACCTTCGCAGATACGTATACTTACCCGATATTATCATAGCTATTGTTAGTATTATTATTATTTATATTATTGTCATAGTAGTTATATTCTCCACTAGTTTCTAGTTATTGTTATATCATATTCTCTATTATTAGTCTTCATTAATATTACTTATAACTTCTTTCGCATAAAAATTATTCATTCCTTTTTATATTGAGATAGTATAATAGTACTACGTCGTTGTAGTAACTTTTCTCTTAATGTCTAAAGTTAGTTTTAGATGCTTTCAGTGTTAAATTTAAGATAAAGGAGTATAGTTTATTATTTTACTGTTGTTTCCTAACGCTAATAATACTGTTACTGTTCCTCTAACTATGTCAGTAAATATGATACTTTAGCATAGTGTATTCATCGTCAAACGATGTACTTCCTTAAGCACTAATTGCATGATTCTTCTTTAGCACATTGCTGTACCTTTGTAAACAGTGTTATGTAAGTACTTTAATAATTCTAACATAATTGCTATCGTCAAAATTTTTACATAAATTAGTAAGTATAGACGGTCCCCTATTTACGAACATTCGAGTTACGAACAACGGTACATACGACATTTTTGCGGCTATGTCGAAAAATGTTCGCACAGAGATGCAGTAAGTGAGATTTTGTATAGCGCACCTTTTTCCGACTTGTGCTTTTTCCCGCCGCTAAACATCCTTTTATTTGTCTTAATACGTACATGTACATACGTACGTACATGTCTCTCTCTCTAACATATGTAGTATTCTCTCCAGTTATACATGTACATATCTTTATAGAGAATATAATTCTATTAAATGTTAATTTTTCAGTACAAACCAATACAGGTTATATAACAAACTTTAAACATACATTCCATGTTAAATATAGCACTGAAGCAACTTACGAACGACCGTTCGGAACGTATCTTCTTCCTAAGCTGGGGAGCTTTCGTAGTTGTAGCGACAAATAGATGTTATTGTGGTAAATAGTTACTCTTACTTCTATTTGTTTAGAGTCAGTTGAGTGTTGGATAGTTTTTAGACATAGTTTATAGTGTTACTAGGAATTATTAACCTTCCATTCTTTATTTTGATCCCTAGGGTCGGCGCCCTCAGGCTGCTTACCTGCCACCGCAATTGAGATTCAAATTCTATCCCATTTTTCATCACAGGTGGACACTCCCCCTCATTCCTCTGTCCCTCTCTCCTCTTGAGAACCTCTTCTATTTATTCCAGCGCCATACCATAGGGATGGTCGGAAGAAGCCGCGATGTCTGGGTCGACCCCGGGTCTAACAGTGCTGGTTAGGCCCAGTCTCTGATCAAGAAAGGTCAGGGGACGAATTCCTTGAATGGTCTATCGGCTGTCAGGCAATAATAAGCCTACAGTTGTGTTGCAAGAAGCAGAAAAGGACAAGGGAATGGATCGGATATCGAAGAAAAAGTAAAACGCACAAAGAAATCTTTCAAAGGTCCCCAGTGAGGAAAAAGAAATTTGAAAGGAAAAAGCTTTTTCCCTTTGAGTTTTGGTACTAACAGCGCTTGTGGTATTCTTTATAGTCGTAAAGAGCTTTATTGTATTGCCAGTATATTATTTTCTTTGTGGTTTTTTCTGGTTTTGCAAGGTCTTGTTTTTGAGTTAGATATAAGTATTTGTGTGTGATGTAGGGTCGTGGAAGCATTGCTCCGCGCTGTCCACCTCGGAGGCTGTTTGCCTCAATCTTTGGCTGGGGTTGTTGCCCCCGAGATGCAGCGAAAGAGCTTTCACGCTAAAAAGCATCGATCTGTTCTACTATTATCCGTGATATGGCTGAAAAGCTGGGCACACGTCTTAATATCACAACAGGTTGGATTGGACCAACAGGTCATGTGCAATTGTCCCCATTGTTCACCAGTCCTACACCCACTACCTTAATTTCATTTTCTATGGTATATTAAAAGAGAAAGTATACTCAATAAAGGTTGCAAATCTAAAGCACTTGAGAAAAAACATATATCAGTCAGTGTGCTGAAATGGAAACAATATTGAACTATTCAATCGGTTTTCCTTGAGCTTCGCAAGCCTCATCAAATTAAGCACTTGAAATAATGGAAATTACATTCAATATAATTTCTAAATATTTTTATTGATTGAAATATATATGTGCTTCCAGACAGAGTGGACACCCTCTACAACAGTTGCTATGTCACCTAAGGAGGGTAGGAGTATTATGTCTTAGACAATGTTCAGGTAAAACTGTGATAGGGAGATCAGGTAACAAAAGGACCTGGTCCTTTGGTTGTATAATACATCTTATTCTTTGATTGAGTAACCGATCCTGTAACCCGTGATGTCAGCTACAAATGGGCTTTTTGTTTTATCGATGATTCTACATATTCTAGATATGGAGCACATTAACCAGATATCTAACCTGGACCCTAATAACTATATATTATTTTTTAACTTTTAAGGCGTATATTTCAGAACATGATCCAGCAAGTGATGAATGCATTTAAAATCAGTCTTCATTGATTAGGACAAATAGAATATTTAGAACTAGTGATGAAAACTCAAGCCACAAAGCAAAATAACAACTGTGTCACACCTTAGTCTAGCACTAAGGGGAAAGCCAATACGAACCTAATAAAACCTTATAAACCTAACACATATACTTTGACATTGAAATTTACACACTATTATGACAGACATGGGTTCATGTGAAATAGCATACCCTCCACCACGAAATGCAAAATAGCCGACAAAGTTCTCTTTGTTAATGAACAATTAAAGGTCTCACAAATAATTCAATTGAGTGTATTAAACACTTCGTGTACAGACAAAAGGACAATTGTATACAAATAAAACAAACACTAATTAAAAATTACATAATTTGATAATCATGATTACATAATAATAAGCCACTTATTACCTACAGATAATATTTCAATACAGACACTTCCTCTAGTCCAGACGTATTCATTTCACAGTGTTCAAGTAACAGACACTCTACATATGTTGGTTCTGCATATGCTTGGTAATATTCCTTTTATAATTTGTTTTAAATAAACAATAAAAACAACAAAACTAACTCTTTTGACCTTTATGAATTCGCTTAACATGAGCTCTTAATGTTCTCCTAGACGATGTTTGAAAACTGCAGTCACGACATTTATATATTCCATATCGATGTTTACACTCTATATGCTTTGTAAAATGACATCTACGATTAGTTTTATATGAACAATAAAAACAACAAAACTCACTCTTTTGACTTTTATGAATTCTCTTAACATGCGCTCTTAATGTTCTCCTAGATGATGTTTGAAAACTGCAGTCAGGACATTTATATATTCCATATCGATGTTTACACTCCATATGCATTGTAAAATACCATCTACGATTAGTTTTATATGAACAATAAAAACAACAAAACTCACTCTTTCGACCTTTATGAATTCGCTTAACCTGAGACCTTAATCTTCTCCTAGACGATGTTTGAAAACTGCAGTCACGACTTTTATATATTTCATATCGATGTTTACACTCTATATGCTTTCTAAAATTACTTCTATAAATTGTTTTATATGAACAATAAAAACAACAAAACTCCCTCTTTTGACCTGTATGATTTCGCTTAACATGAGCTCTTAATGATCTCCTAGACGATGTTTGAAAACTGCAGTCACGACATTTATATATTCCATATCCATGTTTCCACTCTATATGCGTTGTAAAACATCTTCTAATGTTTGTTTTATATGAACAATAAAAACAACAAAACTCACTCTTTTGACCTTTATGAATTCGCATAACATGAGCTCTTAATGTTCTCCTTGAGGATGTTTGAAAACTGCAGTCACGACATTTATATAAACCATATCGATGTTTAGACTCTATATGCGTTGTAAAACTACTTCTATAATTTGTTTTATATGAACAATAAAAACAACAATACTCACTCTTTTGACCGTTATGAATTCGCATACTATGAGCTCCTAATGTTCTCCTAGACGATGTTTGAAAACTACAGTCACGACATTTATATATTCCATATCGATGTTTACACTCTATATGGATTATAAAATTACCTCTACGATTAGTTTTATATGAACAATAAAAACAACAAAACTTACTCTTTTGACCTTTATGAATTCGTATAACATGAGCTCTTAATATTCTCCTAGACGATGTTTGAAAACTGCAGTCACGACATTTATATATTCCATATCGATGTTTCCCTTCAATATGCTGTCGCAGATTCTGTTTCCTGACACTCTTGTAAGGGCAAAAGTCACAGTAATAAGTTAGGTCAAATGGATTATGAGCAGTGTAAACATGCTTCTCAAACAATTCACTACTTTTACAAACCTTCTTGCATTGGCAACACTGAAACTCTGATTGATTCGTATGTTTTAAATTCAAATGACTGAAATATAAATCTTTTCTGTTACTCGAATAACTACAAAAAGAACAGTTGAAAATGACTTCAGTAGAGTGCTCCCATTTTCTGTGGTTTTCGAGTAGATTTTTAAATCTAAATGCCATATTACATGGCTGACAAGTATATTTGTAAAATAGCTCACAATTTTTAGGAATTTTGTGACACAAAAGCCATTGTTTTGTTTTTCCTTCATACGAACAATTGTCATATCTTAAACAGTTTCTTTTTCCAGAATGCTTTGACTTAAAATGAGCAGATAGGTAATGTTTGTCAGTTGTCGAATAGCTACATAAATTACATTTCAATAAATCTTTACTCCTGTTATGGACCATCTTTTCTTTCAAGTGAACCGTTAATATATGATGTTCTAACAAACCCTTCGAACCAACACTGTAATCGCACTGTTGGCAGCGAAAGACTCTAACACCTGGACGATGACAACGACATATGTGACGCTGCAAGAGTACAACACTCGAGAATACCTTAGTAGAACAAAATCCACACTGTAATCGACGTGGACTGTGACGGCCTTCGTAATGTCTTATCATATCATGTGGACGTTTGCAACTATAATCACACTGATTGCATTTTACAATACTTCCCTTTCCTGATATAATCTCTTTAGCAATATTATCTCTAGAAATGTCAGATTTTTTGGGGAAACACCCTACATATTTGAAGAACATACCCATATGCTGCTGCCAGTCTCTTTCTTTAGTGAACTCCTGTTGACAACAGTAGCACTTATAAAGATCTTCAGTGGCATAAGCTTCCCTGATGTATGTCTTCCTAGTTTTCACAATTCTTCTCTGCCTTTTTGTAGAGCCTCTCTTTTTACTGCTACTACACCGGCCTACTCTTTCGTCACTACAAGGTAATATAGTTCTTAAATCTTTTACCATCCGAGCATTTTCTGTTGGTTCTTCCAATGTCTCAAACCCACCAATGTCATCTTCTGCCTTCACATAAAAGCAAACAGTATTGCAACAGTCACTACTCGTTATCACATCACTGACTTCATCCTTTATATTGCAACATATAGTATCGTCCTGTTCATACTTCATAACATATTCTGATTTTGTGTCTATACTGATTGGCTGGTAAGTATCACAGTTTGTTACCTCATTATCCTCTTCTGTCTTTATGTTGATGGATGATGTATTAGCTATGTTATCCCTGCTGACATCATCGCAGTCTCCTCTTGCTCTTATCTTGCCGTTAGCTATGTTCTCATCCTTGACTATGCTGATTTCATTAGATTCTAATTTTCGGTATAGATTGAGGTTCTGCACATCCTTTAGGACATCATTACTAATTAAAGACTTTGATTTCACAATGTCAATGGGTTTGATTTGGACATCCTTTAGTCTACCAGCATGCATTCTCCAGTCTTCACCTGGAAACCAACACTCTTTAAAATAAAATATATTAAACAAATCATACTGACTGACATAATACATGCAATATAGTGCAATAAAATCAAGTCGTTGCTGTAATTTATTCTTTATTTCTCTTTTTATAGGCGTTTACTGTATAATCACATTTACTAAACTAAATATTACATATTATTCAAAGCAATAACTGATCTAAAAGTTTACCTGGACGCAGAACATTATAAGGATCGTCCTCAACTTTTATGTCGCTCACCAAGTCACATTCTTCTGGAAAAAAATATTCATTACATTTCATTCAAGATTGGAATAGTCAAAATAAGTTACCGTTGTATTCAAATTGAAATTTTCAGTTCCTTAATTTATTTTTATTGAAAAGGTATTATCACTATCGCACACTGTAGACATCATTAAGGTAATGTATAAATATTTAACTGAATAAATATTATAAATACTATTAAAGCGGATTAAAAACAGTATGCGTATCTGAATAGAACAGCATTCATATTTAATAGTTTCTATAGATAAAAAAATATGTTTTTACAAACAGTTATTATCATATTCAAGCACGATTCAAAGCAAAATGTGACGTGAACGTATGAATCTAACAATTATAAATTCATTTTAAAATAAAAATAACATTACCTTCTTTAATTCAAATATCCCGACATGGTTTACAATATATAACACAGGAAGAGGTTTCCCGCAGTGTTGTCAGGTCTGCCAATGAAATTTTGCTGCGTCCCCCAGCTGCCCAAATTCCCTAACTTCAACTATTTATCACATTATAATTTAAAAATGAATTATATTTGAATCAGTGAAATAAAACAAAGCTTGATATACTTATAAATAATTTAATAATGTAAAATAAAAAAAAATAAAGAAATTATATTATTGATGAATGATAATTAATGACAATAGTACTAATCTGAGTCATCTGCCATTACATCAGACTCAAGGTTTACAGATTGTTGGTTTTCTTTCATACGTTTTAGATACAATGCCCTACTTTTTCCACTTCGTAGAAATGTTAATACTATTTTTATAATTTTTAAATATAAAATAACCATATCCACCTGTATTAGAAGATTGTGATTGTGACTTAATGTCAGATTAGGCTGAGAATAGCCTAGCTATCCTCCCTTCTGAGATGTCTAACCTACCCACCATTAGGATATCACTTAACAGGGTTACCTGTTTACGGTCCTGTAGTAAAGACAACACATACAAGAAACGAAAAAGTTTCTGGATCAATATTACGAACTGAAGTTCGTCGTCAGCAAGACAGAAGAAGGGAAGAAGAATACGTACATGTGATCAGGTGTACCAGTAAAAGGCAACTATAATAATTATATATATATCGATTACAGGAACACCATGAACGGAAGGTACATATACACTTGAAGGTAGTATTGTGGATATATATATATATCAGATCAAACCACAAAATGAAAAAGGGAAAAATAGACTATGATCTTTCAACCGTAACAAGCGAACTTCGTCAGGGTCAAAAACCCAACTGAAACTGTAGGGTTTTTGACTCTGACGAAGACCGCTTGTTTCGGTTGAAAGACATTAGTCTTCCTTTCTCAATTTCATATTGTGGTTTGATCATTGATTGTTATTTTACGTGTTTATATGAAATATTATATATATATATATATATATATGCTAAAACTAAAGTTTATCGGGACTGGGTTCAATTAAACTCTCATTGCCAACTCTTGAGGTAAGAATGACACTTACCTCAAATTAATTAGCATTTTATAGCAAAGGAAAAGTGAACTCGTTATTTTCAAATATAAAAGAGAAGATTCCAAAGGAACTACAAGTAATGTTATATATGCAATAAAGTGCTAAGACTGTAACAAAGTTTATTATGGAGAAACCAGTCATTTTTTAAAGGAAAGGATAATCGTGTACGTTAACCAATGACCTATTCTGCCCTTAATAACTATATATTAGGTTTTTTCTTTACAAACATAATTTTGAAATACATGATCCAGCAAATGATGAATACATTCATAGCCAATCATCATTATTCTAGAGAAATAGAATATTAAGAACAAGATATGAAAAGTGAAGTCACAAAGCGAAATACAAGCTGAGTGATAGCTTAGTCTGACTCTTGAAGGAGAAAGCCAATACGAGAGAGCTTATAAACCTAACACATCTACTTTGACATTAAAACGAACACACTGGTGTGACAGATATGTGTCCATTTGAAACACCATACCCTCCATCACATAATGGAAAATACAAGACAAAGTTCTCTTTGTAAATAAGAAACCTGTACATGAACAATTAAAAGGACTCACAAATACATCAATTAAGTGTATAAACATTTAGTTTTCAGACAAAAAGGAAATTATCTAGAAATAAAATTAAAACCAATCAAAAATCAATTAAGTTTATAATCATGATTACATAATGATAAGACACTTATTAACTACCGATAATATTTCAATACAGACACTTCCTGTTGATCAGTGGTATACATTTCATAGTGTACAAGTATCAAATATTCTTCATATGTAGCCTCAGAATATGACTTAAAAAATTACTTCTATGATTAGTTTTATATGAACAATAAAAACAACAAAATTAACTCTTTAGACCTTTATGAATTCGCTTAACATGAGCTCTTAATATTCTCTTAGACGATGTTTGAAAACTGCAGTCATGACATTTATATATTCCATATCTATGTTTCCACTCTATATGCTCTGTAATACTACTTCTATAATTTGTTTTAAATGAACAATAAAAACAACAAAACTTACTCTTTTGACCTTTATGAATTCGCATAACATGAGCTCTTAATATTCTCCTAGAAGATGTTTGGAAACTGCAGTCACGACATTTATATATTCCATATAGATGTTTACACTCTATATGCATTATAAAATGACATCTACGATTAGTTTTATATGAACAATAAAAACAACAAAACTTACTCTTTTGACCTTTATGAATTCACATAACATGAGATCTAATTGCTCCCTCAGACGATGTTCGAAAACTGCAGTCACGACATTTATATATTCCATATCGATGTTTACACTCTATATGCATTACAAAATGACATCTACGATTAGTTTTATATGAACAATAAACACAACAAAACTGACTCTTTTGACCTTTATGAATTCGCTTAATCTGAGCTCTTAGTGTTTTCCTAGACGATGTTTGAAAACTGCAGTCACGACATTTATAAATTCCATATCGATGTTTACACTCTATATGCGTCCTAAAATTACGTCTATAATTTGTTTTAAATGAACAATAAAAACAACAAAACTCACTCTTTTGCTTTTGACCTTTATGAATTCGCATAACATGAGCTCTTAATATTCTCCCAGACGATGTTTGGAGGCTGCAGTTCTGACATTTATATATTCCATATCGATGTTTCCACTCAATATGCTTTCGCAGATTATGTTTCCAAACACTCTTGTAAGGGCACAAATCACAGTAATATGTAATTTCAAATGGATTATGAGCAGTGTAAACATGCTTCTGAAACATTTCACTATTTTTACAAAACTTCCTACATTGACAACACTGAAACTCGAATTGATTAATATGTTTTAAATTCAAATGACTGAATTATACATCTTTTCTCTTACTCGAATAACTGCAAAGAGAACAACTGAAAATGATTTCAGTAGAGTGCTCCTGCTTTGTGTGGTTCTCGAGTAGATATTTAAATGTAAATGCCATATTGAATTGCTGGCAGGTATATTTATACGCTTGTTTACCATGTTTAGCAATTCTGTCATACAAAAGACTTTGACTTGTCTCAGCTTCATACGACCAATGGTCATCCTTTAAACACGTTCTTTTTCCAGGATGCTGATATTTAAAATGATCCGAAAGTAACGTTTGTCAGTTGTGGAATAGCTACACAAATTACATTTCAATAAATCTTTACTCCTGTGATGGACATTCCTTATATGTCGAGATATATATCCAGGAGATAATCGACAACCGCACAGGTGACATGGTTTTTTAAAGTGGTTAGATAAACTATGCTGTTCTGATAAATTTTTACAGCCTGCACTATATTCGGACTTTTGGCACCGAAAGACTCTAACTCCTGGACAATGACAACGGCGCAAATGATCTTGCAAGTATGAAACACACGAGAATACTGTACTAGGACAAAAGCCACACTGTAATCGTCGTGGACTGTGACGGACTTCGTAATGTCTTATCATACTCTCTGGACGTTTGCAACCATAATCACACTGATTGCATTTTAACATAATTCCCTTTAATGATATAATCTCTTTAGCAATATTATCTATATAAATGTCAGATTTTTTGGGGAAACACCCAACATATTTGCAGAACATGCCCATATGATGCTGCCAGTCACTTTCTTCAGTGAACTCCTGTTGACAACAGTAGCACTTATAAATATCTTCAGTGGCATAAGCTTCCCTGATGTATGTAAATGTCTTCCTACTTTTCTCAATATATCTCTTCATTTTTTTAGAGCATCTCGTTTTACTACTGCTACATCGACCTATACTTTCGTCACTACAAGGTAATATAGTTCTTAAATCTTTCTCTATCAGAGCATTTTCTGTTTGTTCTTCCAAAGTTTCAAACCCACTACTGTTATCTTCTTCCTTTAAATATAAGCTAACAGTATTGTAACAGTCACTACTCGTTATCACATCACTGACTTCTTCTTTTACATTGCAACATACAGTATCGTCCTGTTCATACTTCATAACGTCTTCTGATTTTGTGTCTATACTGATGCTCTGGTTATTTTGACAAGTTGCTACCTCATTATCCTCTTCTGTCTTTATGTTGATGCATAATGTATTAGCTATGTTATCCCTGCTGACATCATCGCAGTCTCCTCTTGCTCTCTTCTTGCCGTTAGCTATGTTCTGATCTTTGACTATGCTGAGTTCATTAGATTCTAATTTTCGGTATATATTGAGGTTCTGCACATCCATTAGGATATCATTACTAATTAAAGACTTTGATTTCACAATGTCAACGAGTTTGACTGGAACTTCCTTTAGTCTTCCAGCATGCATTCTCCAGTCTTCACCTGGAAATCAACACTCAACATTAAACAACTCATACTAACATCATGGATCTAACGGCAATATAGTAAAATGACATCAGAATAAAAACAAGTCATTGCTGTAATGGGCTTGTAAAATATATCTACAAGTTTGCCTGACTTATTAAAAAATATAGACGTCAATCAAAAATAGAATTGCTTGTCGTTTAAGCTTCCTTGTCTATCAGTGAATGACCAGTAATAATTAGTATAATCTATCCTAAAAATAAAAGTAAACAATAAATCATCTATTTTCCTATGAAATATTTGTCTACATGACTACAGCAATGATCGTCAGCACATATATGACATTGTCCATCACCGGGAACAGCAGGCTTTCTTCCTCTCAAAATACTAGTGTCAGATTGATGAATAATTGTCTATTTCTCTGTCTATAGGGTTTAATGGCTTTTACTGTATAATCACAATTAGCAAACTGAATATTACATATTATTTAAAGCAATAACTGAAATACAAGTTTACCTGGGCGTAGAATATTATAAGGATCGTCCTCAACTTTTATTTCGCTCATCAGGTCACATTCTTCTGGAAGAAAATATTCACTAAAATTCTTTCAAGATTGGAAAATATGAAATAATTTACAGCTGTATTCGAATTGTACATTTCTAATATTTACTTTATTGTTGAAATTCAATTATGGCACACAGTAGACATGTTAAATGGAAGGTATTACAATGGTTTGTTTTATTATGGCAGTTAGGGAAATATATTTTATAGAATAGATAAAAGAATATACACATTTAATAAGTTATAATTATATATAGTTCAATGTACCTAAAGAAACAGAGAAATTAAAAACACAAACTTACAGTCTTTAATTTTCGGTTGAACTGTCTTCAGGAGAGATAAGAGAGGGAAACCAAGCGCACTGGTACAGAGACGGTTGGAGTACCAGTGCGCTTGGTTTACCTCTCTTATCTCTCCTGAAGACAGTTCAACCGAAAATTTAGAGACAGTAAGTTTGTGTTTTTAATTTCTCTATGTTTCCTTATGTCCATTGAACTGTATTTGTCCATTTCGTATCGTATTTTGATGGAAAAAGTGTATATATATATATATATAATTAACAAGTTGATGTCATCTGCTTTCAATTCCACACCAATGTCTCCAAACGTCTTCTCGACTTGTGTACAGTCCTTCCATACCGCAATACTAGTTTATAGTACCAACTAACACATGTAGGCAATGAGCCAGTGTTCTTCCCGAAAACTAACTTCAAGAATTTCCTTACGAGGATTGGGTTCCAAAAAAAAAAAAAAAAAAGAAAAAAAAAGGGCTATGCACAATGCATTTGGAGAGAGAAGTATTAGTTCAGAAAGGTCTACTTTATTGGTTTCTTAACAAATACCGGAACCCAATCCTGGTAAAGAAATTCTTGAAGTTAGTTTTCGGGAAGAACACTGGCTCATTGCCTACATGTGTTAGCTGGTACTATAAACTAGTATTGCGGTATGGAAGAAGTACTGTAATAAGGACAAATTTAAATAATTTATTGACTTATACGACATATAAGAGGAATAATATTTATTATATATTATATTGTATATTGACAATCACTATCTGTACTACCTCAGGAATGAAAGACTAATAAACATCTCTATTTAGATGATTATATTATGCTTAAATGAGACATTATATATTATATGCCAAAGAAGATTGATATTAAGTTTACTTATTGTAAAGTTGAGTGTAGGCCACTCCAGATTTTTTTTATTAACATCATAAAAGGGCTTATAATAATTTTCGAGTCGATCTTTTGAAATATCCTCGTGTCGGATTATCAAGAATACTGGTTCATCAGCCCTACTTTAAAAGAACAATGTAAATAAAAACCTAATTTAAAAGAACACAGCGTGTTTCCCTCTCTTATCTCCCCTGAGGACGGTTCAAACCGAAAATTAGAGACTGTAAGTGTATTCTTTTGATCTCTATGATTCTTTGTCTATATTGAACTATATATATATACAAAACTAAAATTTATGGAGACTCGGTCAGTTCTTCAGGTTCAAATTAAACCCTTATTACCAACGTTTCGGTTTTTATTTAAAACCTTTTTCATAGGCCGAAGTATAAATTTTGAAACAGAAAAACTAAGTATTACATTACAAATTATTTTACAAAGAAAATCCACGGACTCATTTTCTTTGTAAAATAATTTGTAATGTAATACCTAGTTATTCTGTTTCAAAATATATACTTCTGCCTATGAAAAAGGTTTTAAATAAAAACTGAAACGTTGGCAATGAGAGTTTAATTCGAACCTGAAGAACTGACCGAGTCCCGATAAATTTTAGTTTCGTTTCTATTACACGGTCCCATTTCTTATTGAGCTTTGATCATTGATTGTTATTTCACGTGTTTATGTGAAATTTTTATATATATATATTAACAAAACTATGACCATGACATAGAAACAAAATTCAAATTTATCAGGACTCGGCCAGTTCATCAATTTCAAGTTCAACTCTCTCAATCCCAACCTTTCGGTTTTTTTTTTGAAGTATAACAATTTGAAACATAAATAATAAGTTTTATATTGGTCTTTAATTTTCAATTTAATTATTAATTAATCTATATAAATGAAAGAAAGGTTTTTCCGTACATTGCTTATAACCGATTCATTTAAAATTATCTTTACTTTTCATACAATAAGAAACCGAATCCACACATCATAAAACCATTCCTGTCTATCGCTTTGTCCGCAAAATTATGCCAGCAAAGTAAACTCAACCACCATGTGACATAAAGGCTGAAACTATGATACTAGATTTGCGTTTGTCTAACTTAATAGCTATGTTTAGAATGAACTGAAAATTCAACGAAGAAGCGAAGCTATTGGCTTTTAAGCTGTCTTGACCTAACTTCGTAGAAATGTTTATTTCGAAAACATACAGGTATAGCAAGTAGGTATTGTGAATTGATTTCAATTTCATTTGAATTTAAGCTCCCAACAGGAACTGTTGTGTTTCAACACAATCATTTCTTTCAAGTTCTCCGAATCAGTTATCAAGCTATACATCTTTGATGATATCATCATGGTCCGCCTGAGTCCTTATTTAGCAAAATGTTTCCAGAATAATATCATATAACAAAGCGTACCTATTGTCTCATGATTTTAACTTAATGTTGATTCTATGGTTACTCTTACCTTTAACTACAGCATCACTGTGTCCTGCCTTTAATTTTCTACATAATGCATTAGCTATGCTATCCCTGTTGACATCATCGCAGTCACTTCTTCCTGTTATATTGCAGTTATCAACGCTCTGATACTCGACATTCCTGATTTCATTACATTGCAGTTCTCCGTGTCCATTGAGTTTCTGCACCGCCTTTAGGATATCACTACCAATCAAAGACTTTGATTTCACAATGTCAACAAGTTTGACTCTAACATCCTTTAGTCTACCAGCATGTTTTCTCCATTCTTCACCTAAAAACCAGTATACAATATAAAGAACTCACAGTGAATGAATGCACATATAATAGTAACATACTGAATTAATATCAAGTGAAATCAAAACCAAAGAGTCAATAAAAAAATTGTTCACCTCACCGCAGTCCATCATAAGGAACATCCACAAATTTAATTCCAAAACAAGTCATTGCTGGAATGGACTTGTTGTAGTATCTGCCGACAAGTTTGCATGACTGTTTAGTAATAATATTTTATCCGACCTTAAAACTTTAGTAAACGTGACACAAAAAAAAATAACTCATGTATTTTCCTATGAACTATTTGTCTAAAAGATTAGAGTAGTCATTGTCAGCACATATATGACATTGTCCATTATGAGAACACAAGTATTTCGTCCTCTCAAAATAATAGTGTCCGATTAATCAATAATTATTTATTGCTCTGTGTATACGCTTTATAGGCGTTTACTGTGCAATCACAATTACTAAACTGAATATTACTTATTATTCAAACAAATAACTGAAATACAAGTTTACCTGAACGTAGAACATTATAAGGATCGTCCTCAACTTTAATGTCGCTCACCCAGTCACATTCTTCTGGAAGAAAATATTAATTACACTTCTTTCAAGATTGGAAAAGACGAAATAATTTACTGTTGTATTGGAATTGAACATTTCTATGTGTTACTTAATTGTTCTTGAAATGCTATTATCATAAACAGCAGACATGTTGGTAAGCCGACATGTTAAATATAAGGTATTCCAATAGTTTGATTTACTATTGCAGATAGGTAAATATATTTTACAGACTATAAATCCTATTATTATGGATTTAATTAGGTATGCGTATATGAATAGATTCAGAGTTAATAAGTTATATATATATATAAACCAATATAGAAAATTTCTTGAGCTATTTCAAGTAGGATTGAAGACAAAATGTGACTGAAATTATGAATCTAACAATTCCAAAATCACTTTACCTTCTTTAATTTTCATATATTCCAGCATTATATTCGATAAACAACACAGGAGGAGGTTTCACACAGTGTTGTATGACAGAATTTTTCCTCTAAACCGACTGTAATTTTTTACTACTAATTATTAAAAACATTCTGTTCTTACTTTTGTATATTCTTTCAATGCATAGTTTATCAATAATATATATACTAGTCCAAATATAAATAAAATAAATATAACATCAAGTGATTATATCTGACTTGTTTCTAATTATTATAACACCTGGTAAATAAATTTGATTGTTTACCTTCATTATGTCTGATTCTTAATTCGATTTGTAGAATTCAATATTTAATGAATATATAAGGAAAGCAAACAACATGGATGGTTTATTGAGAATGGGAGTGAAATCCTTTTATTCAGATATATATGTATTTAAATTATAGCAATGCCATCATAAAAATAGACGTTCTCACGACTCAGTTCTATAGTGTTACATCACTGGAGTCAGGTGACAAACGGTATCAAAACACTGCCTTTCAGTGGGTCATTTCGTCTCCTGAAGATGACGGACGATTGTCGATGTATGCGTGACTTAAGTCTATGACAATCTTTGTGTTGGTTTTTTTAAACGATATATTCAATTCATATATATATTATATATATATATATATATATATATATATCTATTTTCTGTGAGTTGTCCGGGGAAAGGAATATGATTCGTTACGATGGGGACCAATAGGAGAGTAGTTTGTAGGTCCACGAGTGCGGTCCCAGTTACCCGCTGCCCAGCGAAGCCTTGTTATTCCGCCAAAGGGTATAGAGGTTTCACAGTCCCTCTGTGATATAAGAATATTTTCAGAAAACATGAGTCTCACGTTGCAGTGAACTCCTGTTCCCTTTCTATTTCTAATTTATTTGGTTCTGCTATTTCTATTTTTTTTTTGCCTTATATACAGAAAACAGTATATAAGGACCAACCTCTGGGACATAACTTTGGGCATTTTGACTTGGAGACCGTTGACAAGCGCACGTGACTACCTGAGGCGCTCCGCTGCCAGACTTCCTAGACCTTCGCTGCTCACTGCAGATACGTATACTTACCCGATATTATCATAGCTATTGTTAGTATTATTATTATTCATATTATTGTCATAGTAGTTATATTCTCCACTAGTTTCTAGTTATTGTTATATCATATTCTCTATTATAATCTTTATTAATATTACTTATAACTTCTTTCGCATACAAATTATTCATTCCTTTTTATATTGAGATAGTATAATAGTACTACGTCGTTGTAGTAACTTTTCTCTTAATGTCTAAAGTTAGTTTTAGATGCTTTCAGTGTTAAATTTAAGATAAAGGAGTATAGTTTATTATTTTACTGTTGTTTCCTAACGCTAATAATACTGTTACTGTTCCTCTAACTATGTCAGTAAATATGATACTTTAGCATAGTGTATTCATCGTCAAACGATGTACTTCCTTAAGCACTAATTGCATGATTGTTTCTTCCTTCTTTAGCACATTGCCGTAATTTCGTAAACAGTGTTATGTAAGTTCTTTAATATTTCTAACATAATTGCTATCGTCAAGATTTTTACATAAATTAGTAAGTACAGACGCTCCCCTACTTTCGAACATTCGAGTTACGAACAACAGTACATACGACTTTTTTGCGGGTATGTCGAAAAATGTTTGGACAGAGATGCAGTAAGTTAGATTTTGTATAGCGCACCTTTTTCCGACTTGTGCTTTTTCCCGCCGCTAAACATCCTTTTATTTGTCTTAATACGTACATGTACATACGTACGTACATGTCTCTCTCTCTAACATATGTAGTATTCTCTCCAGTTATACATGTACATATCTTTATAGAGAATATAATTCTATTAAATGTTAATTTTTCAGTACAAACCAATACAGGTTATATAACAAACTTTAAACATACATTCCATGTTAAATATAGCACTGAAGCAACTTACGAACGACCGTTCGGAACGTATCTTCTTCCTAAGCTGGGGAGCTTTCGTAGTTGTAGCGACAAATAGATGTTATTGTGGTAAATAGTTACTCTTACTTCTATTTGTTTAGAGTCAGTTGAGTGTTGGATAGTTTTTAGACATAGTTTATAGTGTTACTAGGAATTATTAACCTTCCATTCTTTATTTTGATCCCTAGGGTCGGCGCCCTCAGGCTGCTTACCTGCCACCGCAATTGAGATTCAAATTCTATCCCATTTTTCATCACAGGTGGACACTCCCCCTCATTCCTCTGTCCCTCTCTCCTCTTGAGAACCTCTTCTATTTATTCCAGCGCCATACCATAGGGATGGTCGGAAGAAGCCGCGATGTCTGGGTCGACCCCGGGTCTAACAGTGCTGGTTAGGCCCAGTCTCTGATCAAGAAAGGTCAGGGGACGAATTCCTTGAATGGTCTATCGGCTCTCAGAGCAATAATAAGCCTACAGTTGTGTTGCAAGAAGCAGAAAAGGACAAGGGAATGGATCGGATATCGAAGAAAAAGTAAAACGCACAAAGAAATCTTTCAAAGGTCCCCAGTGAGGAAAAAGAAATTTGAAAGGAAAAAGCTTTTTCCCTTTGAGTTTTGGTACTAACAGCGCTTGTGGTATTCTTTATAGTCGTAAAGAGCTTTATTTTATTGCCAGTATATTATTTTCTTTGTGTTTTTTTCTGGTTTTGCAAGGTCTTGTTTTTGAGTTAGATATAAGTATTTGTGTGTGATGTTGGGTCGTGGAAGCATTGCTCCACGCGGTTCTCCTCGGAGGCTGTTTGCCTCAATCTTTGGCTGGGGTTGTTGCCCCCGAGATGCAGCGAAAGAGCTTTCACGCTAAAAAGCATCGATCTGTTCTGCTATTATCCGTGATATGGCTGAAAAGCTGGGCACACGTCTTAATATCAAAACAGGTTGGATTGGACCAACAGGTCATGTGCAATAGTCCCCATTGTTCACCAGTCCTACACCCACTACCTTAATTTCATTTTCTATGGTATATTAAAAGAGAAAGTATACTCAATGAAGATTGCAAATCTAAAGCACTTGAGAAAACACAATATCAGTCAGTGTGCTGAAATTGACAACAATATTGACCTATTCAATCGGTTTTCCTTGAGCTTCGCAAGCCTCATCAAATTAAGCACTTGAAATAATGGAAATTACATTCAATATAATTTCTAAATATTTTTATTGATTGAAATATATATGTGCTTCCAGACAGAGTGGACACCCTCTACAACAGTTGCTATGTCACCTAAGGAGGGTAGGAGTATTATGTCTTAGACAATGTTCAGGTAAAACTGTGATAGGGAGATCAGGTAACAAAAGGACCTGGTCCTTTGGTTGTATAATACATCTTATTCTTTGATTGAGTAACCGATCCTGTAACCCGTGATGTCAGCTACAAATGGGCTTTTTGTTTTATCGATGATTCTACATATTCTAGATATGGAGCACATTAACCAGATATCTAACCTGGACCCTAATAACTATATATTATTTTTTAACTTTTAAGGCGTATATTACAGAACATGATCCAGCAAGTGATGAATGCATTTAAAATCAGTCTTCATTGATTAGGACAAATAGAATATTTAGAACTAGTGATGAAAACTCAAGCCACAAAGCAAAATAACAACTGTGTCACACCTTAGTCTAGCACTAAGGGGAAAGCCAATACGAACCTAATAAAACCTTATAAACCTAACACATATACTTTGACATTGAAATTTACACACTATTATGACAGACATGGGTTCATGTGAAATAGCATACCCTCCACCACGAAATGCAAAATAGCCGACAAAGTTCTCTTTGTTAATGAACAATTAAAGGTCTCACAAATAATTCAATTGAGTGTATTAAACACTTCGTGTACAGACAAAAGGACAATTGTATACAAATAAAACAAACACTAATTAAAAATTACATAATTTGATAATCATGATTACATAATAATAAGCCACTTATTACCTACAGATAATATTTCAATACAGACACTTCCTCTAGTCCAGACGTATTCATTTCACAGTGTTCAAGTAACAGACACTCTACATATGTTGGTTCTGCATATGCTTGGTAATATTCCTTTTATAATTTGTTTTAAATAAACAATAAAAACAACAAAACTAACTCTTTTGACCTTTATGAATTCGCTTAACATGAGCTCTTAATGTTCTCCTAGAAGATGTTTGAAAACTACAGTCACGACATTTATATATTCCATATCGATGTTTCCACTCTATATGCGTTGTAAAATGACCTCTACGATTAGTTTTATATTTACAATAAAAACAACAAAACTCACTCTTTTGACCTTTATGAATTCGCTTAACATGCGCTCTTAATGTTCTCCTAGATGATGTTTGAAAACTGCAGTCAGGACATTTATATATTCCATATCGATGTTTACACTCCATATGCATTGTAAAATACCATCTACGATTAGTTTTATATGAACAATAAAAACAACAAAACTCACTCTTTCGACCTTTATGAATTCGCTTAACCTGAGACCTTAATCTTCTCCTAGACGATGTTTGAAAACTGCAGTCACGACTTTTATATATTTCATATCGATGTTTACACTCTATATGCTTTCTAAAATTACTTCTATAAATTGTTTTATATGAACAATAAAAACAACAAAACTCCCTCTTTTGACCTGTATGATTTCGCTTAACATGAGCTCTTAATGATCTCCTAGACGATGTTTGAAAACTGCAGTCACGACATTTATATATTCCATATCCATGTTTCCACTCTATATGCGTTGTAAAACATCTTCTAATGTTTGTTTTATATGAACAATAAAAACAACAAAACTCACTCTTTTGACCTTTATGAATTCGCATAACATGAGCTCTTAATGTTCTCCTTGAGGATGTTTGAAAACTGCAGTCACGACATTTATATAAACCATATCGATGTTTAGACTCTATATGCGTTGTAAAACTACTTCTATAATTTGTTTTATATGAACAATAAAAACAACAATACTCACTCTTTTGACCGTTATGAATTCGCATACTATGAGCTCCTAATGTTCTCCTAGACGATGTTTGAAAACTACAGTCACGACATTTATATATTCCATATCGATGTTTACACTCTATATGGATTATAAAATTACCTCTACGATTAGTTTTATATGAACAATAAAAACAACAAAACTTACTCTTTTGACCTTTATGAATTCGTATAACATGAGCTCTTAATATTCTCCTAGACGATGTTTGAAAACTGCAGTCACGACATTTATATATTCCATATCGATGTTTCCCTTCAATATGCTGTCGCAGATTCTGTTTCCTGACACTCTTGTAAGGGCAAAAGTCACAGTAATAAGTTAGGTCAAATGGATTATGAGCAGTGTAAACATGCTTCTCAAACAATTCACTACTTTTACAAACCTTCTTGCATTGGCAACACTGAAACTCTGATTGATTCGTATGTTTTAAATTCAAATGACTGAAATATAAATCTTTTCTGTTACTCGAATAACTACAAAAAGAACAGTTGAAAATGACTTCAGTAGAGTGCTCCCATTTTCTGTGGTTTTCGAGTAGATTTTTAAATCTAAATGCCATATTACATGGCTGACAAGTATATTTGTAAAATAGCTCACAATTTTTAGGAATTTTGTGACACAAAAGCCATTGTTTTGTTTTTCCTTCATACGAACAATTGTCATATCTTAAACAGTTTCTTTTTCCAGAATGCTTTGACTTAAAATGAGCAGATAGGTAATGTTTGTCAGTTGTCGAATAGCTACATAAATTACATTTCAATAAATCTTTACTCCTGTTATGGACCATCTTTTCTTTCAAGTGAACCGTTAATATATGATGTTCTAACAAACCCTTCGAACCAACACTGTAATCGCACTGTTGGCAGCGAAAGACTCTAACACCTGGACGATGACAACGACATATGTGACGCTGCAAGAGTACAACACTCGAGAATACCTTAGTAGAACAAAATCCACACTGTAATCGACGTGGACTGTGACGGCCTTCGTAATGTCTTATCATATCATGTGGACGTTTGCAACTATAATCACACTGATTGCATTTTACAATACTTCCCTTTCCTGATATAATCTCTTTAGCAATATTATCTCTAGAAATGTCAGATTTTTTGGGGAAACACCCTACATATTTGAAGAACATACCCATATGCTGCTGCCAGTCTCTTTCTTTAGTGAACTCCTGTTGACAACAGTAGCACTTATAAAGATCTTCAGTGGCATAAGCTTCCCTGATGTATGTCTTCCTAGTTTTCACAATTCTTCTCTGTCTTTTTGTAGAGCCTCTCTTTTTATTACTATTACATCGACCTACACTTTCGTCACTACAAGGTAATATAGTTCTTAAATCTTTTTCCATCAGAGCATTTTCTGTTGGTTCCTCCAATGTCTCAAAAACACCAATGTCATCTTCTGCCTTCACATAAACGCTAACAGTATTGCAACAGTTACTACTTGTTATCACATCACTGACTTCTTCCTTTATATTGTAACATATAGTATCGTCCTGTTCATACTTCATAACATTTTCTGATTTTGTGTTTATACTGATTGGCTGGTAAGTATCACAGTTTGTTACCTCATTATCCTCTTCTGTCTTTATGTTGATGGATGATGTATTAGCTATGTTATCCCTGCTGACATCATCGCACTCTCCTCTTGCTCTTATCTCCCCGTTAGCTATGTTCTCTTCCTTGACTATTCTGATTTCATTAGATTCTAATTTTCGGTATAGATTGAGGTTCTGCACATCCTTTAGGACATCATTACTAATTAAAGACTTTGATTTCACAATGTCAATGAGTTTGACTTGGACATCCTTTAGTCTACCAGCATGCATTCTCCAGTCTTCACCTGAAAACCAACACTCATTCAAAATAAAATATATTAAACAAATCATACTGACTGACATAATACATGCAATATAGTGCAATAAAATCAAGTCGTTGCTGTAATTTATTCTTTATTTCTCTTTTTATAGGCGTTTACTGTATTATCACATTTACTAAACTGACTATTACATATTATTCAAAGCAATAACTGAACTAAAAGTTTACCTGGACGCAGGACATTATAAGGATCGTCCTCAACTTTTATGTCGCTTACCAAGTCACATTCTTCTGGAAAAAAATATTCATTACATTTTATTCAAGATTGGAATAGTCAAAATAAGTTACCGTTGTGTTCAAATTGAAATTTTCATTTGCTTAATTTATTTTTATTGAAAAGGTATTATCACTATCGCACACTGTAGACATCATTAAGGTAATGTATAAATATTTAACTGAATAAATATTATAAATACTATTAAAGCGGATTAAAAACAGTATGCGTATCTGAATAGAACAGCATTCATATTTAATAGTTTCTATAGATAAAAAAATATGTTTTTACAAACAGTTATTATCATATTCAAGCACGATTCAAAGCAAAATGTGACGTGAACGTATGAATCTAACAATTATAAATTCATTTTAAAATAAAAATACTTTACCTTCTCTAATTTTCAAATATCCCGACATGGTTTACAATATATAAAATAGGAAGAGGTTTCACGCAGTGTTGTCAGGTCTGCCAATGAAATTTTGCTGCGTCCCCCAGCTGCCCAAATTCCCTAACTTCAACTATTTATCACATTATAATTTAAAAATGAATTATATTTGAATCAGTGAAATAAAACAAAGCTTGATATACTTATAAATAATTTAATAATGTAAAATAAAAAAAAATAAAGAAATTATATTATTGATGAATGATAATTAATGACAATAGTACTAATCTGAGTCATCTGCCATTACATCAGACTCAAGGTTTACAGATTGTTGGTTTTCTTTCATACGTTTTAGATACAATGCCCTACTTTTTCCACTTCGTAGAAATGTTAATACTATTTTTATAATTTTTAAACATAAAATAACCATATCCACCTGTATTAGAAGATTGTGATTGTGACTTAATGTCAGATTAGGCTGAGAATAGCCTAGCTATCCTCCCTTCTGAGATGTCTAACCTACCCACCATTAGGATATCACTTAACAGGGTTACCTGTTTACGGTCCTGTAGTAAAGACAACACATACAAGAAACGAAAAAGTTTCTGGATCAATATTACGAACTGAAGTTCGTCGTCAGCAAGACAGAAGAAGGGAAGAAGAATACGTACATGTGATCAGGTGTACCAGTAAAAGGCAACTATAATAATTATATATATATCGATTACAGGAACAACCATGAACGGAAGGTACATATACACTTGAAGGTAGTATTGTGGATATATATATATATCAGATCAAACCACAAAATGAAAAAGGGAAAAATAGACTATGATCTTTCAACCGTAACAAGCGAACTTCGTCAGGGTCAAAAACCCAACTGAAAACTGTAGGGTTTTTGACTCTGACGAAGACCGCTTGTTTCGGTTGAAAGACATTAGTCTTCCTTTCTCAATTTCATATTGTGGTTTGATCATTGATTGTTATTTTACGTGTTTATATGAAATATTATATATATATATATATATATATGCTAAAACTAAAGTTTATCGGGACTGGGTTCAAATTAAACTCTCATTGCCAACTCTTGAGGTAAGAATGACACTTACCTCAAATTAATTTAGCATTTTATAAAATGCTTCACTTTGAAAAGTGAACTCGTTATTTTCAAATATGAAAGAGAAGATTCCAAAGGAATTACAAAGTAATATTATATATGCAATAAAGTGCAAGGCTGTAACAAAGTTTATTGTGGAGAAACCAGTCATTTTTTAAAGGAAAGGAGTTGCCAGCACAGTTATTGTATAAGAAAAATGAAAATTAATGCCACTGAATTAGCTGCACACAGTATTAATGAAGGCCATAATTTTGATTTTGATGAAATAAAAATATTAGCCAAAGAAATGCATGTAGAGAGAAAAAAAACTCTGGAAATGTTATACATTAGAAAAAACCAGTCATCCATTAATTATAGAAGTGACATTTCAAATTTAAATAGTATTTATTCGGGTGTGTTGATAAACACATTAAACATTAAAGTTAAACATTGTTTATAGATGAAAAATTGTGTTAGTGTTTTTTGGTTGTCTGGTGATATTTGGTTTCCTTGCTTGGTTATTTCAGTTCAGTGTCAAGTGTTCATTCAGACTACAGTTGTAAAATCCACATATTATTTTTCTTTGTAAAATATTTTGTAATGTAATACTTAGTTTTTCTGTTTCAACATTTATACTTCTGTAAGTTTTCTCACTAACCTCTAGTCTAAATTTCTATTGTAATTTCTTCATTGTACCTAATTGCACTTTTATGTATGTTTGATTTTTGAATGATTGTATTATTTCTCATATTTCCTCTGTTTTTGTAGGCCTATGATACAGATGTTAAATAAAAACCGAAACGTTGTCAATGAGAGTTTAATATGAACCTGAAGAACTGACTGAGTCCCTATAAACTATAGTTTTGTATATATATTTATATATAACAGTTCATATCTGAAGATAGGTAGCAGACAAAGTACAGAAACACTATTAAAAACTCAAATTTTCGGGCAATCTGTCTGCAGGAGAAAATAGAAAAGGAGACCAAGCACGTTGTAGATGCAACGGCTAGTAAATGTATATATATATAGAATTATGAGTATCTGTAGAATCACCGATCACACAAAAAGCCGGTAACCGGGCTGACGTTATCACCCCCTCTGACAGGGGTGCCCAATGCCATTTTCACCTCTTATAACTTTCACATCTAAAAATGGCAGATTTCCATCTTTCTCTACTTCACAAGTGAATTGTAGACGATTATGAAAAGAATTAAATATATTTAATACATTCTCTTTTTCTCCCTTTTCAATAATTAAAAACAAATCGTCCACATATAATTTAATAAATTTCACCTTCGTACCTAATTTATTGATACTGTTTTCCAATAGTTCAATCATAACTATATTTGCGAGAACTGGTGATCCCATTGGTAATTCATATTTTTGTTTATAAATAGTACCATCAAAGCTGAAATACCTTGCTTCACATATAAGGTCCAGTATAGAAAGGAAAACCTTTTTCGACATTCCAACCTGTGAACTAATCTTATTCCACTGTTTATTTACTAAATCAAATGCTAGATTTAAAGGTATATTAGTAAACAACGAATGAACATCTAGTGAAATCATAATTACTTCATCACTTAGTATTTGATTTGAAAGGGCTTGTTTGAATTCTAATGAATTTTTTACATTCAATTCATTCTTGTTAATAATGTAACTAGGATATTTCTCTATATATTTAGACAGTTCATAAGTTGGACTTCCAATGAACGACACGATTGGACGGAGAGGAAAACCTGGCTTGTGTAGCTTCACTAAACTATATATTCTTGGTGCTATTCCATTGTAAGATTTTAATTTCGAAGCTTGACGTAGATCTATACATAGTGTTTTCTTCAGTTCATCAACTATCTTGTTTACTATATTTCGTAATGTTGATGAAGGATCTCTTCTTGTGATTGAATATGTTTCACTATCTTCTAAGAGAGTTTTCATTTTTTCATTATAATCTTCTTTTTTCATTATCACAGTATTACCAGATTTGTCACTTTTACAAACCACAATTTCTCTAAGAGATCACCTGAACATGACGGACGATTGTCGATATATGCTTGAGTTATGTCTATGACTTTGTTTATGTCTATTCTTGTTTCTTTTTATAAATGTTATATTCATATCATATTAATAGATACATATAAATATATATATTTTAGCTAATAGAAGTCTGACCCCTGCGAGTGATAGTCATCTACCTAAGGGAGTTCAAATATATCAATGATCAAACCACAATATGAAAATTTTTCAACTGTAAAAACTGGTCTTCTTCAGTCAAAAACCCAACTGAAACCTGACTCTGACGAAGATCACTTGTTACGGTCGAAAGATCTTAGTCTTGCTTCCCAATTTTCATATTGTGGTTTGATCATTGATTGTTATTTGACATGTTTATGTGAAATCTTCTTATATATATATACAAGAATCTTATGAATACCTACTTATTGTGTTCTTATACACACAAGGAACGAGAAATCTTTTACCGAAGTTTGGCTTCAGGAAAAGGGAAGAAGGCCCATGGAAACATCTTCTCCCAAGGATGACGTATTGCGATCACTTATCCAGGGTTTAAATCTACGGCCAGGTTGGGATCAAAACCCGGACTACCAGGTCACAGGCAAGTACATAACCAGTCAACTAACCTGGAGCCTAATAACTATATATTATTTTTTAACTTTTTAAAGCTATATGTATATTTCAGATAGATGATCCAGCAAGTGATGAATGCATTCAAAATCAGTCTTCATTGATTTAGAGAAATAGAATAATTATAACAAGTTATGAAAACTCAAGCCACAAAGCTAAATAAAAAACTGTGTCATACATTAGTCTAGCACTAAGGGGAATTGCCAATACGACAGCCCTTATAAACGTAACACATCTACTTTGACATTGAAACTAACACACTACTGTGACTGACATGTGTTCATTTGAAATACTATACTCTCCACCACGAAATGAAAAATGCACGACAAAGTTCTCTTTGTAAATGGGTAACCTGTCCATGAACAAATAAAAAGAAGCAGAAATAATTCAATAACAACATTTTGTGTACAGACAAAGGGAAATTATATAGAAAGAAAACAACCACTAAATAAAAATCACAGAAGTTTATAATCATGATTACATAATGATAAGCCACTTATTACTTAACGACAATACTTCATTAAAGATAATTTATCTTGTCCAGTCGTATTCATTTCACAGTATTCAAGTATCAGACACTATCCATATGTTGGTTCTGCATATGCCTTGTAAAACTACTTCTATAATTTGTTTAAAAAGAACAGTAAAAACAACTAAACTCACTCTTTTGACCTTTATGAATTCGCTTAACATGAGACCTTAATGTTCTCCTAGACGATGTTTGAAAACTG
The DNA here is from genome assembly GCA_026182355.1 of Hermatobates lingyangjiaoensis. Lineage (NCBI taxonomy): Eukaryota > Metazoa > Arthropoda > Insecta > Hemiptera > Hermatobatidae > Hermatobates > Hermatobates lingyangjiaoensis. The sequence goes on along the minus strand of JAPFBL010000236.1, from coordinate 17,677 downwards.
CAGTCATGACATTTATATATTCCATATCGATGTTTACACTCTAAATGCGTTGTAAAACTACTTCTTTAATTTGTTTTATGTGAACAATAAAAACAACAAAACTCACTCTATTGATCTTTATGAATTCGCATAACATGAGACCTTAATGTTCTCCTAGACGATGTTTGAAATCTGCAGTCATGACATTTATATATTCCATATCGATGTATACTCGTACACTCAATATGCCTTTGTAGATCATGTTTCCTGACACATGGGTCAGTGTATTATGTCTTAGACAATGTTCAGGTAAAACTGTGATAGGGAGATCAGGTAACAAAAGGACCTGGTCCTTTGGTTATATAATACATATTATTCTTTGATTGAGTAACCGATCCTGTAACCCGTGATGTCAGCTACAAATGGGCTTTTTGTTTTATGGATGATTCTACAGATTCTAGATTGGGAGTACGTTAACCAGTTATCTAACCTGGACCCTAATAACAATATATTATTTTTTAACTTTTAAAGCGTATATTTCAGAACATGATCCAGAAAGTGATGAATGCATTTAAAATCAGTCTTCATTGATTAGGACAAATAGAATATTTAGAACTAGTTATGAAAACTCAAGCCACAAAGCAAAATAACAACTGTGTCACACCTTAGTCTAGCACTAAGGGGAAAGCCAATACGAACCTAATAAAACCTTATAAACCTAAAACATATACTTTGAGATTGAAATTTACACACTACTATGACAGACATGGGTTCATTTGAAATATTATACCCTCCACCACGAAATGCAAAATAGCCGACAAAGTTCTCTTTGTAAATGGGAAACCTGTCCATGAACAATTAAAACGACTCACAAATAATTCAATTGAGTGTATTAAACACTTCGTGTACAGACAAAAGGACAATTGTATACAAATAAAACAAACACTAATTAAAAATTACATAATTTGATAATCATGATTACATAATAATAAGCCACTTATTACCTACAGATAATATTTCAATACAGACACTTCCTCTTGTCCAGACGTATTCATTTCACAGTGTTCAAGTATCAGACACTCTTCATATGTTGGTTCTGCATATGTCTGATAATACTCGTTCTATAATTTGTTTTAAACGAACAATAAAAACAACAAAACTCACTCTTTTGACCTTTATGAATTCGCTTAACATGAGCTCTTAATGTTCTCCTAGACGATGTTTGAAAACTGCAGTCACGACATTTATATATTCCATATCGATGTTTACACTCCATATGCTTTGTAAAATGACATCTACGATTAGTTTTATATGAACAATAAAAACAACAAAACTCACTCTTTTGACTTTTATGAATTCTCTTAACATGAGCTCTTAATGTTCTCCTAGATGATGTTTGAAAACTGCAGTCACGACATTTATATATTCCATATCGATGTTTACACTCTATATGCAGTGTAAACTTACTTCTATGATTAGTTTTATATGAACAATAAAAACAACAAAACTTACTCGTCTGAGCTTTATGAATTCGCTTAACATGAACTCTTAATGCTCTCCTAGACGATGTTTGAAAACTGCAGTCACGACATTTATATATTCCATAACGATGTTTACACTCTATATGGCTTATAAAATGATCTCTACGATTAGTTTTATATGAACAATAAAAACAATAAAACTTACTCGTCTGAGCTTTATGAATTCGCTTAACATGAGCTCTTAATGCTCTCCTAGACGATGTTTGAAAACTGCAGTCACGACATTTATATATTCCATAACGATGTTTACACTCTATGTGGCTTATAAAATGATCCCTACGATTAGTTTTATATGAACAATAAAAACAACAAAACTTACTCGTCTGAGCTTTATGAATTCGCTTAACATGAACTCTTAATGCTCTCCTAGACGATGTTTGAAAACTGCAGTCACGACATTTATATATTCCATAACGATGTTTACACTCTATATGGCTTATAAAATGATCTCTACGATTAGTTTTATATGAACAATAAAACTTACTCGTCTGAGCTTTATGAATTCGCATAACATGAGTTCTTAATGTTCTCTTAGACGATGTTTGAAAACTGCAGTCACCACATTTATATATTCCATATCGATGTTTCCACGCAATATGCTTTCGCAGATTATGTTTCCTGACACTCTTGTAAGGGCACAAAAACACAGTAATATGTAATTTCAAATGGATTATGAGCAGTGTAAACATGCTTCTGAAACATTTCACTATTTTTTACAAACCTTCTTACATTGGCAACACTGAAACTCTGATTTATTCATATGTCTTAAATTCAAATGACTGAAATATACATCTTTTCTGTTACTCGAATAACTACAAAAAGAACAGTTGAAAATGACTTCAGTAAGTGCTCCCATTTTCTGTGGTTCTCGAGTAGATATCTAGACTTAAATGCTATATTACATGGCTGGCAAGTATATTTTTTTTTAGGAATTTTGTGACTTAAAAGACATTGACTTGTTTTTCCTTCATACGAACAATTGTCATATCTTAAACAGTTTTTTTTTCCAGAATGCTTTGACTTAAAATTTTTTGTAGAGCCTCTCTTTTTACTGCTACTACACCGACCTACTCTTTCGTCACTACAAGGTAATATAGTTCTTAAATCTTTCTCTATCAGAGCATTTTCTGTTTGTTCTTCCAAAGTTTCAAACCCACCACTGTTATCTTCTGCCTTTACATATAAACTAACAATATTGTAAGAGTCACTACGCGTTATCACATCACTGACTTCTTCCTTTATATTGCAACATATAGTATCGTCCTGTTCATACTTCATAACGTCTTCTGATTTTGTGTCTATACTGATGCTCTGGTTATTGTGACAATTTGTTACCTCATTATCCTCTTGTGTCTTTATGTTGATGCATAATGTATTAGCTATGTTATCCCTGCTGACATCATCGCAGTCTCCTCTTGCTCTCTTCTTGCCTTGATTTTTCTTTGATATTAAAGATTCTAAGTTCTCCTTTCTGCACATCCTTTAGGATATCATTACTAATGAAAGACTTTGATTTCACAATGTCAATGAGTTTGACTTGGACATCCTTTAGTCTACCAGCATGCATTCTCCAGTCTTCACCTGGAAATCAACACTCAACATTAAACAACTCATACTAATATCATGGATCTAACGGGAAGATAGTAAAATGACATCAGAATAAAAACAAGTTATTAGTGTATGGGCTTTTAAAATATATCTACAAGTTTGCCTGACTTATTAAAAAATATAGACGTCAATCAAAAATAGAATTGCTTGTCGTTTAAGCTTCCTTGTCTGTCATTGAATGACCAGTAATAATTAGTATAATCTATCCTAAAAATAAAAGTAAACAATAAATCATCTATTTTCCTATGAAATATTTGTCTACATGACTACAGCAATGATCATCACCACATATGTGACATTGTCCATGACCGGGAACAGCAAGCTTTCTTCCTCTCAAAATACTAGTGTCAGATTGATGAATGATTCTCTATTTCTCTGTCTATACGCTTTGATGGTTTTTACTGTATAGTCACAATTACCAAACTGAATATTACATATTATTTAAAGCAATAACTGAAATACAAGTTTACCTGGGCGTAGAATATTATAAGGATCGTCCTCAACTTTTATTTCGCTCATCAGGTCACATTTTTCTGGAAGCAAATATTCACTAAAATTCTTTCAAGATTGGAAATATGAAATAATTTACAGCTGTATTCGAATTGTACATTTCTAATATTTACTTTATTGTTGAAATTCAATTATAGCACACAGTAGACATGTTAAATGGAAGGTATTACAATGGTTTGTTTTATTACGGCAGTTAGAGAAAAATATTTTATAGAATAGATAAAAGAACTATACACATTTAATAAGTTATAATTATATATAAGTTCAATGTACCTAAAGAAACAGAGAAATTAAAAACACAAACTTACAGTCTTTAATTTTCGGTTGAACTGTCTTCAGGAGAGATAAGAGAGGGAAACCAAGCGCACTGGTACAGAGACGGTTGGAGTACCAGTGCGCTTGGTTTCCCTCTCTTATCTCTCCTGAAGACAGTTCAACCGAAAATTTAGAGACAGTAAGTTTGTGTTTTTAATTTCTCTATGTTTCCTTATGTCCATTGAACTGTATTTGTCCATTTCGTATTGTATTTTGATGGAAAATGTGAATATATATACATATATATATATATATAATTAACAAGTTTGATGTCATTTGCTTTCAATTCCACACCAATGTCTCCTAACGTCTTCCCTTGTGTTTACATTCCTTTCCAATACCCCAAATACCTAGTTTATAGTACCAACTAACACATGTAGGCAATGAGCCAGTGTTCTTCCCGAAAACTAACTTCAAGAATTTCCTTACGAGGATTGGGTTCCAAAAAAAAAAAAAAGAAAAAAAAAGGGCTATGCACAATGCATTTGGAAAGAGAAGTATTAGTTCAGAAAGGTCTACTTTATTGGTTTCTTAACAAATACCGGAACCCAATCCTGGTAAAGAAATTCTTGAAGTTAGTTTTCGGGAAGAACACTGGCTCATTGCCTACATGTGTTAGCTGGTACTATAAACTAGTATTGCGGTATGGAAGAAGTACTGTAATAAGGACAAAATTTAAATAATTTATTGACTTATACAACATATAAGAGGAATAATATTATATTATAATATATATTGTATATTGACAATCACTATCTGTACTACCTCAGGAATGAAAGACAATAAACATCTCCTATTTAGATGATTATATTATGCTTAAATGAGACATTATATATTATATGCCAAAGAAGATTGATATTAAGGTTGCTTATTGTAAAGTTGAGTGTAGGCCACTCCAGATTTTTTTTATTAACATCATAAAAGGGCTTATAATAATTTTCGAGTCGATCTTTTGAAATATCCTCGTGTCGGATTATCAAGAATACTGGTTCATCAGCCCTACTTTAAAAGAACAATGTAAATAAAAACCTAATTTAAAAGAACACAGCGTGTTTCCCTCTGTTATCTCCCCTGAGGACGGTTCAAACTGAAAATTAGAGACTGTAAGTGTATTCTTTTGATCTCTATGATTCTTTGTCTATATTGAACTATATATATATACAAAACTAAAAATTTAATGGGGACTCGGTCAGTTCTTCAGGTTCAAATTAAATCCTTATTACCAACGTTTCGGTTTTATTTAAAACCTTTTCATAGGCCGAAGTATAAATTTTGAAACAGAAAAACTAAGTATTACATTACAAATTATTTTACAAAGAAAATCCACGGACTCATTTTCTTTGTAAAATAATTTGTAATGTAATACCTAGTTATTCTCTTTCAAAATATATACTTCTGCCTATGAAAAAGGTTTTAAATAAAAACTGAAACGTTGGCAATGAGAGTTTAATTCGAACCTGAAGAACTGACCGAGTCCCGATAAATTTTAGTTTCGTTTTCTATTACACGGTCCCATTTCTTATTGAGCTTTGATCATTGATTGTTATTTCACGTGTTTATGTGAAATTTTTATATATATATATTAACAAAACTATGACCATGACATAGAAACAAAATTCAAATTTATCAGGACACGGCCATTTCATCAATTTCAAGTTCAACTCTCAATCCCAACCTTTCGTTTTTTTTTTTTTGAAGTATAACAATTTGAAAATAAATAATAAGTATTATATTGGTCTTTTAATTTTCAATTTAATTATTAATTAATCTATATAAATGAAAGAAAGGTTTTTCCGTACATTGCTTATAACCGATTCATTTAAAATTATCTTTACTTTTCATACAATAAGAAACCGAATCCACACATCATAAAACCATTTCTGTCTATCGCTTTGTCCGCAAAATTATGCCAGCAAAGTAAACTCAACCACCATGTGACATAAAGGCTGAAACTATGATACTAGATTTGCGTTTGTCTAACTTAATGCTATGTTTAGAATGAACTGAAAATTCAACGAAGAAGCGAAGCTATTGGCTTTTAAGCTGTCTTGACCTAACTTCGTAGAAATGTTTATTTCGAAAACATACAGGTATAGCAAGTAGGTATTGTGAATTGATTTCAATTTCATTTGAATTTAAGCTCCCAACAAGAACTGTTGTGTTTCAACACAATCATTTCTTTCAAGTTCTCCGAATCAATTATCAAGCTATACATCTTTGATGATATCATCATGGTCCGCCTGAGTCCTTATTTAGCAAAATGTTTCCAGAATAATATCATATAACAAAGCGTACCTATTGTCTCATGATTTTAACTTAATGTTGATTCTATGGTTACTCTACCTTTAACTACGGCATCACTGTGTCCTGCCTTTAATTTTCTACATAATGCATTAGCTATGCTATCCCTGTTGACATCATCGCAGTCACTTCTTCCTGTTATATTGCAGTTATCAACGCTCTGATACTCGACATTCCTGATTTCATTACATTGCAGTTCTCCGGTCCATTGAGTTTCTGCACCGCCTTTAGGATATCACTACCAATCAAAGACTTTGATTTCACAATGTCAACAAGTTTGACTCTAACATCCTTTAGTCTACCACATGTTTTCTCCATTCTTCACCTAAAAACCGGCATACAATATAAACAACTCACAGTGAATGAATGCACATATAATAGTAACATACTGAATTAATATCAAGTGAAAACACAACCAAAGAGTCAATAAAAAAAAATGTCCACTTCACCGCAGTCCATCATAAGGAACATCCACAAATTTAATTCCAAAACAAGGCATTGCTGCAATTGACTTGTTGTAATACGTGTCCACAAGTTTGCATGACTGTTTAGTAAATTCAGACGATAAATAAAAATAAAATTGAATGTCATTTGAATGAAAGGTAATAATTATTTTATGCGACCTTAAAACTTCAGTAAACGTTACACAAAAAAACAATAACTCATGTATTTTCCTATGAACTATTTGTCTAAAAGATTAGAGCAGTCATTGTCAGCACATATATGACATTATCCATTATGGGGAACACCAGTATTTCGTCCTCTCAAAATAATAGTGTCCGATTAATCAATAGTTATTGATTGCTCTGTGTATACGCTTTATAGGCGTTTACTGTGCAATCACAATTACTAAACTGAATATTACGTATTATTCAAACAAATAACTGAAATACAAGTTTACCTGAACGTAAAACATTATAAGCACCTTCCTCAACTTTAATGTCGCTCTCCCCAGTCACATTCTTCTGGAAGAAAAATTAATTACAATTCATTCAAGATTGGAAAAGACGAAATAATTTACTGCTGTATTGGAATTGAACATTTCTATGTGTTACTTTAATGTTCTTGAAATACTATTATCATAAACAGCAGACATGTTAAATGTAAGGTATTCCAATAGTTTGATTTACTATTGCAGTTAGGTAAATAATTTTACAGACTATAAATCCTATTATTATGGATTTAATTAGGTATGCGTATATGAATAGATAAAAGAACTATTCAGACTTAATAAGTTATATATATATAAAAACCAATATATACAATTTCTTGAGCTATTTCAAGTAGGATTGAAGACAAAATTTGACTGAAATTATGAATCTAACAATTCCAAAATCACTTTACCTTCTTTAATTGTCATATATTCCATTACTGATCCACAATAAGAAATGGGAAAACAAGACCGGTTTGATCACTGATTGTTATTTCACGTGTTTATGTGAAACCTTTTTATATTCCATTATATTCAATAAACAACACAGGAGGAGGTTTCACACAGTGTTGTATGACAGAATTTTTCCTCTAAGCCGACTGTAATTTTTTACAACTAATTATTTAAAACATTTTGTTATTACTTTTGTATATTCTTTCAATGCATATTTTATCAATAATATACATGCTAGTCCAAATATAAATAAAAAAAATATATAACATCAAGTGATTATATCTGACTTGTTTCTAATTGTTATAACAACTGGTAAATAAATTTGATTGTTTACCTTCATTATGTCTGATTCTTAATTCGATTTGTAGAATTCAATATGTAATGAATATATAAGGAAAGCAAATTACATGGATGGCTTAATGTGAAAGGGAGTGATATCCTTTAATCAGATATATATGTATTTAGACTATAACAATGCCATCATAAAAATAGACGTTCTCATGACTCAATTCTATATTGTTACATCATTGGAGTCAGGTGACAGACGGTATCAAAACACTGCCTTTCAGTGGGACATTTCGTCTCCTGAAGATGACGGACGATTGTCGATATATGCGTGACTTAAGTCTATGACTATCTTTGTGTTGGTTTTTTAAACGATATATTCAATTCATATTTATAGATATATATTCTGTGAGTTGTCCGGGGAAAGGAATATGATTCGTTACGATGGGGACCAATAGGAGAGTAGTTTGTAGGTCCATGAGTGCGGTCCCAGTTACCCACTGCCCAGCGAAGCCTTGTTATTCCGCCAATGGGTATAGAGGTATCACAGTCCCTCTATGATATAAAAATATTTTCAGAAAACATGAGTCTCACGTTGCAGTGAACTCCTGTTCCCTTTCAACTTCTAATTTTTTTTGGTGGTTGGATATTGGTTCCTTCTATTGTCTTTTACGGAATGATAATAGAACAAACCAACAGCCAACCACCAAAAAAATCAGAAATAGAATGGAATCAGGAGTTCACTGCAAAGAGAGCCTCATGTTTTCTGCCAATATTGTTATATCACAGAGGGACTGTGTAACCTGTATTCCCATTGGTCCTTCTATGAACCGCACTCATGGACCTATAAACTCTACTCTCCTCTTGGTCACCAGAAGTAACGAATCATATTCGTTTTAATCGAACAATTCACAGAAAACAGTATATAAGGACAGAACGTCTGGGCATTTTGACTTGGAGACCGTCGACAAGTGCACGTCACTACCTGAGGCGCTCGGCTGCCAGACTTCCTAGACCTTCGCAGATACGTATTCTTACCCGATATTATCATAGCTATTGTTAGTATTATTATTATTTATATTATTGTCATAGTAGTTATATTCTCCACTAGTTTCTAGTTATTGTTATATCATATTCTCTATTATTAGTCTTCATTAATATTACTTATAACTTCTTTCGCATAAAAATTATTCATTCCTTTTTATATTGAGATAGTATAATAGTACTACGTCGTTGTAGTAACTTTTCTCTTACTGTCTAAAGTAACAGGATTTCTGTTCTTCAAAGGACCCCAGTGAGGAAAAAGAAATTTGAAAGGGAAAAGCTTTTTCCCTTTGAGTTTTGGTACTCACAGCGCTTGTGGTATTCTTTATAGTCGTAAAGAGCTTTATTTTATTGCCAGTATATTATTTTCTTTGTGGTTTTTCTACTTTTGGCAAGGTCTTGTTTTTGAGTTAGATATAAGTATTTGTTTGTGATGTAGAGTCGTGGAAGCATTGCTCCACGCAGTTCTTCTCGGAGCCTGTTTACCTCAATCTTTGGCTAGGGTTGTTGCCCCCGAGATGCAGCGAAAGAGCTTTCACGCTAAAAAGCATCGATCTGTTCTGCTTTATCCGTGATATGGCAGGAAAGCTGGGCACACGTCTTAATATCAAAACAGGTTGGATTGGACCAACAGGTCATGTGCAATGGTCCCCATTTTTCACCAGTCCTTCAGCCTCTACCTTAATTTCATTTTCTATCGTATATTAAAAGAGAAAGTATACTCAATAAAGGTTGCAAATCTAAAGCACTTGAGAAAACACAATATCAGTCAGTGTGCTGAAATTGACAACAATATTGACCTATTCAATCGGTTTTCCATGAGCTTCGCAAGGCTCATCAAATTAAGCACTGAAAATAATGGAAATTATATTAAAAATAATTTCTAAATATTTTTATTTATTGAAATATATGTGCTTCCAGACAGTGTGGACACCCTCTACATAGGTTGCTATCTCACCTAAGGAGGGACGGTGTATTATTTCTTAGACAATGTTCAGGTAAATCTGTGATAGGGAGATCAGGTAACAAAAGGACCTGGTTCTTTGGTTATATAATACATATTATTCTTTGATTCAGTAATGAATCCTGTAACCGGAGATGTAGCTACAAATGGGCATTTTGTTTGACGGATGATTCTACAGAATTAGATTAGGAGTACGTTAACCAGTCATCTAACCTGGACCCTTATAATTTTATATTAGTTTTTTTTTAAAGCGTATATTTCAGATACATGATCCAGCAAGTGATGAATTCATTCAAAATCAGTTTTATTGATTTAGAAAGTGAATTTTTTAAGAACTAGTTATGAAAACTTCAAGCCGCAAAGCTAAATAATAACTGTGTTATTCCTTAGCCTACCGTTAAGGGAAAGCCAATACGAAAGCCCTTATAAAACTAAAGAATCTACTTTGACATTGAAACTAACACACTACTATGACAGACATGGATTCATGTGAAATACTCTACCCTCCACCAAAAATGCAAAATACCCAACAATGTACTCTTTGTACATGGGTAACCTTCCATGAACAATTAAAAGGACTCACAAATAATTCAATTCAGTGTATTAAACACTTTGTGTCAGACAAAAGGATTATTGTATAAAATTAAAACAAACATAATTAAATATTACATAAGTTTATAATCATGATTACAATAATAATAAGCCACTTAATTACCTACAGATAATATTACAATAGAGACACTTCCTCTAGTCCAGACGTATTCATTTCACAGTGTTGAAGTATCAGACGCTCTTCATATGTTTGTTCTGCATATGCCTAGTTATATTACTTTTATAATTTGTTTTATATGAACAATAAAAACAACAAAACTCACTCTTTTGACTTTTATGAATTCGCATACCATGAAACCTTAATCTTCTCTTAGATGATGTTTGAAAACTGCAGTCACGACAATTATATATTCCATAACGATGTTTATACTCTATATGCATTCTAATATTACTTCTGAATTTTGTTTTATATGAACAATAAAAACAACAAAACTCGATCTTTTGACCTTTATGAATTCGCTTAACATGAGCTCTTAATGTTCTCATAGACGATGTTTGAAAACTGCAGTCATGACATTTATATATTCCATAACGATGTTTACACTCTATATGAATTCTAATCTTACTTCTAAATTTTGTTTTATATGAACAATATAAACAACAAAACTCACTCTTTTGACCTGTATGAATTCGAATAACATGAGCTCTTAATGTTCTCATAGACGATGTTTGAAAACTGCAGTCACGACATTTATATAATTCCATATCGATGTTTCCACTCAAAATGCCTTCGCAGATTCTGTTTCGAGACACTTTTGTAATTGCACAAGTCACAGGAATATGTAATTCTAAATGGATTTATGGCAATGTAAACATGCTTCTGAAACATTTCACTATTTTTACAAACCTTCTTGCATTGGCAACACTGAAACTCTGATTGATTCCTATGTTTTAAATTCAAATGACTGAAATATACATCTTTTCTGTTACTCGAATAACTACAATTAGAACAACTGAAAATGACTTTAGTAGAGTGCACCCATTTTCTGTGTTTCTGCAGTTGATATGCAGACTTAAATGTCATATTACATGGCAGACAAGTATGGTTTATACACTTGTTTACCATTTTAGCAATTCTGTGACACAATGGACATTGACTTGTCTCAGCTTCATACGACCAATAGTCATCCTTTAAACACTTTCTTTTTCCAGAATGCTGATATTTAAAATGACCGATAAGTAACGTTTGTCAGTTGTGGAATAGCTACATAAATTACATTTCAATAAATCTTTACTCCTGTGATGGACATTCCTTATATGTCGAGATATATTTCCAGGAGATAATAGACAACCGCATAGTTGACATGGTTTTTTCAAGTGAACTGTAAATCTATGCTGTTCTAACAAACCCTTCGTGCCAACACTATAATCGCACTGTTGGTAGACTCTGACCCCTGGACGATGACAACGACACATGTGACGCTGCAAGAGTACAACACTCGAGAATACCTTGGTAGGGCAAAAGCCACACTGTAATCGACGTTTACCATGACGGCCTTCGTAATGTTTTATCATATGATGTCGACGTTTGCTACTATAATCACACTGATTGCATTTTAACATACTTCCTTTAATGACATAATCTCTTTAGCAATATTATCTATAGAAATGGCAGATTTATTGGGAAAACAACCCTACATATTTTGGAGAACATGCCCATATGATCCTGCCAGTCACTTTCTTCAGTGAACTCCTCTTGACAACAGTAGCACTTATAAACATCTTCAGTGGCACCAGCATCCCTGATGTCTGTAAATGACTTCTTAGTTTTCACAATTCTTCTCTGCCTTTTTGTAGAGCCTCTCTTTTTACTACCAATACATCGACATACACTTTCGTCACTACAAGGTAATATAGTTCTTAAATCTTTTTCCATCAGAGCATTTTCTGTTGGTTCCTCCAATGTCTCAAACCCACCAATGTCATCTTCTGCCTTCACATAAAAGCTAACAGTATTGCAACAGTCACTACTCGTTATAACATTCTGACTTCTTCCTTTATATTGCAGCATACAGTATCGTCCTGTTCATACTTCATAACGTCTTCTGATTTTCTCTCTAGACTGATGCTCTGGTTATTGTGACAATTTGTTACCTCATTATAATCTTCTGTCTTTATGTTGATGCATAATGTATTAGCTATGTTATCCCTGCTGACTCATCACACTCCCTCTTGCTCTTATCTTTCCGTTAGCTATGTTCTGATCCTTGACTATGCTGATATCATTAGATTCTAATTTTCGGTATACATTGAGATTCTGGACTTCGTTTAGGGTATCATTACTAATGGAAGACTTTGATATCACAATGTCAATGAGTTTGACTTGGACATCCCTTAGTCTACCAGCATGCATTCTCCAGTCCTCACCTGAAAACCAACACTCATTAAAAATAAAATTTATGAAACAAATCATACTGAGTGACATAATGTATGCAATATAATGCAATAAAATCAAGTCGTTGCTGTAATGGACTTGTTATAATTTATTCTTAATTTCTTTGTTTATGGGTGTTTACCGTATATTCACAATTGCAAAACTAAATATTACATATTATTCAAAGCAATAACAAACTAAAAGTTTACCTGGACGCAGGACATTATAAGGATCGTCCTCAACTTTTATGTCGCTCACCAAGTCACATTCTTCTGGAAGAAAATAGTCATTACAATTCTTTCAAGATATGAATAGTCGAAATAAGTTACCGTTGTAGTGAAATTGAAAATTTCAATTATTTAGCTCAATCATTTTGAAAGTCTATTGTCACTATCGCATACTGTAGCCATCTTTAAAGTGATGTTTAAAAATTTCAGTTAGGGAATTTATTTTAAAATGCAAAAATGGACAAAAATGGCAGTTAGGGAAAATATTTTACAGAATAAATATTATAAATACTATTAGTGGGGAAAAAAACAGTATGCATCTGTATATAACAGCAATTCATATTTAATAATTTCTATATATAAAAAAACAGGTTTTTATATGCTTTTATTATCATGATTGAATCTAACAATTCAAAAATTCATTTTAAAGACAAAATAACTTTACCTTCTTTAATTTTCAAATATCCCGACATAGTTTACAATATATAACACAGGAAGAGGTTTCACGCATTGTTGTCAGGGCTGTCAATGGAATTTTGATGCGTCCCCCAGCTGCCCGTGAGAAATACCCCTAAATTAAACTATTTATTCCTATAAAACTTAAAAATTAATTATATTTGTGTTAGTGAAATAAAACAAAGCTTGTATTACTGATAAATAATATAATAAGGTAAAATAAAAAACAAACAAAGAAATTATTTTATTGATGAATGATAATTATTGACAATGGTAGGAATCTGACTCATCTGACATTACAATAGCCTCAAGGTTTACAGATTGTTGGTCTTCTTTCTTACTTTTTAGATACAATGCACTAGTTTTCCCACTTCGTAGGTGTTCCACTAACTCTTTGCTGGGCTTCTAATTTGTACAATTGTAATTATTTTTTTTATTGCTTGTTTGGCTAATATCCGTGTAGTCAAAGTATGTGATTTTAATGAATTCGTATTTTTTGCTTTTATATTATTAACTTGAGAAAATATGCGTTAATCACTAAGTGCCCGTGCCAAATTAATGTTATAACCCACGCGTTTAAAGAAATAGTTTGATAGGTAAGTGATTGTTTAGATAATTATTTCATGCCACAGTTTGCATTTTAAAATTCATTCAAACATATAAAAAGTATATATAGTGTATCTAGTTTCCCCCAGATTATTGAAAAATCCCCTATTCCCCTAGCGCATTCCCATTTCCCCCAAAATCTAGGGGAAATCCCTAGCTTTGGCAGCCAGTGTTGTATGACTTAGAGATCTTCCTCTAAGCAGGTACTAGGCTCTGTATTTATTTACTAGTAACTCTTAAAAGATTCAGTTTTTACTTCTGTATATTCTTTTGAATGCATAGTTGATCAATTTTATATATTACTAGCAAACGTACCGTCTTTGACGGAATCAAAAATTCTATTGTACTTGGTATTCCAAAATATCAATTATAGTATTATACTACAATTAGAGGTTATAGAATAGTAGAAAATACCATTATTAGTACAGTGCTAAACAAATGCCTCTGTATACACCACATTAAGCTGTCTGTCCTTCTGGTTCACGGAAGAACAAACAGTTGGAACCTCTGACTCTTGAGCAAGTAAACTACATTTGACCATGTGAGAAAAACTTGGTTTCGCTACCTTGTATTCCTGCGTTAGATGAAGTCTCACTTTGTGACTTACTTAATGTCAATGCGAAATAGACTCTGACCGGACTTTGCAATCATTTCATAGGAAACAGACAGTGGCTCTGAATCAATGGTATGTGTGGAATACACACAGACTCCCCAATACCACATCCAGTCATTATGTCCGCCTCTATGGCATACCTGTGTAAAGCACGAACTCAGAGTCGTGTCCCGTTGCACAGTTTTAGGGCACTCATGTTTCGTAACATGAAATTTGTTACTGTTACTAAATTGCAGCATGATTGGTTCTCCTACTTTAAGTTTTTACTCATGAGCAGGCAGTCCAGGAGAAATAAATTCAGAGTCAAGAAATTCAATTATATAATGAACTGCTTCTTCATCACTAATCCAATCTCTTTACTGACTTTGTAAGGCCTTTCCTCGGTATGATATAGCGTAAGAACTTGTTTGTTGATTTTTTCCTGCCTGTTTGTATTAAGAGTTGAGAATTGCTCGTTTACAAAACTATTTATTCGTAATAGATAGTACATCCTCAACTCTGGGAAACACCTTTTCAAAGATGTCAAATACGCAATATATTCATATGCTCAAATGAAATTAAAATCAACTAACAATACCTACTTGCTTCACCTGCGTATTTTCAAAACAAACTTGTCTGTGATGTTCGGAAAATACGCTTAAATCCCTACAACTTCGTTTCTGTACTGAATTATGAATCTATTTAGAGCCCATATTTTAAGTTAGGCATACACAAATCCAGTGTCACAGTTTCAGCTTGCCATGTCTTATGGTGGCTGAGTTTACTTGTGACAAACGTTTTTGCTTTAAACGCCCATAACTTCACTTCTACGTTAAATTTCCAAATAATTCAGAGCCTATATTTTAAGTTAGATCTACCCAAATCTACTGTAAAAGTTTCAGCTTTATATGTCTTATGGTAGCTGAGTTTACTTGTGACAAAGTTTTGCGGACAAACAGGCAAACAGACAGAAATTTTTCTAATGGTGGATTCGGTTTCTCCAATGTATGAAACGTAAAGAAAACTTGAATTGAGTCAGTTCTAAGCAATGTACAAACAAAATTATTATTTTATTTATATAGACTATTAATCAAAATATAAGCAAAACAAAGTATAATCATCCAGTGATTATATATGACAACTTGTTTCTACTTGTAATAACACCTGGTAAAAAATTGGATTGTTTACCTTTATTATGTTTGATTCTTAATTTGATTTGTGGAATTCCATATGTTTTGAGTATAAAGGGAAAATGAACGGGAAAGGGAAAATACACCTATTGCTTATTGAGAAAGGTATTTGATAATTTTATTCAGGTATATATATAAATTATAACAAAGCCATCATAGAAATGCAAACTTTGATGACTGAATACACAAGTCAAAAGACTGTATCAAAACAATCCTTACTATGGGGTATTTCGTTCCTTGATGATGACGGACGATTGTCGATATATGAGTGAGTTCTGTCTAGGAATATTCTTGATGATTTTGTTAAACGTCATTATTTAAAACAAGATGATAACAGTGCCTTAATCCTACACATTAGAGATTAATGTAGGAACATTAATTTTTTTCCCTTAAAAATCACTAATTAATTTAATTAACTTAATTAATTGACTAATTAATTGGGAAGAAGCAAAGGACTTGGTATTTATGTCATGTAAAAGAAGAAAAAACATTGTTGAAAGCGCCCTCATAAAAGGCTTTTCTAAGAACTTGGTCAACACTAGTCCAGGCCTTTTTAAATTAGATGAATTTCTAATTGAAGTAATTGTTAAACAAATCAAGACTATTTCGACTGTAATAGGGAAAAATACTGTCAATGATGCCAATCTTAATCCAACTTTAAATCAAAATTCATAACCTGTCTACAACTTGTATTCACTTGCTCTCTGACGACGAGAAAACGAAAGGCCTCAGAGCGACTATCTTCATTCATTTGTGGTGAGTTACCTGAATATTTATATCACTTGTTATTCTGACAATTTTGTATATATATATATATATATTTGTAAAGTTTGGGAGCAATCCTTCTTATATACATGTTTTGTTGAACGACCTTTGTACTGTGGCATGAATCAATTTCATGGTCGATCTTCCAAGTTTTCTCACCTTTGATTTAAATCTTAAAAACAAGCAATCTTAAAACAAACATCTTAACATCTTAAAACAAACAATGATCTAAAATCTACAGATCATTTGGAGAACTAGTGTATTTAGTACCAGAAAGATTGAAATCAAAGGTGAGAAAACTTGAAAGATCGATTATAAAATTGATTCATGCCACAGTACGAAGGTAGTCCAACAAAACATATATATATATATACTTATTCGTTAGAAATACGATCCAAAACGGACAAAGAGCAATGTGGCCGAGTTTGAATGGATGGCCAGATCTATTGATCTTTACAGGTAGTCAAGACTTGCTTACCTACTTTATTAAAAAAATAATTAAAATTATTTTTGAAATTTACATTTTTGAATTCATCAAGGGGCAATAATATCGTAATTATAAGAAGATATTCCACTTGTATGGAAGAAATATGCGTATCTTCTAACTCACGAGCCATGAAAACGGTTATTGTGTGATATTTATTCATGATAGTGAGGAAAATATATTACGTCTTCACCACAAGGAATTTATTTTACGACCGGTTACAAACACTATGTGACCATCATCAGGCACAGCTGCAATATAAAAACAAAATGTATAAACAATTTATGAAGTTATATACAGGAAGCAAAATTTTACCTAAAATAATAGATAGAGACGTATACTTCATCGTAGAAGTGAAGTTATGGACGTTTAAAGCAAAAACGTTTGTCACACGTAAACTCAGTCACGATGAGACATAGCGAACTGAAACTTTCATTTGT